>QVRM01005340.1:0-33811 GCA_003439945.1 Dermanyssus gallinae
ATAATTTGTCACCTGAAGACGGGCAAAGACGGGGATAGGCGTTCGTCTCCATTCATAGCATCGAAAGGGACCTTGCAAGGGCGTTGAGTTTTCTCGCAAGGTTAATGAGTTCTCTGCAATTAAAATCGGTAATGTAGCAGTCGACGTAGATCGCTTTCTGCAATCGATCACGACAGCTATCGGAAGAGCTGCGGCAAACCACAGCAAGCCCGGTTTCTATGTTCTTGGCGAAATAAAGCTGACACCATTGTCATTGTGCTGAACGGTGACAGTTGGCCGAAACTTTACACGGATTAAGTTTTTACGCTAGGCTCTAAGCCATCGCGTGTTGGCATGCGTGGCTGGCTAGTTAGGAGCCTAGTTGTAATAGCAGTAGTCGTATTTGTAGTGGTAACACTTTTTTAAACAGACGTACTTTTGTTTTAGCTAGCGATCTATGCAGTCGTATTTCGGTCAATCACGCCATCGCGAAACCTTTCCCGTCCGTTTGCTACTCTTCTACTCTTTGTTTGGTCTTAGCTACTCACTCATTCTTCTATATGCCAATCACCATCTCGTCGTGATCTCATCGTTCACCCCCCGTTGTCGCTCGCTGCCACCATCACCACCACCACCATCATCATCATGACCACCGTCGTTACCAACTCCACGTTCCCTTGTTAATTACTACCGCTGTTGCCTCTACCGTCCCCACTGGCCACTCGGCGCACACAGAGTGCGTTGTTCTGTTCTTTTGATCTACAATATATCTCTGTTAGCAACTGTAACGCGAAGCGAGAACAGTTAAAAAGAACTGACAATGCCGGAGACACGACGTACCGAATACAGATGCCGCACCGGTTGGCACCATGAGTAAGCCTGTGGACATGTGATAGAGAAAAGCGAGGGGGAGATGTAATGTTGTTGTTGTTGTGTTGTTGCTGCTGCTGCTATTACTATTGCCTTTGTTGTCATTTTTGCTGTGTAGTTGTTGTTGCCGTTGCCATTGTTGTCGCCGTCTCGCCCCCGCCTATTGCTCGAGGGCTTAAGCCGGTCCATCCAAGCCATGATAGTAGCACCGTAACTCCTTACTTACGGAGAAGCCATCGCTAGCAGCGTAGCAGGTTCTGTAGCTGTTGCTGCTGCTGTTGTTGCTAAATATATGCTAGCAGTGTTTCGTGCCTGCCTGCTTCTTAGGCACGCCTGCTTGCTAACGACGGTGGTGAACCTTCGAGGCTCGAGGCCGACTACGAACGATCGAGGCAACAAAACGTGCCGCATTGTCGACTCAACACTGAGCCGAACAGAGCAGTGTCCCACCCCCACGTGTGGCCGAGCACGCCAGAACAGGTGTGTGCTGTTAGTCAGTCAGTCAGTCATCTATCTGAGACAAACTAGCTCCGCCGACTGCTGTCAACGTACTGTGCATAGCGAATAAGTACGAATCCTACTACTACTACTACTTCTACTACCAGCACACTACGACGTGAGATCAAAGTAAGCGGCGGGCGGCTGCGAACACCGCAGTGTACACAGAGAACGGCTTTCGGCCGATTGAGCTAGATCGGTCGTCATCAATTGACATTCAATCAATTGACTGCCTTCACTTCTGATCTTGTTCTTCAGTCGACTGCCTTGATTGGTGTAGTGTGAACCTTTCGGATTGGTCCCGCCCCCCACACACACACAGAAACATGCACTTACACAACACAAAGTTCCTGTGCAGTTCTCTCTGTGGATACGCAGTTGTATGCGAGGACGATCAACGGCATATATATATATATATGTTTATCATGAAGCACAGTCAAGTACACACATTCAAGAAGCTTGCGTGGTGTTGTGCGGTTCGTATAAGAGGGGTATCGTGCTCTGAGATGTAATGCTAGATGAGATCGAGGAATTTAAGACGGCTTAGGTGCGCATTCACCGGACTTGGCCTCCGTCCAGTGTGTAAGTAATGTCAATAGAGCTATTACTGTTCTATTCACATAGTGCGAGTATTCTTACCAAATGTACTCACACCAAACGTCTATACACGTCTAAAACGACGCTAAAATGTATCTACGCACGAGCATCATACCTTGTATCACGTTACACGGTACGCTCAATCTTTGTCACCACACACACTATATATACCCACCCTGTAGGCAATATCGAACATACCAACACGCAACCAAAACAACACTCTTCAACTGTTCGAGCCCGTTTAATACAGTGTGTCCATACCAACCGAGTCGACGCGTGAAAGAGACTCACTTGAAACCCAGGGATAACGAGGAACAACTGCTAATTCAATGACTCTTCTTTTTATCTTAACTGATATATATATATATATATTATATATTTAAAGTTGATATTTAATGTCACATAACAATGTCGTGAGATTTTTACTGTATTTTCCGTTACATGGTAAGCGTTTCTTAGTTTCCGTAAGCGTAGACAAAAGCTTTTCCGTACCTTCTCTGTGGTGCTCTCAAATGTGTGTTAGTAGTTAAGATAATATACATATACACAAACGAGAAAAAAGAACATATACATTTACCGCTTTTTTTATTTACGAGACGCCTAGGTCAAACTTACAATATTTTCTTTAGAAAGACACAGATGGTTCTCGTTGATAGTCATCAAAATTTATTTTCAGAAGGTACACGTAAATATGACATGTATGAAGCACAAGGGTTTATATTTCATTACGACGCAACGCATTGTACAATTATGACAAGGCTTCGGCAAGTTACGGAGATATATACGACAGCACGTGGTATATCTAATTAAATACGTGCGTAGCTTTCGAGGGTTCTATTTAGGTATCTGCGGTAAACCGGTACTTCGTTTAAACCCAAAACCCGGTCGGAAGGTTTTTTGTGAAATTTAGTAACAAACAAAATCTTTCTGTGTACTATTATAAAATAACGTAATATTTGGCTTTGACATAAACACATAGTAAAATGTATACAATGTATAAACAATTTCCTAAAGGCATCATGCGTGATATAAAGGACTTCCTAAAGACATCGTGTGTGATACTGATTGGCGAACTTGGCGCAAATCATTGCATTAAGGAGGTGTTCGCGAAATTGAACTCTTCAATTAAATGAATGCCAGTACGAACAACATCTACCACTAACAGGTATACAATATGAGTTTGTCTACTTATTATTTATGTCTCCCCCTCCGTGTTATAAGACCATACAACATTATTCTGCTTTACAATTGCAATACATTAGCCGTCTAGTGACGTGTATATGCGTTCTATGACTCTCCAGCGAGTTCCCTGAATTGACCTATTGTATTTGATAGTATCTTTGTACAGAACGCCGTATGTATACGCCCAACCATGCACGCCTCCGTGGCGGCGTGGTACAGTGCGCCAGTCATGGTGCACTGGCCCTCATTGCATTGAAGATATGCCTCACTGTGAGAGTTTCAAGTCCGTAGGGGACGGACGGCAGTCTAGAATTCGAAAAAACCTTCTTAAAAAAATAATTCTAGATGCATATTTAGCTGATTCCAATCATCAATCGGCAAAAACCACGTCCGCTTACGTTGGTTCAACCGGCTGCGATATGCAGAGTGGATTAGCACAGCAGTGTGTAACTCGTGAAAGATGAGTAAATGATGTAGTAGAACACGGCTATAAGTGCCATTTGGAACAGTTTAGATTGGTCATCGGATTAGCACAGCAGTGAGTAACTCATAAGAGATAAGTAAACGAGGTAGTGGAACACGGCAATCATTGCTACTTGCAACCATTTCGACTGGCTGGCGTTGGTCCTGGTTAATATGCTGCCATAGAACCTACTGACGAGAAAAGGAAGCAACATATTTCTGGAAGAAAATCTGGACCTCGCCAGAGCCAGGAGTGCCACTCACACAGGAGTTTGACGCACAAGACAGCCGAAACAACGTTAGACAAGAGAGATTCACGCGGCAGCCTCTGGATCTGGTCGAGAAAAAAAGCCGATGGAGGTGGGAGAGGAACAGAGGACAGACAGGCCCTCAAGCTCTTGACCCACCCCCTCACAACGGCTCATATTTTGGCTTAAGCTCCCTATCTATAATAAACATTTTAAGGAGGTTGTTTATACTAAACCATCCTCCGTCCCCTACTTGGAACTTAACCTGAGGCATATCTTCAATGCACCGAGGGCCGGATAGGTTTAGATATCTAGGGTTTCCCACACAGTCCTTGTGACAGCATGATTGCTGAACGGTATGGCTTATCATCTATTCTCAATGAGCATCGCTTAAAAAAATCGATTAGCAACAGGGATCGAACTGGCGACATCCCAGTAGACGACAACCATGACTAGCGCACTAGTCCCCTAAACCACGCCGCCACAGCATCCTATCTGGATGCATGTAAATATGCAGAAAAATAGTCGAAGACATAGCTAAATTAAAAAGGAATGGTAGCGACGTAGCTTCAAAAATTCAATTCCATTATTATATTACTAAGCGTGGGAGGGCTGAAAGGGATCCCGGTTTAGTTGGTTTGTGAGCCCCACACTAGTCACATAGGCTGCTAGTAATGCACGTGCATTCTGCATTCTCAAAAACCTTCCAGAGGAATGGTCGACGACTAAAAACAGCCTTTTTGAAAACTGTTGATTCTAGAATGGCCGATAAAAGCAGAGACATGTTCCCGTCCTCAAAGGTAACAATTGAAAACGGGCACGCATACTTTACAAGTATGCATGGCCGTTCTCATAGTCAAACAAACGTTTCTGTTTATCCTGCAACGTTGAAACACCCACGAAGTTAGATATTAAGTGCTAATACAATTATCGTATAGCATCTGCTTTTTAAAGTATACATCATATTAATTAATTTGTAGAGAAATCGGATGGAGAGAGAAGCAAAAGTTGATGGTCAACGTTTTCCTCTTCCCGAAACATAATAAACGAATAAACGCCGTAATAGGCTGGTTTACCATTAGCGCGATGTTATTTACTGCAGACACTACTATATATTTGTTTAGTTACTTACAATTAAAATAACTCATTTAAAGCGTTTCCCGTCGCTTTAATTTTTTTTCGAGCATTAAGCAAGCAATTAGCTGCTACCAGCCAATCCAAGTATTCCCTCGGCACCGCTAAACTTAACGGCGAATAAGGCTACTCAAGCCAGTGTTCTGCTATATTGAGCCAAACTAGCTCAACTTAACGCTGAGTATTGCCAGAGGGGCCTGTGGTTTGTTCAATGGTTCCTGTCACCCTGCCAAGCAAGGATATAGAACGGCATTCAGATTTATTTAAAAATTGCGCTATGTACTGTCTAAATGAAGTGAATATTGGTAGATTTGGTGTTTATTGATAGATCAAGCATTTATAAACTGAGTATCTTACACTAAATTAGACGACAGAAAAGGTCAAACTACAAGTTGTGTGCTAGACATTTCAAACATTTGCCGAGACAACAAAACAACCTGTTGTTTGCGCAGTTCCAGGTTGCCTAAAACCGGGTTCTTATCATCAGAGGACATATCCGATCCAGTGGACAAACATGAATAGCTTCAAGTCTGCGATTAAGAGAAATATTATTTGATCCCACGTTGGCTAAATTGGCCATGTTTTGACAAACGCCCAGAAGGAGAGCCAGCCGAAACGAGCGTCCCGAGAACGAAGCCAGGTATCGTCGAAGGGTTTCCCAGTGAGCTTCAAGCGAAAATGCATATGTGCGATATGAACTACACGAGAACGAACAACCCCGTCAAATTTATCGGTAAGGCCAACTATAATAGATTAGTATTATGCCGGTTACTGTTCGTCGCTGCTTAAACTGCAACGTTAAAATGATGTCGACACGTTGGGGATTAATGTAACGACAAGTGATAACGCCTGGCTGCGGAAGGAACATGGCCGAAAGTAATAAGCTTTGTTTGAGGTCCGACATGTACCTTATATATTGTGTTCTCAACCCGTCATAGTGAAGGATGATGATGGTTTTAGCGCCAATCTCGGCCGCTTTACTTGTAGCTTTCGTGCCCCTGTGACAGCTTGACATTTCTGTATATAGTCAATGAATGTGATATTTTCGAAATTCCAAAGAAAAACAGTGGCCATTACCTTCCCGATCAACAGAACAGTATTTCCCTTCCTTACTGCGCGTATTCACTAGGCGCCACCTATTGCTTTGCCGCAGTTTAACCCAAGAAGTTAGACATTAACCAAAGATGAAGCACGCTATGGGCGTCCACTTTAGGCAAGACATCCATAGCATCGTCATCGAATATCGCCGAAGGTGCGTGACACAGCCACGAGTTCTAGGCATCTTAGTAGATGAACCGTGTACTGCACAAAGATCGGAAATGAAAAAACTATGTGAAAGGTGGTTATCGCGATTGCTGGTCAAAGGCGCGTACGAAGGAATTTTTCGCAGTAGTTTTTTTTCGATGCTCTAGAATAAGCCATAACTTTTGGCGTCGATTCACGACTGTGGACGAGACCAAGTCGAAACGGCAGTCAAAGCAAAGCCTGGTGAATGTGCGCCAAAAAGGGCAAAGACTTCCTAGGTATTGGCCTTTTGGCGTCGATTCACGACTGTGGACGAGACCAAGTCGAAACGGCAGTCAAAGCAAAGCCTGGTGAATGTGCGCCAAAAAGGGCAAAGACTTCCTAGGTATTGGCCACTCTATTTGATGAAACTTAAAGACGTTTAGTCTATATTGACTACATTAAAATGGGTCGAGTAGTCACAGGAGCATATTCCAGATTTCTAAACCGAATTGCCGCGCAAAAAAAATCGTTGCTATCCCCGTTGATATCATAAATATAAATAAGAGGAAAACAGTAGTGGAGGTTTGTAAGAAGTGTTACAATAGTTTAATATAGCATTTGTGTGCCTGTTGTTGTTTGTTGGTCGGGACAGGCGTGGGGTGGATCCCTGCAGTACTGGGGGTCTGCATTTCCACCGCCGCGCTGGTTTCATTCGTGTGGGCCGTCCTCGCTGGAGACGTCACTGTATTTGTGCCCTTCATCAGGTTGGTTGCATTTACCCTTTGCTAGAAAGATAGTGAAATCGTTATAACTATATATATATATATATATATATATATATATATATATATATATATATATATATATATATATTGTGATGATTTATTAAGCATTTACAATACGTTTGCACACTCGCCTTAATAAAAATGGTGGTAAAAAGGTGTCACGTGAGGCTAAGAATCAGCTGTCCGTATCCTTGCTTGACGGTAGCTCCCGCTTTTATGGATCCGGTGCGAGCGGTATATTCTCGAGGTTCCTGGCAACGTTAAGACGGTAAGATCCATAAGATTTCTCTTCGTGACGCCGAGCTCCAAGTGCGTACTCGCAGATTCGGAGCCCCATACACCACTCATAGAGATAGTGATGGATCAGAATCTGCGAGGTTTTTGCGGGTCGGGGAGCGCCGTTCTTAGGAACTCGAAATATATACATTTGTTAAGTTTAAACATATTTTATTCACGGAACGGTAGCATAGGGTATTTGTATGTACCAAACCTAGTGCGCCTCCATTCTCATGGGAATGTGTACATTCCCGGTCCGCCCAGATTCATGTACTACACCCTGCACAAACCACGTGTTGGCAGGGAACCTGTGTCATGCTTCGGTCTGCCTTTACTATAACTTACGCTGGGACATTATTGCATGTATCCCTCAGTGAGGCTGGGGCGGATCCTCCGCAGAGCGGATTCTTCTCGCTGATGATTCTCGTATCGTGCGTGTGGTCGATCGTCACCATGGTCATCCGCTACTCCATCGTTCGCCAGCTTCTGCGGTTCAATCAAGGCGAATGGCTTAACGCGGCCGCTCTCGTCGTGGGCTTTCTGAGCAATATGGGACTAGCTGTCCTTGCTGCGTATCCTGCAAGTATTGGCCCACCTGTCTCTTCACATCAGATGCAATACTCTGTCTAACAATGACAAAACAAAGTCTGTCCGACTTTGGATAATACAATCTATTAGCCGAAACTAACTTTCTAACCGCAACAGAGCCTCCACTGTCAAGTAGAAAAAGAGAAGATAATGAATTGTCCTATTTTGTCTACTTCACAGTTGACTTCAAATAACGTAATACACGATTTGGGCGCCGCGACAATGTTCTTCCTCGGCGTGGCCTACTGCATCATGCAAAGCATCCTCTCGGCCTGGATGTATCCCTGGCACAATGGAAGGCCTATTGTCCTTTTTCGTTCCACAATCTCTGCAATTGCTACCGTTATGGCCATCAGTAGTACGTACCTGTTTTGTATTGTTTCGCAAGCTAGAATGATTCATCGGTTCAACGGAGTGGCCGCAAAGACCTTTGCTGTTTATGTTTGCAATGTATGTAAAAATACCAGGTTTACTGCTCCGGATACATAATTGAGGTTTTACTGCCCACGTTTACAATTGAGGTTTACTGCCGACATACATACTTGTTACAAGTGTTGTTTTGCTCTGCAAGCAAAAAAAACAGCCGACAAATGTCACTGTAATACGTTAAAGAAACGGTGTTACGCAGGAAGCCAAACACGTTAGCTTGTGTGTAGCACGTCTAGGGAATTTAGCCCTTCCGTCTCTCTAGTAAATCGTCGGTAAGCTCCGGCTGCGTTATGCGACTCTAAACCACTGCCGTGTGCTCTTATTTGACCAATGACTTACAGCGGCAGTTTGTCAGATTACGGCTAAGAGGCTTTGGGCCGCATCGGGAATTGACAAACCGGATGATATGCGCGTTCCTGGAGACCCGGTAAGTGCACAACTCCTCTGTTTTTCCCATATACCGCTGCAGGTAAGATGCGTGTAATATTTGTGCTCTTAACGAATTCAATTGAGAAAGAGAGAGTATAGCTAACTGGTCTGTCCTATAATGGTTGCTGATCCAACATCTGAGCTTCCTGAGTTACGCATTACCTCTGTTTTGTGTTCGTTTGGTATGATAGGCGTTCTCGTGGTTCACCGCAGCTGCTGTTTCAGAGTGGACAACAGTGGCCTTGTTTGTGGTGTACTTCTTCAGCTTTATTCGCGAATTTAACAAAGTCGTTCTTGAGCTCGACACTTACCCACTTGTGGACCACTTCGACGATGATATCGAAGTTCGATTCACCTCATCGGAACACACACCTCTTTATAAATCTGTGCTGTGATTCTACCAACGTGAAAACGTTCAATGTGCCGTCAGTAGTCCTAACTTATTAAGACGTTTTAGAAACGCCCCTGTATGCTCTCACACTGGCGGCATGAAGCAGCTACAACAGACTAAGAACGTGGTTCGCCAAATACCGCCTTAAGAACCCCAGTTTCATTAGTGAATCGCACAGTATAATATTGTTTCATATTATTGCATACATGCAATAAGGCAAACAAGTCTCTGTGCGCGCTCTAAGAAGAATCAAACATTCCTTGATGACGAACATATACATTTAGTTTGTTGTCCTAACCACGTGACAAAGTTGATTTCGCTCATGTGTTTCTATGTGCCAAGTCAATTCAGTAAACGACGCTTCCGCAACGCTTTACTTGGCTCGTTTTTATATACAAACGCTACGCATCCCTGTAAAATTTACAGGAATATAAAAGACTAATTTGTATGAAGTTAGCTGAGCCATAAGAATCCCGCTTGATGATCAGTAGAGGTTTTAGCCCGGTTAATTAATTAAACGTAAATGCATTAAAATATCTCCATCTTCTTGTATGGTGGTCCTTGATGGCAGGACTTGATTGGCTTGAGCTAACGCGACCCACATTGTGCTATTTTATTAGGCTAACAGGTTCTCTTTATTCAAAGCCTTGCAGAAGTGGCACATGCTTGATTCATGGTCTATGCGTTTTCCTCTACAAATACCACGATATTAAGTCGAAGGTTAATATGTGGTTCTTGAATCAAAGGCGTTTGCGGGAGCCAGATAGACTGGTAATAATTATATGTCTCTTATTGCTAAATTTATACTGTTATGGCTTCGAATGTGTTGTCTCTATGCTCGGTTTGGCAAGGAAAAGGAGGAGTTTTTGCGATTGATCTCACTGTGGCGCCGGGCATTGGTTTGACTTGACTATGAATGCATCTGTGTGTTTTTGCATACATGTGTACCACACATAATTAAAGCTGTACCATTTAGATTGGCAGGCCTGGAGTATATAAACGATGCTGTGTCTTCAATAAAAATACAATCATTGTTTACGATTGGCTATGAGTCGTACTTCTAATTACTCCTATCCAAACATGTTGCATACGTTACACATTACAGCTTTATTGATCGTTTCGTTGATATACGTATACTTACTAAATGTTATTTATGTTTATATCATTTACCACATGTTTTCTTGTAAAGCTCATGGCATACAGTCTTTGCTTCACACTTTACCAGATCCTGTTGGTAGACTCTGCGAAAAGTGTATTGGTTCATGTTTAGTTGACGAACTTTAAGACGTTGACTACAAGGTGCGATATCCAAAGTCACCTCATAAAACACCGGATATTTCCATTGATTCGAAACGTGATACGATGGAGCCAAATCTCATATTCACGACACTGAAACGATACTACATTTGCTTCCTGACCCCCCGTCCTTCATCGCCTTGTCGAAACTCGTATCTCGCAAGGCTACCGTCGGGTAGGCACCTGGATTTCTCCTATGCAGTAGAAGAAATACTCTCAAAAATGGACAGGCAAAATACAATCTGCCTTGAAGATGTGAGCATTGACTTGTTGGATAGGAACGGGTCATATATAATTGACTTAAATGACTTACTAAACTCATAACTATACCTTTGGGAGATGATTGGTCTGCCGGCTAGGATCGCTTGCACGGACACTGCCTATGGCCTACGTTTTATCGAAACATGCATATATCATATTTACTGAAATGTTCCACCCAAGCCTCCGGCGTTCTTACGAATACCTTGTCTGACCACTTCTCCACATTTGTTAGTCTAAAATCTCAGCGAATGTCCAAAATGTAAATTTAAGTATGATCAAATAATCGCCGAATTGTCGTCGTCTATGTGGGACGACCTATACGGGTTATATGACGCCAACGAGGCATTTGCATGTTTAGAGGAAGAGTCCTGTCGGCGGCGAAGCGTAATAGTACTGAGATCAAGAATACTAGGTTCGAAAACAGGCAGTGAACGTTCACTGAATTCAGCACCTTCTAAAAATAATTAAAATATGCTACCCTGTCCCCGGACACATTCCATCACAGGTTCTTCGTAGGGCTCTGTACACACCAGCATCGCCGCCTGTTGAGCATATCATCCCTTCTCAGGCCCCAATGCCTGTGTGGTTTCATTGCTCAATGGCGGGGACTGCCTGTGCCGAGAAAACTACAGACCTGTCAGCATTCCCGCGCCCATATCGAGAGTCCTTGAAAAATGCATTATTATGATACGATATATGATATGACTCTAATTGATACTTAATTGTAGTTTCTCATTTGTGTTACAACTTCATATAGCCACAGGTTAGTGCGAAGCATATGTACAAGTTACAGTAAGATTTCGTACATTATTACCGTAGTATCTCGTATTATTGCAATTACTTATCTATGGATTGTGTACATGTTTACATAGTTATGGTTTAATCAGACGCAAGTAAGGTTAGATAGTGCGTTCTCGCAGTGTTTTTAAATTGACTAAGCGATATAAGTGTCCTAATGTCACTAGGCAACTTGTCCCACAAGGTAGCACCTAAATTACAGAGTGCAAACCTTGATTGTGTACTTGTGGCCGAGGAGACAATGAGCAAGTGAATTGCTCGGGTTTTGGCTCCTTGCAGATTCGATAATGCCAACCAGGTTGGGATGGTGATAAAAAAGAATACGTTTTATTTCGACAACTATGGCAAACTTAATTAGGTATGGTAACGGGAGCACTGAGAGTTCTTTATATTGCTCTATTGATATTGCGATGAAGTTTCATTTCCTCTGGCCAGTACGACGATAGACCAGCCACCCACACCACCGTATGTGCATAACGGCGCACTTCAAATCTACTTCAACGGACCACGACCAGCGGCCACAGCGTACAACGTTCACCGACCGACACATATCTCAACCAACCACAGCCTTTCGCGCCGAAACACCAACGACATCCGCCGTCCAAAACGCTTATCGGTCGACACCTGGAGAGGGTCGACCTATGATCGGCAATCTAAGCCAGACCTAAATTAACCTGTATTCGTATACGAAACAAACACAAACCACTGTAAATTTCGACCGATTTGAGAGCGGGTTCTGAGACTCTTTTGGGTGTCAGCACGCCGCGGTGTCTCGTGAGTCAATAAATAGACCGAGCAACCTGGCTAAAAACACACTCGTTGCTCGGTCATGCACTAGACCATACGCTACGCGTTGTCATTCTTCCTTCCCTGAGTTCCTCGTGCTGCAGTACCTGTCCGGCTGAGTCTACATCCCCCGAGCGGACCAGCCTAACACAACAACGTTACATTTGGTGGAGATGCCTCGATCTCTCTCTACCACCGGACGGCGAACCAACCGAGGCGACGACAAACGATGCCAGTGAGCAACGTTACATTTGGTGGAGATGCGACGATCTCTCTCTATCAACGGACAACGAACCAGCCGAGGCGACAACGGACAACGAACCAACCAAGGCGACAACGGACGATGCCAGTAAGTACCAGGCACACAGACCGCAGCAAGCAACAGTCCACCAACACGACTACTACCTCGACAACCTTCCCGACCACGGTCACGACGTCAACAACCATGCCGACCACAACCACGACTTCAACAACAATGCCGACCAGACTGCGACGACAGCGCCGACAACGACACCATCTACAGCAACTATAACCGCAGCCCTGGGACCTGTGTTCAAATACCCACATCCAAGACAGCCATCATTCCTACAGCCCTTGTTCGCACACCCGATACCACTTCGATATGACGGTAGCTCGGCCACACGAGCCAGAGAGTGGCTTCGCGAGATTGAGCGAACGGCCGACATCACTGACCACGACGACGAGCAAAGGGTACGACTGGCGACGCTGTCGCTAGAGAAGACAGCTGCCGACTGGTACGACGCCATCCCGAGAACAGCGAGACCCACTACGTGGACCAACTTCCGCAGCGAGTTCCTGGCAAGATTCGGCGACGGTAGCACATTGGCCATGATCGCCGAAGAAAAACTGAAACAGCTATATCAGCGACCGTGGAGGTCGAACCAACCGAGACCAGCAACACCCCCGGACCCCGACGGACGCGACAAACAGTCCACGTGTCCAGAGTCAAGCCATTCATCCAAACATACAGCCGAGAACATCCAGGCGATTCACCAAACAATACCGTTCATCCAGCTACCGACAACATACACAAAACATCGACCGCTGAAAATCAATCTCAACCACAACCGATCCGACCTAGCCGCCCGCGTCAACCCCCGACATGGACGCGGGATTTCGTATGCTCACTAAAAACGCCACAGACGTCCACTATTGGCTCGGGACGAGCCAATTAAGAGGGGGGGGCAATGTGACGAAGTTTCACTTCCTCTGGCCAGTACGACGATAGACCAGCCACCCACAACACCGTATGTGCATAACGGCGCAATTCAAATCTACTTCAACGGACCACGACCAGCGGCCACAGCGTCTAACGTTCACCGACCGACACATATCTCAACCAACCACAGCCTTTCGCGCCGAAACACCAACGACATCCGCCGTCCAAAACGATCATCGATCGACACCTGGAGAGGGTCGACCTATGATCGGCAACCGCCGTCGATTGCCTTGAGGTATACTACTGCGGCGTACGCCCTGTTGCTGGCGTCCGCAAATGCGTGCAACTCAACGCGGTCTCCGGTTGGCAGATATCTTGGTACGCTGAATCCGTTGAGCTCGGGTAGCTCCTCAGTCCATGCCAGCCATCTTCGGAGGAGCTCCGGGGGGAGCGGTGCTTTCAGCGGCGACTTAGCCCGATGAGCGTCCTGAAGGATTGTCTTCAACTTCAGGACGTAAGGAGTCAGGAGGCCCTGGGGGTCGTATAGCCTCGCCCAGGCTCCCATCAGGGTGCGTAGCGTCGGCGCGCTCTCCGCTACGAACGAGAGCATCGGCTCAGGATCGAACAAGAGCGTGTCGTGCTCCTGATCCCAACCGACCCCCAGGACCTTACCGAAAAGCTGCGGGCTCAGCAGCGCACCGCCCCCTCCCCCGTCGCCAAACGCTTGGCGCAACTCCTGGCTGTTGGACTGGCACTTCTTCAATATCATGCCTGCGTCGCCGAGAATCTTGACCACCGCGCGCCAAAGTTGTTCGGCTTCCTCAACTGTTCGGCTGCCAGTCAGCATGTCGTCCATATATAAGTCCTTACAGATGGCCGCGCTGGCCTCGGGCTCGCTCCCGACGTACTGCTCAGCGTGGGCTCGAATGACCGCGATGGTGTTGTGCTGACTGTCCTTGACCCCGAACGCAGTCGACGTCATCCGTAACAATACTTGGCCAACAAGGTTGCGCTCATCCTGGAACCATAGGAAACACAATAAATTGCGATCCTCCGGCCGAACTCGCACCATCAAATAGGCCCGACTTATGTCGGCCACCCAAGCCACCTGGTGCCTCCTAAACCTTGTGAGCATCGCCAGCGGGCAAGGGAGTAGGTTCGGGGTGTCGTCAATGCAATCGTTGAGCGACAAACATCCCCTGCCCGCTGCTGACGCGTTGAAGACTGGCCGTACTTTATATGACACCTTGCCGGGCTGAACTACCGGAAAATGTGGCATAATATATAAAGCAGACTCACCGGAGGGCAGAGGTTCTGCGAATCCGCCGTCAATGAACGCTCTTACTTCTCGGACATAGTCTTCTGCCAATGCCGGATCTTGCCGCAGCCTCTTCGCCAGCGACCGCAACTGCTTTGCTGCGAGAGCTTCATTCTTGTCGATCATGACGACGTTCGGCTTCAAATTCAATGCTACTGGGTATCTTCCATCTTCGCATCGTTTGATGCTGTCGAGAAGATTCTTCGATACTTCTTCTTTGTTGCGTGGTTCCAACTCCGACGGCCGGATACCAATTGATTCTAACGACCAAAAATGTTCTAACTCCTGTGTCGTCGTAGTCACCGCGAGAGCCTGGTTCACGCCGTCGAGGCCTGCCCCGTCGGTTAAGAGGACCCACCCGAACCGAGTGTCCATGCCGGTGGTACACTTGTCTAAACGACGTGGCTCTCCGCGGATGACTCTAAACGTGTCGCCGGCGCCGAGCAATAATTCTACTGCGGCCGGCCCGCCGATCCGCTCGGCCAGTCCGGCTCCGACTCTGTCGCGCAATCTTCTTGACGGTGTCGGGAGGGTGGCCGACGCAATTTCTTCGACAACACGCGCGTCGATGAGCATCGGCTCGCCGGACTGCGTCAGCAACTCGAGACGAACGATGGGAAGCTTCTTCGCCTGCTGGGGCCGGGAGCCGCCGAAGACATGGACATACGTGAATTCATGTCCCACAGGGCTGGCCTGGAGGGTGGCCGCCAGCCGGCTGGTTACAAACGTGCGCTGTGAGCCACTATCTAGGAGAAACCTAGTCACTGCATGCTCCCCCGCTCCCGTCTGTACATGTACGTGCCCTGTTGGCAACAGTGGACGTCCCCCCCGTCCACTGCCACCACGTTAACTGTTGCTCTGGTGTTTGTACATAACAATTGTGAGTGGGGGCCCTTACATAATTTACATACAATATGCTTGGTGCAAGCCCGCGCCCAGTGGCCGGGTTCCAAGCCCTTCCTACAAACTCGAGCGTCTAATACCTTCTGCCTACGCAACCTTATGGGCATGTCCGCCCGGCATGCACTAGACTTGTGTCCACCCCCGCAAAATAAACAATTCGTGTTACCCTGTTTCGGTCCAACGTGTGCGTGGTAGACTTGAGCAGGCTCGCTCCGAGATGACTCGCCGAACGACCTTCTAAACGCATTGCCCGTCCGCGTCGCCGGACCATGAGCTTGCACTTTTGAATATACCTTGTTTTTCTCTCGAGACGTAACCATTCCCGTCAAAAAAGTGTGTATGCCCTGAAACAGTGCCCCCACATCAGCCTCTAAACTATTGTTACCCTGTACAGCCAATTTAGATAAGGTAGAGTCTTCTATTGGCACACAATTATCAATCTCTTGTTTCTTCAAAAATTCTGCTCTTAAACCGGGTGGTAAAGCCCTCATTGTCACAGCATATAATATTGCTCCATAATTTAAATGATCACACTTCAACATTTGCAACGATATCACTGCTCGATCGATGCTATCTAACAATTGGCGCAGACCCTGGTCGTCAGAGTCGCGCGTCACCCTAGACACTTCTAACAATTGCGTATAAATATCACACAATATAAAATGTGCCGCCCCGAACCGCTGAAGCAGGTGGCTCAGGGTCCGGCGGTAGCCGTCTTCGGTCAACGATATGCCCGCCACTGACCTTGCAGCGTCTCCTTCAAGCACGTCGCGAAGAATCTTGTGCCGCTGTAGATCTGAGATTCCTTCTCTCTCGTGGACGAGGACTCTGAATTCGTCGATGAATGACGGGAAGAGCTGGAGATCACCGTTGAACTTTCTTAACTTGGCCATGGGGAGCGCCACCCCGCCCATTGCGTTGGCTTCTTGTACCGAGATTAGTCGACTCGAAACCGGGCCCTCGGGCCCTGCTGCCCCCTGAGCAGGCTGCTCCGGGCCGCCCGATGGCCTGGCGGCACCTAATTTGCTACATCGTTTGTAGCTCATAAGCCTACCTCGGATTTCACACAACGTATCTACGTAGTAGGCAGTTCTACCTGTTTCTATATCTATTTGCTCATCGTTGAGCGTGCTGGCCATTTCGACCACAAAACGTTCGTCTAATTAATTTAACTGTTGCTGGAGCCCCTCCGCTCTTACCAACCAGCCGTCAACACGGCCCAGGTTCCACTGCGTGCACGACGGAGACTCCTGGCCCTCAGCAAAAAACGACTTTACGGTGGTGTCCAACTTTGACACCCCCGCACGCACTGAACGCCGAAGCGTCATCACAGTACGGCCTGTCTCAGCCATCATGGCTGTCGTTACGATCACTTCTACGTCCGGGCTTTTGCTACACGTCGTGCCCCACGTTGGGCGCCAATATGTTGCCAACGGAACCGTAGAATGAAGACAGACGAAAATGCGCGGGTTCTTACACTAACTAATTCTTATTTATTATATTTCACGATACGCAAAAGAGCGATACGGCAGCGCCGCCTCTCTTCGTATTATTGCCTAGCCTAGCTCACACTCTACTCAATGTCCCGGCGGTTAGCGCGAAGCTGTTTCCACCGCCGGAACTCACACAGTACACACTTAACAATACTGCTGTGCTACTCAACTAAATATATATGTATATATATATATATATATATATATATAGAAATTTACCTGCTCCTGCTAGCCACGATCACTCACCACCCTAGGACACTATCACTGCCACGCTCACGCCGTTGTCGTTGCCACGCCGTCGGACGTCCCGGTCGCCGCCGGACTAAGGGTTTGCAGAGTGCGCGTTACGCCGAACGCTCGATGTAGCAAGAGGACTGAGGAAATGGCGCGCACCCTTTTTATCCGGCCGGCGACCGACAACGTGACAGTGCGCGAACAGTGCAGTGGCGGGTTATGGCTAACAGCGCCACGGCGGGTTGTGGCTCACAGCGCCATGGCGGGTTGTGGCTAACAGCGCCGTAGCGAGAGTTCTCATTCATCATCTCAGGCGCCATTTTTTTCGGCACCGCTTACGGTTAGCGTAGTACTATTCACCTAGCTATTTTCTCGGCTGTCTCTTTGCGGTTAACGCACAAATTGTTTTCGATGTAGGAATAATATAATACATGTTACGACGATGAATGAATGATGAAAGGAGACCCAAGACGAGGCAAAGTGTCTATTTTTGGAGCAGATGAAGCGGAGTTGTATAACGATAAGAAAAACCGTACACCTCCAGACCATGTGCTAGGTAGCTCTGTACATGCGCGTAGTACATTGCCGTGAGACATTGGCGGGGAAGGATTTTGCAAGTGCGGTATATGGCGGCTACGCCACTGACCATTTTTTTCCTGACATGTTTTGCATGCGCCTGGAGCGTCAGATGTTCGTCAAGAACAATACCCAGGAACTTCGTTTCAACTAGCATATCAAGCGTGCGGTCGCATGCAAAAGCTTCAGGATTGATTGTCGTTTGGCCCCTTAAAGTTTTAAATTGAACAACTCCTGTTTCTGACCAATTAATGTAGAGGCCGATATTTCTAAACCAGAGAGATAGCCTCTCAATATCCTCACGAATCATTGCCTCAACCTGTTGGGGAGAGTCGCCCACGAATAGAGCCGTTGTGTCGTCAGCAAACAAGGTTAGTTTAGCATGATTTGGAATAGTAAAAATATCGTTAACAAAAATATTAAATAATAGCGGGTCACTGATGCTCCCTTGAGCCACTCCAATTGATATATTTTCTATACGGGAGAGGGACTGTCCAATTTGGACAACTTGGCGTCTTTCAGAAATGAATGAGCGCACCCACCTTAGAAAATTTTCATTCGCCCTATAAAGAAATGAATGAGCGCACCCGCCTTAGAAAATTTTCATTCGCCCTATAAGTGGAGAGTTTTTTCAAAAGAATGTCTAGATCTACCGTATCAAAGGCTTTTCTAAGGTCGATAAATGCCGCTGCTACCGTCTTCTTTAATTGTATTTGTTTCCGTATTTCTTCGACAAAGTCTATCACAGGCACAATCGTTGACATCTTGGGTCGAAAGCCGAACTGCCTACTATGTAGGACGTTATGTCCTTCGACAAAGTCTCTGAACCGTTCAATAATGCATTTTTCAAAGACTTTCGATATGAGCGCGGGAATGCTGACAGGTCTATAGTTGTCTCGGCACAGGCGATCCCCTCTGTTGCATATAGTATGACCACGGATTGAAGTTTGTATTTGCCCGCCATGATGGCGATGATCTCTGCCTGTTAGCCACAGCTCGCTACGGCGCTGTTAGCCACAACCCGCCATGGCGCTGTGAGCCACAACCCGTCATAGCGCTGTGAGCCACAACCCGCCGTGGCGCTGTTAGCCATAACCCGCCACTGCACTGTTCGCGCACTGTCACGTTATCGGTCGCCGGCCGGATAAAAAGGGTGCGCGCTATTTCCTCAGTCCTCTTGCTACATCGAGCGTTCGGCGTAACGCGCACTCTGCAAACCCTTAGTCCGGCGGCGACCGGGACGCCCGACGGCGTGGCAACGACAACGGCGTGAGCGTGGCAGTGATAGTGTCCTAGGGTGGTGAGTGATCGTGGCTAGCAGGAGCAGGTAGATTTCTATATATATATATATATATATATATATATATATATATATATATATATATACATATATATATTTAGTTGAGTAGCACAGCAGTATTGTTAAGTGTGTACTGTGTGAGTTCCGGCGGTGGAAACAGCTTCGCGCTAACCGCCGGGACATTGAGTAGAGTGTGAGCTAGGCTAGGCAATAATACGAAGAGAGGCGGCGCTGCCGTATCGCTCTTTTGCGTATCGTGACATATAATAAATAAGAATTAGTTAGTGTAAGAACCCGCGCATTTTCGTCTGTCTTCATTATACGGTTCCGTTGGCAACATATTGGCTCCCAACGTGGGGCACGACGTGTAGCAAAAGCCCGGACGTAGAAGTGATCGTAACGACAGCCATGATGGCTGAGACAGGCCGTACTGTGATGACGCTTCGGCGTTCAGTGCGTGCGGGGGTGTCAAAGTTGGACACCACCGTAAAGTCGTTTTTTGCTGAGGGCCAGGAGTCTCCGTCGTGCACGCAGTGGAACCTGGGCCGTGTTGACGGCTGGTTGGTAAGAGCGGAGGGGCTCCAGCAACAGTTAAATTAATTAGACGAACGTTTTGTGGTCGAAATGGCCAGCACGCTCAACGATGAGCAAATAGATATAGAAACAGGTAGAACTGCCGACTACGTAGATACGTTGTGTGAAATCCGAGGTAGGCTTATGAGCTACAAACGATGTAGCAAATTAGGCGCCGCCAGGCCGTCGGGCGGCCCGGAGCAGCCTGCTCAGGGGGCAGCAGGGCCCGAGGGCCCGGTTTCGAGTCGACTAATCTCGGTACAAGAAGCCAACGCAATGGGCGGGGTGGCGCTCCCTATAGCCAAGTTAAGAAAGTTCAACGGTGATCTCCAGCTCTTCCCGTCATTCATCGACGAATTCAGAGTCCTCGTCCACGAGAGAGAAGGAATCTCAGATCTACAGCGGCACAAGATTCTTCGCGACGTGCTTGAAGGAGACGCTGCAAGGTCAGTGGCGGGCATACCGTTGACCGAAGACGGCTACCGCCGGACCCTGAGCCACCTGCTTCAGCGGTTCGGGGCGGCACATTTTATATTGTGACGAAGTTTCACTTCCTCTGGCCAGTACGACGATAGACCAGCCACCCACAACACCGTATGTGCATAACGGCGCAATTCAAATCTACTTCAACGGACCACGACCAGCGGCCACAGCGTCCAACGTTGACCAACCGACACATATCTCAACCAACCACAGCCTTTCGCGCCGAAACACCAACGACATCCGCCGTCCAAAACGATCATCGGTCGACACCTGGAGAGGGTCGACCTATGATCGGCAATCTAACTCAGACCTAAATTAACCTGTATTCGTATACGAAACAAACACAAACCACTGTAAATTTCGACCGATTTGAGAGCGGGTTCTGAGACTCTTTTGGGTGCCAGCACGCCGCGGTGTCTTGTGAGTCAATAAATAGACCGAGCAGCCTGGCTAAAAACACACTCGTTGCTCGGTCATGCACTAGACCATATGCTACGTGTTGTCATTCTTCGTTCCTGAGTTCCTCGTGCTGCAGTACCTGTCCGGCTGAGTCTACATCCCCCGAGCGGACCAGCGTAACACAACAACGTTACATTTGGTGGAGATGCGACGATCTCTCTCTATCAACGGACAACGAACCAGCCGAGGCGACAACGAACAACGAACCAACTGAGGAGACAACGGACAACAAACCAACCAAGGCGACAACGGACGATGCCAGTAAGTACCAGACACACAGACCGCAGCAAGCAACAGTCCACCAACACGACTACTACCTCGACAACCTTCCCGACCACGATCACGACGTCAACAACCATGCCGACCACAACCACGACTTCAACAACAATGCCAACCACGACTTCAACAACAATGACAACCACGACTTCAACAACAATGCCGACCACGACTGCGACGACAGCGCCGACAACGACACCATCTACAGCAACTATAACCGCAGCCCTGGGACCTGTGTTCGAATACCCACATCCAAGACAGCCACCATTCCTACAGCCCTTGTTCGCACACCCGATACCACTTCGATATGACGGTAGCTCGGCCACACGAGCCAGAGAGTGGCTTCGCGAGATTGAGCGAACGGCCGACATCAATGACCACGACGACGAGCAAAGGGTACGACTGGCGACGCTGTCGCTAGAGAAGACAGCTGCCGACTGGTACGACGCCATCCCGAGAACAGCGAGACCCACTACGTGGACCAACTTCCGCAGCAAGTTCCTGGCAAGATTTGGCGACGGTAGCACATTGGCCATGATCGCCGAAGAAAAACTGAAACAGCTATATCAGGACCGAGAGACCCCATTTATCGCCCACCTTGAACAAGTACAGCGACTGTGCCGCGAAATCGACCACGAGATGTTAGACACAACTATCATCCGCTGGTTCATACGAACCATGCGAGCCGATTACAGACCTACATTCGTCTTCGCCACGTTCAAGAGCGTACAAGTCGCCCGAGGAAAGTGCATAGAAATTGACGCAATCGAGCCGTTCGTCGTTCGTGCACCAGTGACCAGCGGACGGCCCACCTCACACCAACCGACCTCGTCCGACATGACACCTCATTTTTTTGGCGAGCGCCACACCGCCGACGGCAGCCTTATATGCAACTGGTGCAACTACCCAGGCCACCAACTAGAAGAATACAGGAACCGAGAGCGAGGGTTCCCACCGCGCAAGAGTCCACCTCCACCACACTGGACTGCGCCCAACCGCTTCCGACAATGACCTGGTGAACCTTGAGGTGACTGGTGGACCTTGGAGCAGACATCTCCGCCATTAGCGTCAGCACCCTGCCACGCCGCAAGGTGACCTTCGCGCAGGGTACACCACACACCCTTGCCGCCAACGGAACACCAATGCAGACACGTGGTACGTGCACCTTACTTATTGGCATCGAGGATAATAAACCATCTCTTCCCTACAACTTCGTCGTCATTGAGTCTCTCGCGGAACAAATAGTGCTCGGAGAGGACTTCCTACGGACATACCTAGCTACCATAAACCTACAATCCAACCAACTCACACTAGGCACATCTCAATACTCGACCAGAAACGATCCCCATTCCGCAGCTACCACAGCACACACCAGGCACCGATTCCACACCCTGTCCACTGCCATTCTTCCACCTCGAACCGCCATCCGAGTAATAGTAGCAACCAACTCCGAAACGACTATGGGGACACTTCTGCTGGAGCCGACACCTGCACTGCTCCACAGAAAGAATCTCTTGTTCGCCGCGTCGCTCACGACAATACGACAAGGCCAGACCGCCGTACTCATCGAAAACCACACACAAAACCGCATCATACTACCTGGAAGAATGACCATAGCTACAGGGCAATGCGTTTTCAGCGACCACGACCAACCTAAGGTAACGCAACTCCTACACGATCCCAGCGACGGCATCCGAACAAAGAAGACCTCACCACTAAACCACAACGAAATCTGGCAAGCAATCAACTCCAACCTACCTAACCTCGAACGACAGAGAGTCCACAACATAGTATCATCATTCGCAGACCTGATACCAGCAGATGGAACAGCACCCAGACGAACCGACCTCACTGTCCATCACATCAACACAGGAGACGCCGACCCCGTCCGCCGCCGATACAGCCGCCGCTACGCGCCAACAGAAAGGAAAGTGATCGAGGACGAGGTGGATCGCATGACTCGACAGGGTATCGTCCGGCCGTCCTCCAGTCCTTGGTGCAGTCCAGTAGTGCTCGTGAAGAAGAAGACCGGCGAATACCGCTTCTGCGTCGACTACCGCGAACTCAACAAGGTCACAAAGAAGGATACTTACCCACTCCCGCGGATCGACGACGCACTTGACTGCGTCACTGGATCCCGGTTCTTCTCGTCCCTCGACCTTAAACAAGGATACTTCCAATGCCCGGTCGCCGAACCCGACAGGGAGAAGACGGCCTTTGTCACCCCTGACGGGTTGTTCGAGTTTACCGTCATGCCATTTGGACTGACCAATGGACCGGCTACATTTGAAAGACTGATGGACACCGTTCTCCGGGGCCGAAAATGGACCTCGTGTCTTGTCTACCTCGACGACATATGCGTGTTCGGTCGGACGCTGACCGAACACAACCAACGCCTGCAAGATGTTTTGTCATGTTTACAACGAGCCAACCTCTCACTGAACATAAAGAAGTGCACGTTCGCCGCACCACAGCTGACGCTACTCGGACATATAGTGGGAGGTGAGGGACTTCGACCAGACCCCGAGAAGACCAGAGCCATCGACCAGTTTCCGACCCCGACCAACCAGAAAGCTGTCCGTAGCTTCCTAGGCCTGTGCTCGTATTACCGCCGATTCATTAAAAACTTCTCTGCGACCGCTGGCCCACTCAACCGTCTACTTGAAGCCAATACCCCTTTCCAATGGACCATCGACCAGCAGACCGCGTTCGACAAGCTCAAGAAGAAACTAGTATCACCACCGCTTCTTGGACACTTTGACCCTGACAAACCGACAACAATCCGCACGGACGCATCCGGCCAAGGCCTTGGCATCATCCTCAGTCAACCAACTAACCACAACGAAGAGCGTGTCATTGCATACGGCAGCCGTACCCTATCACGAGCCGAAGTCAATTACTCAACAACCGAACAAGAATGCCTGGCTATCGTATGGGCCTTAAAAAAGTTTCGTCAGTACACTTACGGCCGACCAGTGACCATAGTGACCGACCAACACGCCCTATGCTGGCTCATGACGAGTCGGCACTTAGCCGGCCGCCTGGCTCGATGGGCAATACAGTTACAGGAGCACGACATTCACATCGTATACACAACATCGTATACAAACAAGGCCGCAAACACCGCGATGCTGACTGCTTGTCCCGTTATCCACTTCCAGCCAACGATCCTGACACCGACCAGAAACCACTCCGAAGACTCTCGTCCATCCTCATAACCGACCTGGCCCGCCAGCAATACTCAGACCCAACATTGCAACGACTACTTGAACAATCGACCCCCTCCACCGCATTCCAGACAATAGACGGCGTACTATACAAGTACAACTTCACCGACCGGGGCCAAGAATTACTGTTGGTACTACCAAGCAAGTACCGACGAGAAGCATTAGCAGCAGCACACACTGACCGCGAAGCCGGCCATCTAGGCCTGGCGAAAACATACGGCCAGATCACACAAAAATACTACTGGCCGAACGCGTACAAAGACACTGACCGCTACGTCCGCTCCTGTGAAACCTGCCAACAACGGAAGATTGACCCTATCCAACGTGGAATGTTGCAGCATATGGACACACCGACCGAACCATTTCACACCGTTGGTATCGACCTCGTCTCACTCAATGAAACAGCCTCCGGCAACAAAGTGATAGTGACCGCAGTGTGCCATCTCATCAAATTCTTGATCGCCGACGCGTTACCGAATGGTTCGGCAGCGGAGGTAGCTAAGTTTCTGGTGAATAAGATCATCCTAGTACATGGTGCACCGAGAGTGCTCATTAGTGACCGTGGAAAAACGTTCATGTCCTCTCTCATCACTGAAGTGACCAAGAAGTGCAATATTGACCACCGCCTGACATCACCGTACCATCCCCAGACCAACGGCCTTGTCGAACGATCCCACCGAACATTACTCGACATGCTCAGTAAATACATAAGTGAAAGGCAGCGTGATTGGGACGATCAACTGCCATTCGTCGTCCACGCATACAACACAGCATCAAACGAATCAACCAAGTTTAGCCCGTTCTACTTAGTGCACGGACGAGAAGCCCTCTCCACATTCGATGCACAGTTGCCGGCTCCGCCTGTCTCGACCAAACACACACTACACGACTACGTTGACCGTCTCATCCTCTACGCTGAAGAAGCAAGAGACCTGGCGAAATCATTAGCCGACCGCGCCAAAACAATGAATAAGGACCGCTACGACCAAAAGAGGCATGAACCAACATTTAAGATGAACGACTTAGTGCTCATATACACTCCAGTGCGCCGAGTCGGTGAATCCGACAAGCTCCAAAGAAGATACTTCGGACCGTATAGAATTGTAAGAGTAACCGGCCCAACGACCGTGGAGGTCGAACCAACCGAGACCAGCAACACCCCCGGACCCCGACGGACGCGACAAACAGTCCACGTGTCCAGAGTCAAGCCATTCATCCAAACATACAGCCGAGAACATCCAGGCGATTCACCAAACAATACCATTCATCCAGCTACCAACAACATACACAAAGCATCGACCGCTGAAAATCAATCTCAACCACAACCGATCCGACCTAGCCGCCCGCGTCAACCCCCGACATGGACGCGGGATTTCGTATGCTCACTAAAACGCGACAGACGTCCACTATTGGCTCGGGACGAGCCAATTCAGAGGGGGGCAGTGTGACGAAGTTTCACTTCCTCTGGCCAGTACGACGATAGACCAGCCACCCACAACACCGTATGTGCATAACGGCGGTCAAATCTACTTCAACGGACCACGACCAGCGGCCACAGCGTCCAACGTTGACCGACCGACACATATCTCAACCAACCACAGCCTTTCGCGCCGAAACACCAACGACATCCGCCGTCCAAAACGATCATCGGTCGACACCTGGAGAGGGTCGACCTATGATCGGCAATCTAACTCAGACCTAAATTAACCTGTATTCGTATACGAAACAAACACAAACCACTGTAAATTTCGACCGATTTGAGAGCGGGTTCTGAGACTCTTTTGGGTGTCAGTACGCCGCGGTGTCTTGTGAGTCAATAAATAGACCGAGCAGCCTGGCTAAAAACACACTCGTTGCTCGGTCATGCACTAGACCATATGCTACGTGTTGTCATTCTTCGTTCCTGAGTTCCTCGTGCTGCAGTACCTGTCCGGCTGAGTCTACATCCCCCGAGCGGACCAGCGTAGCACAACATCGTTACAATATTGTGTGATATTTATACGCAATTGTTAGAAGTGTCTAGGGTGACGCGCGACTCTGACGACCAGGGTCTGCGCCAATTGTTAGATAGCATCGATCGAGCAGTGATATAGTTGCAAATGTTGAAGTGTCATCATTTAAATTATGGAGCAATATTATGTGCTGTGACAATGAGGGCTTTACCACCGGGTTTAAGAGCAGAATTTTTGAAGAAACAGGAGATTGATAATTGTGTGCCAATAGAAGACTCTACCTTATCTAAATTGGCTGTACAGGGTAACAATAGTTTAGAGGCTGATGTGGGGGCACTGTTTCAGGGCATACACACTTTTTTGACGGGAATGGTTACGTCTCGAGAGAAAAACAAGGTATATTCAAAAGTGCAAGCTCATGGTCCGGCGACGCGGACGGGCAATGCGTTTAGAAGGTCGTTCGGCGAGTCATCTCGGAGCGAGCCTGCTCAAGTCTACCACGCACACGTTGGACCGAAACAGGGTAACACGAATTGTTTATTTTGCGGGGGTGGACACAAGTCTAGTGCATGCCGGGCGGACATGCCCATAAGGTTGCGTAGGCAGAAGGTATTAGACGCTCGAGTTTGTAGGAAGGGCTTGGAACCCGGCCACTGGGCGCGGGCTTGCACCAAGCATATTGTATGTAAATTATGTAAGGGCCCCCACTCACAATTGTTATGTACAAACACCAGAGCAACAGTTAACGTGGTGGCAGTGGACGGGGGGGACGTCCACTGTTGCCAACAGGGCACGTACATGTACAGACGGGAGCGGGGGAGCATGCAGTGACTAGGTTTCTCCTAGATAGTGGCTCACAGCGCACGTTTGTAACCAGCCGGCTGGCGGCCACCCTCCAGGCCAGCCCTGTGGGACATGAATTCACGTATGTCCATGTCTTCGGCGGCTCCCGGCCCCAGCAGGCGAAGAAGCTTCCCATCGTTCGTCTCGAGTTGCTGACGCAGTCCGGCGAGCCGATGCTCATCGACGCGCGTGTTGTCGAAGAAATTGCCTCGGCCACCCTCCCGGCACCGTCAAGAAGATTGCGCGACAGAGTCGGAGCCGGACTGGCCGAGCGGATCGGCGGGCCGGCCGTAGTAGAATTATTGCTCGGCGCCGGCGACACGTTTAGAGTCATCCGCGGAGAGCCACGTCGTTTAGACAAGTGTACCATCGGCATGGACCGTCGGTTCGGGTGGTTCCTCGTAATCGACGGGGCAGGCCTCGACGGCGTGAACCAGGCTCTCGCGGTGACGACGATGGCGACACAGGAGTTAGAACATTTTTCGTCATTAGAATCAATTGGTATCCGGCCGTCGGAGTTGGAACCACGCAACAAAGAAGAAGTATCGAAGAATCTTCTCGACAGCATCAAACGATGCGAAGATGAAAGATACCATGTAGCATTGAATTTGAAGCCGAACGTCGTCATGATCGACAAGAATGAAGCTCTCGCAGCAAAGCAGTTGCGGTCGCTGGCGAAGAGGCTGCGGCAAAATTCGGCATTGGCAGAAGACTATGTCCTAGAAGTAAGAGCGTTCATTGACGGCGGATTCGCAGAACCTCTGCCCTCCGGTGAGTCTGCTTTATATATTATGCCACATTTTCCGGTAGTTCAGACCGGCAAGGTGTCATATAAAGTACGGCTGGTCTTCAACGCGTCAGCAGCGGGCAGGGGAGGTTTGTCGCTCAACGATTGCATTGACGACACCCCGAACCTACTCCCTTGCCCGCTGGCGATGCTCACAAGGTTTAGGAGGCACCAGGTGGCTTGGGTGGCCGACATAAGTCGGGCCTATTTGATGGTGCGAGTTCGGCCGGAGGATCGCAATTTATTGTGTTTCCTATGGTTCCAGGATGAGCGCAACCTTGTTGGCCAAGTATTGTTACGGATGACGTCGACTGCGCTCGGGGTCAAGGACAGTCAGCACAACACCATCGCGGTCATTAGAGCCCACGCTGAGCAGTACGTCGGGAGCGAGCCCGAGGCCAGCGCGGCCATCTGTAAGGACTTATATATGGACGACATGCTGACTGGCAGCCGAACAGTTGAGGAAGCCGAACAACTTTGGCGCGCGGTGGTCAAGATTCTCGGCGACGCAGGCATGATATTGAAGAAGTGCCAGTCCAAAAGCCAGGAGTTGCGCCAAGTGTTTGGCGACGGGGGAGGGGGCGGTGCGACTGAGCCCGCAGCTTTTCGGTAAGGTCCTGGGGGTCGGTTGGGATCAGGAGCACGACACGCTCTTGTTCGATCCTGAGCCGATGCTCTCGTTCTTAGCGGAGAGCGCGCCGACGCTACGCACCCTGATGGGAGCCTGCGCGAGGCTATACGACCCCCAGGGCCTCCGGGCTCCTTACGTCCTGAAGTTGAAGACAATCCTTCAGGACGCTCATCGGGCTAAGTCGCCGCTGAAAGCACCGCTCCCCCCGGAGCTTTTCCGAAGATGGCTGGCATGGACTGAGGAGCTACCCGAGCTCAACGGATTCAGCGTACCAAGATATCTGCCAACCGGAGACCGCGTTGAGTTGCACGCATTTGCGGACGCCAGCGACAGGGCGTACGCCGCAGTAGTATACCTCAAGGCAATCGACGGCGGTAACGGAAGCGGCAAAGGCGAAATTAGTGCCTATTCTGCAATTGGACGGTTTGACTATACCGAAGAAGGAACTGGTTACAGCAACATTAGCGGTGCGGCTTGTTACCAAGGTACGTGAGCAGCTAGATATAGATTGTAAGATCTATTGCTGGTCCGATGCACACGTCGTGTTGCATTGGATTCACTCCGCCACCCCGAGTATGTGGGGAGTATTCGTGAAGGATCGTTTAGAAGAGATATTGAAACTTACGAAACCATCAGACTGGAGTCATTGTCCGGGGGACCAGAACCCCGCAGATTTACCCTCTCGAGGAGTGTCGATAGTCAAACTCAAGGAGAGTTCCTTGTGGTTACAGGGCCCGGAGTTCCTGATGGAGTCGTCGACGCAGTACCCTACCTTCCAGCCGGGGCGTGGCTGCGACGAGATTCCAGAGATTCGGGCGTTTGTCGCAACGTGCGAACCCCCGCTAATAGACCCAGCGGGGTGTTCAAGCTTGCGCAAATTGATCCGAATCGTCGCCACCGTTGCCCGGGCTGGAAGGCGGTTCCGTCGGCAGGTAGCGAGCGGTCCACTCACGGCGGAGGAGCTCGCTTGGGCGAAGCAGCACCTGCTGCGGGAGGCCCAGCAGCGCTGCTTGGGGGAGGCCGTTGCGAGCACCTCTCGCGGCGAGCCTCCCGAAGACGCTGGTCTCGCCGAATTCAAGCCGTTCATGGATCAAGACGGGCTCCTGAGGGTGGGCGGGCGGCCGCAGTTTGCAGACGAGCCATTCGAGGTACGCCACCCGATACTGCTTGCCGACGTCCCGCTCACTCGGCTGATTATTATGGACGCGCATGAGAGCCGTCTGAAGCATTTAAAGACAGAGATAGTCATTAACGTGTTCCGTGAAGAATATTGGATCCGGAGGATGCGGCAGGTGGTAAAGTCGACAATCTACAAGTGTACGAAGTGTCTGCGTGATCGAGCCAAGCCAGCGTTGGCCGAGGAGGCGCCGCTCCCGGCAACGCGGGTCGACATGTCATTTCGACCATTCAAGACCACCGGCATCGATTACTTCGGGCCAATAATAATAAGAAATGAAGAAGGAGAAAAGAAGATTTGGGTCGCAATATTCACATGCGCCGCTATTCGAGCCGTTCATTTGGAGGTAGTCGAAGACCTCACGGCAGAGGCCTGCCTGTCGGCAATCAAGAGGTTCGTGGCGCAGAGAGGGCTGCCGGCGACGTCTGTGTCCGATAACGCGCTGACGTTCCAGAAGGCGAGTCGGTGCGTCGTAGCGCTGTCGAAAGCGCTGCGCAGCGAGCAGGCCCAGGAGTACCTCAGTCAGGGGGGAGTCGTGTGGGACTTTAACATCTCGCGGGCCCCCTGGTGGGGTGGGTTTTACGAACGACTCATCGGCGTCGTAAAAAACTGCTTAAGAAAGACAATTAAAGGAAACAAGTTGAAGCTAATCAACCTAATAACAATTCTCCATGAAGTCGCGGCAATCATCAATCAACGGCCGATAACGAGATTGCCGGACTCGGCGGATGAGCCACGGGCGCTCTCCCCGAGCCAGTTCCTGGCGCCTCGGGTGCCGCTGGCGTTTCCGGCAGAGAGGTTAATATCGCTGGGTGACCGTCCCGGATGCCTCGCCGGAATTTGGAAGCAGCAGGAGGCGATCCTCAACGCGTTTTGGAAGAGGTGGCGCGCCGTGTATATGCTCGTCCTGAGGACGGCCCTGCGGCGGCGGGGAGGCGCGAGTACCGAGCCGCTCGCCGCAGGCGACGTCGTGGTGCTGCAGGAGGAGGGAGTGCCGCGGGCTTTCTGGCGTCTGGGTCGTGTGGAGGAGGCGCTGACAAGCAGGGACGGTGTGACGCGTGCCTACAGGGTGCACCTCGGGGGAGGCCGCTACGTCAAACGAGCTGGACGCCTGCTGGCGAAAGTGCTGTGTGCCATAGTTGATCTCGTAGGGCGACACAATAAATATTACACACAGTTAATCGAACTTAGTCATTTTTTTGAGGGAAGCTACCGCCACCCTCAAAAGGGGGAGGAATGTTGCATATAGTATGGCCACGGATTGAAGTTTGTATTTGCCCGCCATGATGGCGATGATCTCTGCCTGTTAGCCACAGCTCGCTACGGCGCTGTTAGCCACAACCCGCCATGGCGCTGTGAGCCACAACCCGCCATGGCGCTGTTAGCCATAACCCGCCACTGCACTGTTCTCGCACTGTCACGTTGCCGGTCGCCGGCCGGATAAAAAGGGTGCGCGCCATTTCCTCAGTCCTCTTGCTACATCGAGCGTTCGGCGTAACGCGCACTCTGCAAACCCTGAGTCCTGCGGCGACCGGGACGTCCGATGGCGTGGCAGCGACAACGGCGTGAGCGTGGCAGTGATAGTGCCCTAGGGTGGTGAGTGATCGTGCCTAGCAGGAGCAGGTAGATTTTTATATATATATATATATATACATATATTTAGTTGAGTAGCACAGCAGTATTGTTAAGTGTGTACTGTGTGTGAGTTCTGGCGGCGAAACAGCTTCGCGCTAACCGCCGGGACATTGAGTAGAGTGTGAGCTAGGCTAGGCAATAATACGAAGGGAGGCGGCGCTGCCGTATTGCTCTTTTGCGTATCGTGAAACATAATAAATAAGAATCAGTTAGTGTAAGAACCCGCGCATTTTCGTCTGTCTTCATTCTACGGTTCCGTTGGCAACACCCTCCTTTGAACAATGGAACCACACGGTATAACTTTAGGACACTGGAATATACTCCTGTTCTGATGGAGAGATTGATAATATACTCAAGAGGCGATGCGAGTGCATCCGCAGCCCTACGGAGAGCTTGTGATGGAATTTGTTCGGGAGCACATTTTGTAGAAGGTGGTGAATTCTGTGGACATTGACTGGCTGCAGGGAGAATTGTTCGGCAGGCGTCGGAAGGTTTTCCTGAATGGCGTATCTCGATGAGCACTCGCTGTCACGGGTGACACATGTCGCGTAGTAGTGGTTGAAGATATTAGCTAGCGTAGTTTCATCAGTGACGAGTTCTCCGTTTACAAGTAGCTTCGTGCATTTTTTCTCCTGGACACCTCCAAGTACAGGTCGGATTGCCTCCCAAGGACCCCGCCGGCTATTAATTCTGTCTGTAACAATCTTGCAGTTCGCTTCCATTCTACATTTGCGTGAGAGCCCTGTCACCCTGTTCCTGAGCATACGATAGGTTTTGCATTTGTTATCGTGTGTGGGGTCAGCTCTGTGTATTATGTACGCCCTTTCCTTCTTATTAATTAGAGCATATAATTCCGGTGTCACCCAATTTTTCCGAACTGCGTTCCTCGAGCTAGTATTGTTGATCTTGGTACAATTACGCTTCACCGCCGACATAACTCTTTCTCTAAACAATTTAAATGCCTCGTTGACTTCATGTAGCCCGTGTAGGTCGTCCCACATAGACGACGACAGTTCGGCGGTTATTTGATCATAGTTAAGTTTGAATTTTGGACACTCGTTGGCTGCCGACGGTTTGGATTTTAAACTAATAAATGTGGTGAAATGGTCAGAGAAAGTAGTCGTAAGAACGCCGGAGGCGATAGTTAACTTGGGTGGAACATTGCAGTAAATATGGTCTATGCATGTTTCGGTGATGCGTTGGCCATGGACAGTGTTCGTACAAGCAACCCTGGTCGGCACACCAATCATCTCTCGAAAGTTTTACGAGTGTAATAAGTCATTTAGGTCAGTCACGTATGAACCGCCCCTATCTAGTAAGTCAATGTTCGCGTCACCAAGGCAGATTATGTTTAGCCTGTCCATTTTTTAGAGTAATTCTTCTAGTGCATACAAGAAATCCAAGGGCCTCCCCGACGGTTGCCTGTAGAATGACCCCACAACCGTGCTCTGACTATCGGCAAACACCTCAACAAAAATACTTTCACATCTGGAGTCTGCCGGGAGGATTAGTTTGAGATCGTTCCGCTCGCGCACCACATAATCATCTCTGATAAACAACGCCACACCTCCACCCGGCCCATTACGGCAATCGACAAATTGGTTATAATTATTAATCTGGAAAGCGGCTGCCTCCTCTTGCGAGATACGAGTTTCCGACAAAGCAATAAAGGACGGAGGGCAAGGAAGCAGATGCAGTATCGTTTCAATGTCGTGAATATGAGACTTGGCACCATTTATATTGCAGTGTATTCCGTAAAAAGAGTCAGGTTCTATTCTAAGCTCTGTGATATTAATTGTCTGACTAGCTGTCATATAATAATATAATGACGACTGCTTGCGACCGACAAGAGCATCGAGATCGGTGTCGGTTGTCACGTCCCGCCAGGGAGCATTGCTGTTGAGACGGATTTGTACACGGCAGTCTGACGTTCGGACATCAGAAATGTTCCTGTTGGCCTTGAGGCGACGGAGGCGGTAGTGCAGGCTTGCGTTAGCGGGTGTCAGATGGTCATTGGCGTAGATGTTGTTGTTGCTTACCTGGCAGCCGCCTAGAAGGCTCGACCTCGGCTTCACTTCCCGGCATCTTCGTTGCACTTCAAGTTTCTTCCATCGACAAACAAACCGCACCAGCAGCTGAGAGCGGTCGGTAATGTTTTTCCCGTTGATCATACGAGTTCGGGGGCAGCGGTGGGCGACGTCGATGTCGCGTTCATCAAGTTTCACCTCCAGTCGCTGGCAAAGTTCAATGACTGTCGCGCGCACGTCCTCGTCCGTCTCCTTCTCTTTCGCGGGAATCCATTAAATATCACATCCGACCGACGGTCGTACTGGTCCTTAAACGTATGTCCGGCCGATGCCGACTCCGCTAGCGCCTTTGCGCTAGCCTACATCTCCTTAACTGTGTTAACGGTCGAGCGGACCTCTTGCACAGCGACCAAAGCTTCCTCCACTGAATGAATATGGTATTCCATAGAGGTTTCTGTAGTATTCACTCTCTGTTTTAGATCATGGACTTCTGCGTCAAGT
>QVRM01005341.1:0-281207 GCA_003439945.1 Dermanyssus gallinae
CCGGCCACGTGTCGACGAATGGCTCAACAACACCAGCAACAACTTCTACTTCTACTACTACTACTACTACTACAGCAACAACAACAACACACGGAGGCGCCCAGGGCCGCGCAGGCCGACCCCGGTTCGGGCTTCGGCGGTTTCAGCGGGCGGCGGTGACCCGCGGTTCATTTGTCTGCATCTCGCTCATGCCCGTGTGCTGCGGAAGAAGCAACAGCAGCTGTTGTTGTTCTTGCTCATGCTGATGCTGCTGTTATAGGTTCTTCTAGAGAGGCGGGAAGAGGGGGATGTGCACGCACGAGGTAGACATGACAACGCATGGGGACAACGGCAAAACAATACAGACAACCGACAGTTTGCGAGGCGGTGAGGTCATGCTGCTGCTGCTGCTGCTGACGAGGTCTTCTCTCACGTCCGACCAAGGTAGAACTACTACTACCACTACTGTGTTCGAGGTTGTTCGAGGGCGTAGTGGTAATGGTAAGGATGCTGATGATCATCATCATCATCAACAACAACATCATCATCATGTGGTTGTGGTGGTTGTAACAACATGACGGTGTGAGCTGACGACATTGTGCGCTGTGCCGTGCCGAGCAAAGCAACACCAATATATATATATATATATATATATATATATATATATATATTTATTTATTTATATATATATATATATATATAGAAAGAGAGAGAGAGAGCGAGAGAGAGATGTTACGCAGTCAACATCAATGTAGTGCCACTAGCCGCAGCTCGGCGTTCGTTGATAACAGAGACCAGAGTAGCAGAAGCCAGCCAACGGCTGCTACGATCGTATCGGAGATACGAACCGATAATAGAGAGCGGAGAGAGCTAGATAGATATACAGATAGATAGAACGATTGGGACGAGAGCGAAAGAGAGAGAGAGAGAGAGCGTGCGCGACGTGCGTGCGAAAGAGAGACATGCAATCGTGCTACACGCATGTCTGTTGCACGCGCCGCGCGCACGGGCATTGCAGCTCACGACGACGGTCTGTCATATGTATGTTCATTCACTCAGTTGAGGTGGAGAAAACCAGCAGCAGCGCGAATACATTCAATCGACATGATTGTCCTGTTGTCATTTGGTTCTGATGATCATGATGATGATAATGATGATGGCGGTAATGTCGTCACCGCCGCCGCCGCCGCCATCTTGTTGTTGTTGTTGTTGTTGTTGTTGTTGTTAGTGTTCTAACGAAGCTTGTTGCTGTTATCGCTGCTCCTGTTGGTGTTGTCGCTGCTGCAATTGTTGTTGCTGTTGTTGCTGCTGCTATTGTTGTTGTCGTTATAGTTGCGGGTTGTGGTGTTCAAGGCGGCGTTTGTTCCTCGTTTTGCTTTGGGTTTAAGGCAGCGGCAGGCATGATGGCGTCTGGTCATCTTCTTCAACCCGCAACTGGCGACTGGCTCAGCGCTGTAGTTCGAGATAGGCGGCCGACTGACTATACTAGTTCCCCAGTAATTGTCGTAGTAACAGTAGTAGTAGTAGTAGTAGTAGCAGCAGTAAATAGCTTTACTGGTGCCTCCGCTGCCGCTGCTGCTGCTGCCTGGTTGTTCCTTGTTCCCTGTGCCTGTTCTTCTTGACAGGCCCGTGACGGACGACGGGAGCAGCGGCCGTCGTTTCCTTCACGGTACACTCTGTTTACACACAGACACACACACACATATATATAAACAGAGAGAGAGAGAGAGAGAGAGCGACGCTGTGCAGCGCGCCGACAAATTCAGGCACTACAGGCTAACCTACAGAGTACCAGTCGCTGGGCAGCATCTTGAGTTCAATTCCGGTTCATTCATTCCGACTCGACTTATGCCAACTAGCCTATGGCCAACTGGCGTCGGCTGGCCGCCGCTTCATTGTTATTGTTGTTGTTGTTGTTCTTGTTCTTGTTGTTGCTTTCTTCTTCTTCATCATCATCTTTGTCTTGTCTTGTTGTCGTCGTCGTGGTCGTCGTCCTTTCGTAATGCTTAGTGGTTGTACTTGTCTCAGGGGTGAAAATCCCAGCAGTAGCAGCAGTAACAACAGCAACGCCAGCTGCACCATGGTCTCCACACACGAACGCCTTGGCCATCATCAACCTCATCATCATCATCATCATAATCATCATCGTCGTGGTCGTCATTGTCGTCGTCACCATCATCACGATGATTGTGGTGTGTGGTCGCGTTCATGGTGGCCGCGTTCACAGTCGTCATCATGCAGGCACGCTGGCTAACCGCGGGCTAGCAGTTGGCCTGCCTGACCCCTTCCAATGACGCTGACAACGGAGGAAGGGCCTGCTGTCGAGGCGGCTGCTGCTGCTGAGCAGGTAGTAGTTGTAGTAATAGTAGTAGTAGTAGAAAGCAAATTGCAACACTGCCGACTGGCTATCGGCAGTATGCCACGCCAGGGAGAACGAAACGGGCTGGCGAGCCGAAAAAACGAGCGAACGAGAACAAAAAATCGAGACAAACGGACGGGGAGGAGGGAGAAAGGAAGAGAGAGAGAGAGAGAGGAATAGAGGTTGGGCAAAGAGAAGATGGGTGGGAACTAAGGGGAAAAGAACTAAGGAAAGCTCAGCCTGTTCGCCTGTGTGTTCTTACCTCTCTATAGGGTTGTCATTTGTTATTAATCTTCTCAAAGTCGAGATACGCTGTGAATGCAAGATGCGAAGAAGTGCGAGAAGTGTGTGCCTTCGTGCTTGTGGGTGGGCGGGCGGTCCGACCGGCGTAAGTGTGTGAGAAACACATGCGAGCCATGAATAAACGTCGACCGTGTGTGTAGGCAAGGCCGCAACACACGATTGCATGGTACTTATTCGACAAACGAGTGCTGCAGTACATAAGTTGCGCCGAGTCGAAGCGGAAGACGATGTGTGATAATAGAGTACGTCAACCGAGCCAATCAATTAAACAAAGCCATTCAGAGACGCAGGGACGGGTGATCAAGTCTGGGTTTGGGCCGACGTTCTTTCTACCTTTGTGCGAGTGTCTAAATGTCACTGCAATATCTCTGCAGCTACACACAGCGCGGTAAAACAACGGCTATGCCTGCTGCTAGTATAGAAAGCATCGCAAGCGGGAACATGTTTGCAATTTGAGTTTGCATTGAGCTCATTCATTCGCAGCAATCATTTGATACGTTGACATGAACTTAGAGTAAAGAGAACGATTTCTGTGGTCATACCATTTGAAAGACACTATTTACAGCTCTCCCCTACAGTGTACTAAGAACGAATGGAGGCGGGCTATAGGTTTTTTGTTCTTTTCAAGGGTTTTTCTTTCCAAGCTTCCAAGGCTGTCCACTGTGATTACAGAGACACTGAATCTACTGATGCTGTTTTGTTATGCGCTTCGGTTTACTTGCATACGTGTATATACGAGCAATCATTTCAGAAGAGCATCGTTTATTATTAGTATATATATATATATATATATATATATATATAGGAAAACTTGAAGATGAAAGAGCTCAGAGAAAAATGGCTCATGACCGTCTATGAAAGCTGGGTCCATCACTACACTCCCGAGACCCAAGAAGCATCTTGCCAATGGTGTGCACCTGACGCGTACCACGTAGAATAATGCTGGTCGACTACCTTGAGAGCGGTAAAACGATCACAGGAGAATATTATGCAAGACTGTTGGACTGCCTTTAGCAAGAACTCATCGTGAAACGGCCCGCTTTGCAGAAGAAGGTTGTCCTGTTTCACCAGGACAATGCTCCCGCACACAGGTCGCGGCAAGCAACGGCAAAACTGGCCCAACTGAGGTTCGAACTTATTGAACAACCTTCCTATTCTCCAGACCTGGCCCTTTCTGATTATTTCCTCTTCGAACATTTGAAGAATAGTCTCGGTGGAAAGCGTTTTTCCAGCAATGAAGAGGTTAAGGCTGCTGTCAATGCCTATTTTCAGTCTAAAGACGCGGAATTCTACTTAAGAGGTATAAAAGCTCTGAAATCTTGGTGGGAAAAGTGTATTGAGCATCTCGGGGAGTATATCAAATAAGATAAATTTAAAAACATGATTTGGAAAATTCTTGGTTTTCATTCTAAGAACTTATTGAACTACCTGTATATATATATATATATATATACATATATCATATATACATATATATATATATAATATATATATATATATATATATATATATATATATATATATATATATATACATATATATATATATATATATATATACATACATATACATATATATATATATTATATTAAGATTTGAATGAGGTTGAGTGCATTGCCGAGCATTTATTGAAACGATTTTACATTTTTGAACCTACATACGTGAACATGACTTAGATATGCCAGGAAAAAAGTACACTACAACTACGATGTATGAGAAGTTTAGACCCACGGACTGATTGATCTGATGTTAGTGTGGTGATTTAAAATTCAGTTTAATTTCACATTTATACTACCCCATTATTACATCAATCAATTGATGATGATTTCGTTAGGCATCACAAATCACGACGAGTTCTCGCTGGTACGGGATGTACCAAAGGAGCCCCGCGAAGATGAGTACATCGAAAAGGAGAAAACGAGCACGCTTACGCTTCGACGCAAGGACAAAATGCAGACGCTTAAGAAGAAGCTCAAGACAGACGATGACCTCAACTGGGTACGTAAGGCTGGTGTGTGAAAGGTGTTTGACTTTATTAAATGCACCCCGAAAAACATGGGGGGGAGGGAGATGTATGTCCAGATAGGTCATTACAATTGCGCGCCTGGCGGCCATGGCGTCACGCAAAAGGTTTTTCAGAAAGGTTTGCATTGCAGTGGCTTTTGCGCATAGATTTGCGCCACGACGTGTTGATTTTACGACCTTGTTGAAAAACATATTGCAGTCTTTGCTCGTGCTCACATATTTGATCAGACAATTGGGTATTGCTGTCTTCTAAAAGCTATAATATTGCATCATATTCGATCCATCCTTAGAGTTAATATTGCACCCATAGCCAACACGTTTTAGAAATCTGCTACAGTACAAAGGTCCGCATAATCCAGTTAACTTTCCTGGATTCGGGGCCTACAGTTTCAGTCATGAATCCGCTATATTTTAAGTCAATGCAAGCCAATACGCCCATGTCTTTCATAGTTGTCACGGCTTGTAGATGCTCATTGCCAAGAGTGTAAGAGTATCTAAGATTTGTTCTAACAGAATACACCATAGCACACAGTAGGGACAAGTTGAAATCAAGTTTACAAGACCATTCAAAGAAGTTGCCTAACACTCTTTGTAAGGCCGCAGCCATTTTTTATGGAACCGTCTTCTCCGGATGGCATTTTTTAGTTCAATAATTTCTTATTAAGCCTCAAATTTCCACAATCACAATTTTTAGCAATTGTAACAATTAAGGAACTTTTCAGAAAAGGCTCTCCTATATATATATATATATATATATCTTGGGCAGGGTTCTGGTTTCATTAAAAAAAAACATAAAAATTACCAAGACTAATAGTAAGAGCAGTAGAACGACATAGATCCACAGCAAGCGTAGAGAAGGCATTGCCAAAATGGTGCGACGTCTGATCCAACAACAACGACAACAAAAACATGCTATCCTCAACAGTTCTCGTACTAGCCGTGCAAATCATTCCTATCATCAGTACCCGCTGCGGATCAATGACTATATGCTGTCGCCGGTCTTACGATTTTCGGCTGCTCTACACTACCGAGAGAGTTGTGGTGCGAACATGATTGCCGTGTATTCTTGCTGTTCTTGTACTGTTGTTGGATAAGTTTTTGCTCTGTTTTTTTTTTCGTTTTAAATAACTCGTACTACTACAACTAGTGATGATAGAGATAGACAGAAAAACACGGCGACGCCACGCTTGCCACGTTCCAAACGGGCGCATCGTTCCTAGCAGCACAACGACGCCGAACAAAAGTTAGTACTCGGACCATTTCGGAACGCACTTTTTCGATGCGATAGCCTTCTCTCCCCCTCCACGGCACGGCACGGAGTTGCATTACTATATCAACGTGGAATACATCTCTCAAAGAGAGACAGTCGGCGGTCGGTGAAGACTCAGCGTTGCTCACCGTCTTCTACGGGTGCCGGGCGGCGCATTTTGACTGTGATGGAACAGTAAAAATTCGGCTGCTCAGCATGGTTCGCGGTCGTGGCGACAAGCTACTGATAGTGCGCGCGGTGCTGTGCTGTGCTAATGGTGATGTCGTATGGAACGGCGATAACGTCGGTTCGGAGAAAATGCATTTTTGCAGTCGCTCGTAGCTCCTCGGCACGGGTGGATGGGCACGGCACAGGAAACTTTGTTTTTCTGTATTATAACAAAAAACCAGACAGACCGAACAGAGACTTCAGCGAATGCTTGAGGGATATGTACGTATATATATGTATATATATTCTGTTATGTGCTATACTTGTTATTGCAGGTGGATCACTGTAAGACCCTCCGGGAATTAGGTATAGGCGAGGATGAAACTTTGACACTGCGACGCAAGTACTTCTTCAGCGACTCGAACGTGGATTCGCGAGATCCCGTACAACTCAACCTCATCTATGTGCAGGTTCGTTCGTGGTGGAGTGCTAGTTTAGTGCGCAGTTTACTCTCTACATAAAAGCTAGCTTATAATGTTCTATAGATTTTCTGGTGGGAAGACTGAGGCTTGGTGAGGGGTGTTAATTATTTCTACATTGGCGTGCGATTTTTCAGGCTCGAGATGCCATCCTGAATACGACGCATCCGGTCACGGTGGAGGAGGCTTGCGAATTTGCAGGCCTTCAGTGCCAAATTCAGTTCGGTGACCACGTCGAAGGAAAGCATAAATCCGGCTTTATTGACCTCAAGGAGTTTCTGCCGAAGGGATATACAAAGATAAAGGGCATCGATAAGCAACTATTTGAGGTAGGTCATTTCTGTGTCATCATTACTTTTCAATGACGGGTTATGCATATTAGGCGCTAGTTAGGTATTCAGTATGGTATGGTACCAGTACACACCTAAAAGCTGGTACGCAGTCTGTAATGTTTTGGGGACAACCTGCATGACCATATCAGCCTCGCGACTTTGAATTCTTTAGTCGTTGGTTTGATCCCGACACGACACTGTATATTAGGTAGATGCGAGAAACTTGTTTCTTGTTTAACCTGACAATTCTTAGTAGAAGTACTTTTGTTTTTTATTAAAACGATGCTAGGAAGCGTAATACCAAGGGAATATCCTTAGTTACACAGAAAGAGTGAGAGCAAGTGGACGCCCAGTTAAGGCTGTTCGATCTTCTAATCATCTCTGAGGGAAGTTTGTAAATTGTCGCACGGAAGGCGTTTCGAATAGGTGGAATGGTCAGCCATTGTCGTTCTGCAGTACTTGGTTTACTATTTACTTTTGCTAAGCTATGGCGTTGTTACCGACTCTATACATGCAAAGAGAAATCGCATGCCTTCTTGAAGAGAATCTATTGTATGGAAGTGGCGCACTATGAGTTGGGTGTTTAGAACGTTGAACATGAGGACTTTACAAGCCGTCTTTTTTGGTAGCGTTGTTGTATCTTGCACCTTAGCCTTAGGGCATCCAGACGTAGGTTTCGAACGTGAAGCTGTTCTAATTGTCATGTCTGTTGTTGAGAGATCTTCATCTTGTTTTCGAAACCGTATGAGGGATGCGTGTGTTTGCGAACTGCGAGCGGGAAGGAGGCGGAGGAGGTAGATAATGAGGAAAGAGTGAGAAGGAGAAGGCAAACGAGCCAACAAAGCTGTGGGACGAATCTATATTGGTGTATGGGTTCTGTCGGGTGTCAGTGGCGATCTATCAATTGTCGTCGAGTGAGGTGTCCTATCCTCTCGATGACTCGACTACTACGGGAGCAGCTGTCGAACACAACAACAACAACAATCACAACAACAATAATAATAACAACAACAATTGCGACAGCAACAGCTATTACAACAATGACCTCGCCCACATCGGTGAGGTGCGTTGGGCCGCCAGTCAGTCAATCGAAGAGAAAGAAGGCAACGCCAGCTTTGGCGGTTGGCCGATAGTGGTGGGCCGTATCTGGCTGTCTGCTCGCTGTGGAAAACAGCCAAAACACCAAATCACGAGGGAGGTGGCGACGACGACGACGACGACAACAACAACAACAACAACAACAACAACAACTACTACTACTACTACTACTACCACATCGACTTTGTAGGGTTCTCGCAGCAACACCACCTGCGTAGGGGCGGCCGCGCTGACTGGCTGGCGAAGCGAGGTCGTTCATTACCTCGGGCCTCAAGGAAGAAAGGAAGGCCCCTCCACTTCCCGGCCGGTCGGCCAGCACACTCAGCACTGGCGGCAGTAGCCGGGGGGGGGGCCGTGCCAGGGCTCTCTGCAGACCGGCCAGGACCTGCACCGAGTCCCGTCCCATCCTGCCAGCCGACTGTGTGGCGTGTCGGTCAGTGCAGTCGGCTCAGCTCAACCAACCATCTTCAGCGGCGGCTGGCCGAACCCTTCGCCACGCGTGGCCTGGCCTGGCCTGAGCTGGCCTGGGCTGGCATGGCCTGGCTGGCTTCTCTACTCGGTAGGCCGCTAGTTGGCGGTTGTTCCTCTTGGCGTTCCTTGTGACGAGTGGAAGGCCAGCCGTAGAAGGCAGGCAGACGGTAGCGTTCGGCGGTCGCCGCCTTGCAGCTGTCTTCGCTTTGTCTTCAGTCATCGTTGAACGCTGTTCGGTTGTCGCTGTTGTTGTCACCGTTAGTGACACCACAGCTGTTGTTATTGTCGTCGTCGTCGTTGTTGTTGTTGTTGTTTTCGTTGTCGTCACCATGGCTGCTGTTTTGGCTATTGTTGCCGTTACAACAGCTGCTGTTGTTGTTGTTGTTACCACAGCTGCTGTTCTGATTGTTGTTATTGTTGCTGCTGCTGCTGCTGTTGTTGTTGTTGTTGTTGGGCTCGGGGCTACAGCTTACCGTCTCGCCGCTCGATCTCGGCTTACCAAAATTGGGTCACGGTGCTCACTGCAGTGCACGTCGTTGCCGTCGCCACCGCCGCTTTCTTGTGTTTGGTTCATGCCCGTGTGGGCGCCTGTCGTTCCTCGCTGTGTATTTCATTTAATCTCGACTACCTACCCTTGTCTTATGAGGCGAGAGCGTTTGCCCTAGCGAACAGCATATATATATATATATATATATACAGAAGGGGGAGCCTAACTAATTATCGTAACAAGCAATCGTTGTGGTTGGGCCGTGGGCTACTACTACTACTACTACTACTTTTCTCAGCACTCTCAAGAAGGTTGGCATACATGTGCCACCACTGCACGCCGCTCTAATTCATAGACAAGACAGCAGGCTATATTTCTTGCAAGCTTTGAATTGGTTGTGGGTGCACCCCATCCGTTGTTATATGGAGAACGTCTAGAACAACAACGCTCTCTTGTTCTCCCGTTGTTACGGGGCGGCGTACCAATAGCTTGTTGTACGCAATTTGTGTTGAATACCATTGCTCTCACCAAGGAAGCTCACGTCACAGATCAAAGTCACGTCAACTGAAGCCGTTGACCAGACCGACTGTTTAGCGCGGGCGCTATAGCCCGGCGCAACAGCCTCACGCCGTGGGCGGATTATCATTTGTCACCTACAGCGTGGTCGTTTGCTTGCCTGTCATTGGGCCTATACGGACATTACCGTGAATACCATGACAGTAAATACCATGACCCTGTCGTGTCCGAGTAATGGCGGCGGCGGCGGCGCACCACGCTTTCAGATCTCACAAGCTACCCACGAATCGACAAGACTAGGCTAACAGAAGTGCTTCGACAAGCATAAATGAAGTTTCGACGCCGCGTTCGTTTGTTGCTGTGTGTAACTTGGGTTGGGTACTTGAAAACAACGAGAAGAGTCCGAGAAAACGGTTACGTATCCGAATTATGTATGAATAATAATATAATAATAATAATAATAATCGACTGAAGTCGCCGTTTTTAAATGCGGTCGAGCCGAAAGCAGCAGAGGGTAGTCGGATTTAGTCAGCTTTCATCAAAAATCTTATATTATTCAAATAATACAGATGAAGAAGTTTTCAATTTCTACATCGTTGTTCATGGATGACAATATGCATTTAGCACAGAAATACTGCGAATTGCAGGAATTATTACACTCTCAGTTTAGGGAGGGGATAACAAAAATAGTCAATAGGTCGTAATCAATATTTCGGACACGGGTTCCACTCGCGATACAGAGGTAGTCTTTATCGGTAGAACAAACACATACGTGTCTAGGCTTTCAAGCTGTCAGACTCAAATAACTATTTCGATAAATACGAGGCGAGAAAGTGACGAACTCGAGCATCAATTGAATTCGAATAGCATTTGGGTTTGTAACAGATTCAATATACAGTTGGATTTTGGGGGGGGGGGGGGGGTTCTTGCTTGGCATAGAGGCGACAAGGTGATTGCCGATGATTCTACCTAACATGCGATACCAAGATCTGCAACTGCGAAGACAAGACAGTGATCTTGTATGGACGTACGTAGTCTGATTGGCGACTGGGCTCATCACGCTAACATCGATGTCATCATGATGGTTGTCTGCAGTCGCAAGGGCCCCTCTGAATCTATATCAGAAGGGCTGGCGGATTTTCGTGCGAGCGGCGTCGGCGGTGTTGTCGAGACAAAAAGGGAGATAGAATCAGATCTAGCGTCGCGCGTGGTGCCAGCCATGCATATCGACCAGCATCTAATGCCTCTGACCACGGCTGAGACGACAAGCGAATGCTCTATCTATAGACGAATAAAAAATTGGCCGGCATTAGCTCTTGCGATTGCTGCTTTCGCTGCAATTGGCATTGCCTTGTCGGCAGGCGCAACAGTAAGACCCGTGTCGCCCGTGACAGTGAAGGCGCCAGTCACGTGGGCGGTGGCCGTCATCGCAACGAACGCCAGAGAAACACGAAAAAACGTCAAGAGGGCCGATAGAAACGAGAGTTAGCGAAGAGAGGATGTATATATATATATATATATATATAAGTGTGTTTCTGTATTGCGGGAAATCCGCACCCTTTTTGCAGCATGATGCATGATTCGTGAGGTTCGTTTTTGTGCTTGCTGGTTTCATTGGCTAGTTGTGAGTGGGACTGTTGTTGCTGTTTGTGTGACTTTTTTCAATGAGTCATGGTAGGCGTTGCTTAAATGGCGAGCACATGCCCACACTCAGACACATGCAGTCTCGGTCACCAGATAGATAGATAGATAAGTAGGCAAATCGATGGGTCAAGCAAAGCGTGGTCCGTCCACTTCACTGTTACCATCATTATGACCAACTGTACTACTACTACTACTAGTATATTCACTACTAAGGCGAAGAGATTAAATTCCTTTAGTATAATTGTAGTGCAATTTGTAGTGGGATCGTCTTAAAAGAAACGTTTGGAAAGTGTTTCCACCAGGAGATTTTTACATAGAGTTCTATGAGCCTAAACTGGCAAATTTAATAAAAAGTTATATGCGCGTCAAAAACGAAAAGGAAGGTCTTGGCTCAACGACCACTGTAGAGCAGCGAAAAAGCCAACAGGCTGACCTGAAGATTTTTCCGGTAATGAAGTCATTTGCAATGCTAAAGAAAATAACGCCAAGGGTAGTTGAAGCAGAAAAGTACCAGTAGTAATAGTAACAGTTACATAAGTGGGTAAAACGAAAATGAAAACGGCAGTGCCCAGTGGAAACTGGTCGACTAAATAAGCACCTTGCAAGTGTGCCCAGGGAGCCGACACTAGCCCGAAAAAAATAATATTATACAATGAGCCTTCGGACAAAAACGTACAGAACCCTCATGGGAATGAGTATTTCGTGCAGTCAAATTCGAAGACTTTGTCATGATACGAACATTTAAAATAAATACGAACTTTTAAAACAAAGACTAGCGCTGGTACAATGCTAAAAGGCTCTACTTGATGAATGCTTTAAATTCGAGGAAATACCTAATATGTGAAAGGAAGATACCCTTATTGCTATACATAAAGGATAAGGCGTAGAAGGCAGATCCGGAAGCTTGGAGGGGAATAACACACTACCTATAAGATATTCTCGGAGAAATGATCAAATAGACTCGAATTCTTCCTTAAAACCAGAATGACGGTACCGGAACAACACAACGGGTTTAGAAGTTCGAAGTCGACCGATATGGCCCTGCGCTAGTCTCTAGCAGAGATTTAGGGAACCCGATCCGAATCGAAGTTACTAATCGACTTTTGGCACAAAAATCCTGCACAAAAGTCGCGGCTAGCTGTGATTATTTCGTTTCCGGACATTTAAAGATTTGTCTTGATTGAATTAGTTTTTCGGCTTTCCGTCAATGAAGGGGTCAAGGCTGCTGTAAATGTGTATTTTCAGTCTAACGAGGCGGATTTCTATTCAGGCGGTAAAAGTGCTCTGAATTCTCGGCGGGGAAAGTATATTGAGCTTTTCGGGAAGTATATTGAATAAATAAAAAAAAATAAGTATTTTTCTCAATTCTAAAAACTTTTGATCTGCCTAGTTTAGCCTGATGCTATCGACTACTTATACGGCATCGAGGGTCGGTTGGTCCTCTATTTCGTCGGAGAATTTTTCAAAGTTCTGCTGAGGCTCTGGCAGCTTTTTTGCTGCATAGCACATATGGGGCGTTTCGGTGAGAGCCCTATCCAGGATCACGCCTAGGTACTTAACCATGGGTATGGGTGTTACTGAGTGTTTATTTAGGCTTAATTTAGATTCTGCGGAGGGCGCCTCAGGTCTTTCTAAATAATTGCTTCTCTTTTGTTTGTGGAGCTAATTCGTGGCCTAGCGTGTAGAGGTAATGTCGGATATCCTGCCACACCTTTGGCTGTTCTTCGAGGTTCTTTTTTGTAGGGTTGGTTCCACTACGGACCCCTGGGAATTCCTACTGTGACTGCATGATTCACGCCTTCGTAGGTAGATGCTCGATATTTTCGGTACGACGCTAGCGTACGTCGTAAATAGGTAGGGGAGTCGCCTCTGTCGACCAGTACCGCGGCGTTACTTTATGACACCCCACCAAAGCATGTGCATTAGGACTTTGTTGATGGTTGGATGTGTGGGATGTGGACTGGAATAAGAACAACCTCCTTAAAAAAATTAGTGTGTTAGGCTCGGAAACCACATTTTTATGTTCTAGCTACGAGTCCGTTAATAATGTGATCAACTGCTTGGATAGGTAGGGAAGCACACCTATAGGGCGGCATGCCAAGGGTTCTCCTTGCGGATTTCAGTATAAGGGTCGCACCAGGCCCAGATGATGGCCGAGGTCTTTGCGGGAAAAGCGTAGTTATAGTCGGTCGAGCTACTTCGACTGGTGGTGACGCATTCTGTTGCATACGATCGTGTGCTTTGATCGGTGCTGCGGGTGGGGTCTCTGCTGGAAGAGCGTAGTTATGGCTTGGCCAGTCGACTTGTAGTGGTGCATTTTGTTACGTACGCTCGTGTGCTCTTTTCTCCTGGGGTGGAGTTCGGAGAAATATTCAGTCAGTATATATATATATATATATAGGATACCTTGCACTTTTATGTGTAGGAAACGCGGGACGTTGCAAGAGAATTATTATCCTTGTAGTAGTAGTAGCATTGTAACCCGCTGAACCAACGATGGACGACTCTGCGAGATGAGTTAGTGTTGGCTTCCCCGTATTGCTCGAGCGGTTTATTTTTGACGGGGTGGAGCTTTCCTGTGGGTCACAGTGAGCGGAAAAGCGAGAAGTAGACTTCCCCAGAGTTCACTACTGTTGCCCTACTTGTACGGCAAACTGGCGCGGTGGGAGACCCTTAAGCTTGTTAGTGACCGTGAGAGTGGCCTACTTGGCTGTAGTGGGCAAGCGGGAAGGAGATGTTTGCAAAGGACTCCCGCGTTCGGGGGCCACTCGACCGTGTGTCGTCTGACTATTTGGAGCGGGGCACGGCTTCGACGGGCAGGATTTCTATCAGCCAGTTTATCAGACTGCGAGGTCTAGCGTGGGCGGGGTCCTGCCCTGATGGCATCAGGGCAGGACCCGCTGTGTTGAGATAGTGGCGGCGATTGCACGACCTACATATATCTGCTATCTCCCTGTTTCTTTCTACGCGCATTAATCTGAGATTATATCGGTCGATTGATCATATAATAGTGAAAATTCTAACAGATTCGGAAGTAATAATTTAGTGATTAGCTGTTGGCTAAAAAATATCTAATTACTTTTCGTACAGAAACAAATTCTCTTCTTGTTGATGTCTACAAGCAAACGCATTGGTAAAGCGACGTTCAATAGGCAAAACACAAACAAACACACCCTTACTCACTCACATGCCCTATATGCAGGGTGGAGGCATTTATGGTGGCATATTTGAGCTTCCGTCCGTCCGTCTGGATGGAGTGTGGTCTAAGCACAATTTTGTAATATTTTTACCTTAACAGATTCATATTGCAATTTACCAACTGCAATGACAGATTGATTTCGTGTTTGTTCAGTCACGTTTTTTTGGTTTTAGAAAAGTCGGTGCATAATGTTTTTTGATCGTTTTTTTGTCTGTTGCCAAGCTGGCTCTTCAAGGTAGGCAATTAAATTATCGGCTGACTAACGAATATGTGTGTGTGTCTGTGTGTGCTATTTTGTTTTCCGACTCGCGAATTATGTGGCTCGCTTGTGGACGGGCATTGTGTAGTGGCACAGGAAGTGTGTAGGCCTCAGTGAAGTTGATGCCAAGGTGAGGTACGTCCAGAGGGCACGCTCGCTTAAAACCTACGGCGTAACGTTTTTCCTCGTCAAGGAAAAGATGAAAGGCAAAAACAAGCTTGTGCCCCGACTTCTTGGCATCACTAAGGAATCGGTCATGCGACTAGATGAACGCACCAAGGAGATCATGAAGGTAATGAACAACATATATATATATATATATATATATATATATATATGTGTGTGTGTGTTGGGTATATTTAAAAGTCCTGTTAAATTTAAGGGAATCGCGTAGAGTAGAGCGGAAGCGGTCTCTGAAGTTGTTATTTTCCAATGGCCCTTTGCCAATGATCAATAAGATTTTCGATTTATCTTCTTAAGTCAATTATCTCCTTTATAGCAATAACATGTTGAATATTCTGTAGAAGTCTCAGTTCCTGGTTCCTGACAAAATAGATTGCAGCAAACATTAGGAGCTTTGGAATCTTCCTGGAACTCGTACAGCACAATTCCTGAAATTTAGCCCTTGCCGCTGACTATACCAGTTTTTTACGGAATGGCAAAGCAGGATCCGTGCTTTTGGAAAATAATCTGATCAGGCTGATCTTGCTTGGCGGACCCTGCAAAAATAGAGTATAAAGAAACGACTAAGAGTTTTGCGCTCACCATAAGTGTAATGTTTTCTAATCTCGCATATATAAGGCTACAAAAACGTTTTTTCGGTTTTGTCCGTAGAGAATCATTAAAAAACCGAAAAAAAATTTTTGTAGACCTAATATATATAAAACATTTATTTGGAATGTAGAGAAAGTCCTTTAGCAAGAGTGTATGTATCATTAGTAGTAACGTATGTATACATTTTTAATTCTCGTCTGAGAGTAGGTGTGGCACCTCAAACAAGTGAAACAGTGGGCCGCCTCGCCCAACAGCTTCACGTTGGACTTCGGCGACTACTCGGACAGGTTTTATTCGGTCAAGACGCCCGAGGGCGAGCAGATCGCGCGGCTGATCTCCGGCTATATCGATATATATCTGAAGCGGCAAAAGGCCAAGGATCATATCGGTATCGAGGGCGACGAAGGCTCGACCATGGTCGAGGACTCGGTGTCACCGGCCAAAGCGTCGACCATTCAACTGACGCCCGCCCTCCAGCCGGTGCAGTTCGATACGGCGAACATTGCGCTGCCGTCCGTTGTGCGGCCGAGTCCCGAATCGGAGAAGATCGGCCTGCCGGGTCATGCACCAGCTACCAAGCACAAGACCGAGACGGGTACGGTCGCGCAAGGACAACGTGTCCAGATTGTAAGTGACCACAAGCGTAGCCGTGAAAACGTGCATGTTATGTATGTATATGTATATATTGATTGATTGATTTATTGTTCGCTTGGCATGTATACCTAAATACACATGCCACCCTTTTATATCAGGGGCGCTTAGAGCGTATATATACATATGTGTGTCTATCGATCAATAGTGCATCAATAGAAGGAGAAGATAGACGAAACACGATTTCCAAAACGGATGTCCATTGTATGCATATTTACGTGATTCGATGTTTTTTTTGTGTGTACGACTCCAGCCTCCACAGCAGGCGCATGTGGCGACGCTAATTGAATCGCCACAGCGCGCCGTTATCACGGAGGCGATCAAGAAGTCGTTCGATCATCTCAATAGGCCGGTGGTGTTCGTCGACCTCGGTAAAGATCCGGGCGCCAAGAAGTGGAAGGAGTGCCAGCTGGATACTCACAAGCAGAACATACAGACGCACATTGCTGCGATGAACGCAGCTACCGCGCACGTCGTGACACTTGCCTCCCAGACGGATGTAGACGGTCCGGCTGTTTCGAAGGCGATTAACGTCATGTGAGTAACACATGTGCCGGCCGGCGTGGTGGAGACCACCCAGGCTTTGATTTCATTAGTGGCTGGCGGGTTCGAGCCGCTACGCCACGCATGCAATACGTACTACAACGTCGACCTTGGCTACCCTATACTAGACAAGATTAATTGCTTGGGTTTAGCGCGGTACGTTAGTTCAGAGTGGATAATGGGTAATTTGGTACCCGTTAACCCAGTCACTAACCGAGTGACTAATTCATCAAGGATAGGTTGAGTATATAACGGTATAATAGAAAATTGATTATATAACGATCTATAAAAATCGAACCATAGTAGCAGGCCTTGTGTCTATCCATATGTATTTTTGAGATCTTTTCGGTCCTTTATTTATCCGCCCACTATACTAGAACATGAGATGCCATAATTGAATCGACGTCCTTATTCTTCCTGCGCTCTAACGTACGGTATATTCTACAGCCTAGTCGTTTAACGTGAACAGGGGTGTGTTTTAGCCTAAGCTTGAAGCCTTAGCGAAGTATGCGCTCCGCATGTTATCAGACGCTTATTGACGCTATCACGCCCATCATTTATTCTTAGACATTTTGTTCTATTCTCCGTATCAATTCAGTACGACGACGCTACCCGAGATGACCAAGCACGTGGCGACAATGGCTACCCTCATGGAAGACGAACGAGATCGTGGCGACCTGATCGACGCGGCTCGCAAGATGTGCGAGGCCTTTAGCGATCTTCTTAACGCGGCTGAGCCAACTGGTCCGCCGCAGCCTCAAAAGTTGGTCGTGGCTGCTGCCGAAGTTGCCGACAGGACAAAAGCCGTACTGCATTCGATTGCCGAAGAGCCTGAGTGGGATACGCAGACGGCAGATCTTCTTCTCGCCCTGGCCAAGGGCGTGGCGAATGCGGCGGCGTCTCTCGTCCGCAAAGCCAAGGATGTTGCCAACCAGACAACAGATCAAGACCTACAGAACAGGGTCATCAATGCCGCAACTCAGGGCGCCGTTGCCTACGTCCCAACTCGTCTCCAAAACAAAGGTCAGGCATCATGACGGAGGTGTTTTGTTCTCTGTCTGTCTGTCTCTCTCTCTCTCTCTCTCTATTTAGTTTCCATGAAATGCATTTTACACAATCGTGGGATACCGTAGCTTCGTATAGATGCGTGCATAGCAGTGCTGTGTACGATGTATGCGATGTTACGACGACTTTATATTACAACTCCCTATTGCTTTATCTCCATAAATGTATGCTCCATACAACTGCTGTACACGCTGTACAAAACCATGTAAACTCATTCTCCGAACAGGTAGAGCATATTTGTTGGTACGTGTAGTTTGCGTAAATAACTGATGTATTACTAATTAGTAAGGAATATGGTGTCATATATATTTGGAAGCTATAGATGCACCCCGTTAGAAATAATCTTTAGTGAAGAAAGTGCATAGTTCTAAAAAAATTCTATGTTTTATAGTTGCATAGGCATTGTTAGTATTTATTTGTATTTAATGCTCTATGAAAGACGAAAATAGCGTTTGTAATATGGCCTGCTACGGAGTAAAAGCAACAACAACAACAACAACAACAACAACGTGAGGAGTCTTTGCTGAGTCTGAATGTTGTATGTGTCGTCTGTGGGCTTGATCTGTTCATTGTGTGACTATGGCGCGATGTGGTGGCCGATAGGTTTTGGCACCAACGATCGCCGACGCTGCCTGTCAGACAGAACTGGAAAGTGCGAGCCGTGAGGTGTCGCGTACCGTCGAGAATATCGTGCAAGTCTGCCAAGAGGCGACTGAAGACCCGGCTCTCCTTCAAAGCCTCAAAGATGCCGCTCGTCAAGTGGCCAATTCGCTCCAGGATCTCTTGAGTCAGGTGAAGGACATCAGCGTGCGAGCCCACAGTACGCGTACGGAGACAGTGGTGCATCAGGGACCGGTGACGACGATCATGGACGCCACCGACCGCCTGTTTGACTCGAGTGGTGACGCCACCGAGATGGTTCGTCAGGCCAAGATTCTCGCCATGGCAACGACGCAACTCATTCAGGGTATCCAGGGCGACGCGGCACAGCAAACCGACGCCGGACAGCAGAAGCGCCTCATACAGGCAGCCAAGGTGTTGGCGGATGCGACCTCGCGAATGGTCGAGGCCGCTAAAGGCTGTTCGGGAAAACCGCACGATTGTGAGTCGCAAGCCATACTTCGGAAGGCCGCCGAAGACATCCGAGTGGCAACCGATGCTGCTAGCGGCAACGCCGTTCAGCGGAGGATCATTCAGAGACTTGAGGTGAGGAAGATTTTTGCTTAGCGCTTATGGCGACGCTCTAGTAGAACTAGAATTCGACTGTCGAATAGTCGAGAATGACTTTTAACGGAACCTCTCGGACAATCTTATGGGCAAGCTAAATACGGGTAGTCCTGCAGACTCATGTCCTTGTCCTTGCAGTGCTACAGCTGTGCCGGTTAGTGGAAATATTTAGTTTATATGTTGCCTTCAAAGTATAGGCGGTACGTATAATCAAAACTGTAGGTGATTATGCAAAATGAGGTTGCATGATCGCAATCGCCCAATTGACTTATGCGAAACTGTAATCATTTGCAGAGTACGGCCAAGCAGACGGCGGCGGCCGCTATGCAGACAATTTCGGCATCACATAGCGCGATTCCACAGTCGTCCAACGAGGCACTTAGTCGACAGCTCAACGAGCAGGTGCGCGAAGTCGAAGGTGTTCTTCCGCGACTCATGCATGGCGTGAAGGCCACACAGACTTCGTCAAGCATCGACTCGCAGCTCGAGCTAATCTATGCCTGTGAGGACGTGACGCGGCCTTGCGAAGCGATGGCATCAACTTCGAAGCAGTTGGCGGCTACTATCACCGAGACGACCATATCGCAGCTTCTGCACACCAGGGCTATGGAGATGACATCGAGCCTCACCGAGATGCGCACCTGGGTCACTAAGGCTAAAACCGTTTGCGGCCAGAAGGTCGAGGATCTGTCCGGTCCTATCAGCACCATTGATGCACTTCAACGTGATCTTCGCGAATATCGTCATGCTGCTCAGATGCATGACCTCCGACCACTGCCTGGCGAGAACACCGAGGTGTGCGCACTGAAGCTGGGTGCAACGTCGAAGGTGGTGGGCTCATCGCTGGCGCAAATACTCACAGCAGCTTCTCAGGGCGACAAGGACTACCTGTTGGTGGCGGCCCGAGACACGGCGAATGCTCTCCAAGATTTCGTGTCCGCCGTTCGAGGAGTCGCAGCCTGTTCCGACGAACAGGACGCCCAGCTGGGCGTGGTCGATAACGCCGCCGTCGTCGTTATGCGCGCTCGGGATTTGATCACAGCGTCGCAGGACGTGGTCAACAATCCGCAGAATCCGGACAATCAGCAGCGCCTCACGCAGGTCGGTAAGCAGGTGTCGACCTCGCTCACGAGCTGCATCAGTACGCTGCCCGGCCAGAAGGCTGTCGACGACACGATCATCGCCATCACCGAGTCGACGCAGAGCCTCAACGAAGGATCGTACCCGCTCAGCTCGCGCCCGTACGGCGACCTGCAGGTCGAGCTGCAGAGCGCGGCGCAGCGTCTCAACGAGTCGACGGAGAACGTCGTCGAGTCGGCGCGCGTCTCGTCGTCGAAGCTCACGACGTCGGTGAGGCGTTTCGGCGCCGACTTCAACAATCTGTTCGACGTCGGCCTTCAGCTGGCCGGCCAGACGCAGAACACCGACGTGCACCCGCGCGTCACGTCGGCGCTGCGTAGCGTCGCATTGTCGTCGTCGAAGCTGCTCGTCGTGTCGAAGTCGACGGCGGCCGACCCCTCGGCCACGGCCAAGAATCAGCTGATCGCCGCCGGCCGTGTCGTGGTCGACTCGATCAACCAGCTCATCGACGTCTGTTCGTCGTCGGCGCCCGGCCAGAAGGAGTGCGACAACGCGATCCGCGCCATCCAGAGCGCCAAGACGCACCTCGAGCAGGCCAACGAGCCGATTTCCGACCTTAGCTACTTCGAGTGCCTCGACGTGATCATGGAGAAGAGCAGGCTGCTCGGCGACGGCATGGCGGGCATCACCGACACAGCCAAGCACAGCCAACACGAGCAGTTCTGCGGCGCCGTCCGGCAGACGTGCGGCGCCGTCTGCGGCCTCATCGAGGCGTCGGCGCAGGCCGCCTACCTCATCGGCGCGTCGGAGCCGAGCTCGGTGGCTGGCCGGCCCGGCCTCGTGGACGCCGCCCAGTTCTCGCGCGCCTCGCAGGCCATCGAGCAGGCCTGCTTCCAGCTGACGAGCGAACGCAGCGATCAGCAGCAGGTGCTGTCCGCGGCCACCGTGATAGCCAAGCACACGTCGTCGCTGTGTAACGCCTGTCGTATCGCAGCGGCGAAGGCGAACAACCCCGGCGCGAAGAAGCAGTTCGTGCAGAGTGCCAAAGACGTCGCGGGAGCTACGTCGAGTCTCGTCCGCGAGATCAAGGCTCTCGATCAGGATCCGAGCGAGGCCAACCGCAAGTATGAAACAGTCCGAAACGTCTATGTAGAGCCTTTTGCTATATGGCGCATACGTATGCACGAATTTGTTTGTTGAAGGGGAATCATGGACAGGTGGCCAATAAGCTGGTGTAGTTAATTTCAAATAAAGTCAAGATATAGTAGTTAATTTCAAATAAGGTACAAGATGGTTCGCTATATCAAGTGAAATATGCGTCATCATCACCTATGTTGTACGGTTGCAAATGTAACGACTTGTTACCTTACTATGCAACCGTGTTCTTCGAATTGGCTATCGGCCGCCAGAGTCAGCTACCGCTATGCCAAACGTGAATAACCTGCGTCTTGTTGTTTCAGAGCGTGTCGCCTGGCGATGAAGCCCCTCATTGAGGCTGTCGAGAATCTGACGGCGTTTGCTAGCTCACCAGAGTTTGCTACGGTACCCGCTCGACTGTCCGACAAGGCGCTCGAGGCTCAGCAACCGATTTTGGCTGCCGCGCGTAACATCGTCGCCGGCTCGTGCAACCTTATTAGCCATTCAAAGGATCTGGCCGTCAACCCAAAAGACCCACCGGTGTGGCAAGGCTTTTCGAACGAGAGCAAGACCGTGTCTGACTCCATCAAGAAACTCGTCACTGTGATCAAAGAAAGTGCTCCTGGCCAGAAGGAATGCGATCACGCTATCGACAAGGTAAACCATTACTAGTTCGTCATGTCTACCGTACAAGTATTATGGACATACTATTAGTGTATATAACAGCTTTATCTTGACCTTTATATATATATATATATATATATATATATACATATAAGCAAATAGTCACTAGCTCAATCACTCAATTCAAACTGGCAAAACTACTCAGTACATGTGATCTGCAATCAGATATGTTGATTTAAGACAATGCCGTCGTTGTGTTGGAGAAGCGTTTTTTGGCGTTTCGTTTGTTCTAGTGTGTTAAACACACTTAGTGTGACGAACATATATTTAAGTTTCATCTAACGGCTAGTTGGCTTCAGACGAGGAGCTGATGGTCAGCATCGATGAATGATCTGCAGCGCGGTTAAGTAGCAGTGGTTGTGGTAATGATGAATTAGAGGGTGTTTGCATCTTCGTGCCCGGCACGCACATACAGAAGGCCAAATGTTATAAAAGATGCTCTGCCTCACTGACCCTACCTGTTTTACTTTCGCAGGTCAACGTCGGAATTCGCACGCTGGATCAGGCGTCCATCGCCATCCTCGGTCAGACGGGCTCTCTGCCAGCGCCTCAGCTTGACCTGCGCACGAGCCAGGAACAGATCGAGCATGCATGTCAGGCCATTCAACAGAGCCTCGAGCCACTTCGCGTGGCGGCCAAATGCCAGGCCGAACAGCTGGGCCACTGCGTGCTCCAGCTCGTCTCGTACTTCGATTCGCTCGTACAGAACACGCTTGAAGCCGCTGGCCGAATCGTCAGTAACAAGCAGCAGATGCAGCTCATCGATCAGACGAAGACCGTCTGTGAGGCCGCTGTCCAGTTCCTCTACACGGCAAAGGAAGGTGGTGGCAATCCGAAGGCACCCGATATGCTGCACAACGATATCGACGAAGGTGCCGATGTCACTCGCGATGCCGTGGTACGTATGGAATGCCAACGGAAGCGCTTATGTGTGGAAGTATTATGTCAGTAGCAGTTTTGCGATATATATATTGCCCTAAACATCGACTGTGATTTTCTTCGTGCTTCTTGTGATGTAAATATACAAGTCTATTGTCAATTAAGTTAAGAACTGCATATTGCAGGAACATACAGGCAATGGCGACCTCATTACTGTGTACGATTCGACGATCTCGTTGGCCCGCATGTTGGGGTGCCAAATTAGAGCATTAGGTTCTTAATGTGTACGTGTACACGTGTATGTATTGACATGCGTTTTACTGGGTATCTTGTTTGTTGGTGTCAATCAACGTCTTCCAGAACGACCTCCTCCAGACGTTGCAGCGGTCGGCTGCCGAGGCAGGCTTTGTGAGCGGCGTTCTTGAGGCGATCAATAATGCGATTGCCCAGCTTGACCAGCCCGTTGTGGTCACCCAACAAGAGAGTTCATTTGCCGACGTTCAGACCGACATGGACAAGAGCGCCAAGGAGGTGGCACGCATCGCTCAGGATATGGTTATTAAGTCCTCGAGCGATCCCCGTCAGCTGTCACATCTCGCTTCCGAGCTCAGCCGACATTACACGACGCTGGTCACGACCAGCCGCACCGCTATCTCGGTTACTTCAAACAGCGAGGTTTGTACAAGTTTGCCGCCTAACGATTTTGGCAATTGCAGGTGCCTGCCCTGCTTGCTAGCAGCCGTTACGTTATGGCCGCTTTCTGGAGGCAGTGGCCTAGAACACAGGCCTAGTTTCACATCACCTTGCTAAACAGCATTAGAATCCAAAAGTCTATCACTTAGGGCCATACGTTCTTGATTATATATATATATATATATATATATACAGCAGGCTTCACAAATGGTATGCCTTTTACTTGTATAGAGTCGCACTGTATGCGTGGCTTTATAGACCAGCAGCGAAGGAGCATCGGTGGCATGCCACTAACGACGATGTTCTCATTCCTTTCCTATCTTGCAGACAAAAGTGAGTAAAACGGTGAAGGGCCTTATTGTTTGGTTTTGGGCTAGCCATTGGCTAGTCGCGCTACGTGTTTATTTGTTTATATATATATATATATATATTGGACCGACATAGCCCGCCGGCAAATTTATTTGTCCATGTTGTCTGTTATCACAATGTATATATATATATATATATATATATATATATCGGCATGCATATTCACAGGCACATATATGCAATGCATAAATGACCCTCTGTCACTCGCTGAGGCAACTTCCGCTTAGCGGTGGTTGTGATGTGCAATCGTGCATGGTGAGAAAAACATCATAGCCGTTGCAAGCCACGGTCGTTGGTCGGGGCGGCGGTTAATGCACACATTGTCTCGATACACTGGTGGGGGGCGCCTATGCACGCCTACGAGGTGTGCAGACATTATTTGCTGCTAATTGGGAGCGGGCCGCAGGAAGGTCCTAGACAATGCGTTAGTCTAACTGGGCGCCTGTCCTCCCTCGTTTCTCTGGTCTCGGTGTTCGTTCCAGCTGGCGTATCGTATCCGTATGGGGGTGCACGAGTTGGGCAAGGCATGCGTCAAACTGTGCCGAGCGTGCGGCGGCGCACAGGCGAACCCCGGCGACGCCGGCTGCCAACGGGAGCTGGCCGAAGCTGCCCGCCAAACGTCGGAGCGGGTGTCGCACATTCTGTTTGCGCTCAAGGCGGGCTCAACGGGCACGCAGGCCTGCATCAGTGCCGCCTCGACAGTGAGCGGCATTATCGGCGACCTCGACACGACGATCATGTTTGCTACGGCAGGATCGTTAAACGCCGAACGGGAAGGCGACTCGTTCGGCTACCATCGTGAGAGCATCCTCAAGACGGCCAAGGCACTCGTTGACGATACCAAGGCCCTAGGTTGCAGGAGCCGCCTCCAGCCAGGAGCAGCTGGCGACGGCCGCCCAGAACGCTGTGCAGACGATCGTTCAGCTAGCCGATGTGGTCAAACAGGGCGCTGCCTCACTGGGACCGCACAACCAAGAGGCACAGGTACGTGGTCGTAGCGAACTAACGAAGCTTGTGCTACAGTGGTGCGGTTGCGTTTTTGCATCGTTGTCGTCTGCATCCGCCACCTCTCAGAGGTCTCACTTGTTTGAAGTGTTTGACGAAGTGTGGTACTGGTGCTATGATGTTCTCAGCGGACAGCTGCTGCGAGAACAAATTGAATAGAACTGAAACGCTAACGAACCCAGATGCATCTTATGCACTAACCAGCTAATGAACCTTCAAATCTATCCCGTTCGCTTTCTCAATTAGAGCACACCGCAGCTGGAAGCTTGCTAACCGCGACCTGCTAACTTTCATGTTTATTTTTCGCATAGACCGAGAAAGATTTTTTTTATGTAGTTGTGTCTCACGTGTGATTGACAGCTAACATTTGGACGTAGATCTAATCTTGAAACCTTTCCTCTTGGCGACAACATAGGCTATTTTATAATCCGCCCTAACTATCAAGCTACACGGATAATGCTGTAAAGGAAGGTGCTAATTTTTCGGTTGTTTCTATTTTTCTTCGTCATATAACATTTATTTGTCTCTGCCCCTTGACACACACCCCCGCTATTTAGTAGTTGAATCCTAACTATCAGCTGAATCGGTAGTTAGCGATCGCTAAAGTGCAGCTGGCTCACGCGATTTTGTGGCACGTGGTCGTCAGCGTGGTCGGGCAACTCTAGCCGCTAATGATCTATTTCGCAGTTTGTTGCTCTTGTTGTTGTTGACCTACGCAGTAATGACGCGGCCATGTTCTGATACTGATAATTATGATTCGTCGCGTGGCGTCTCTTATTTTAGGTTATGCTCATCAACGCAGTGAAGGACGTGGCCTTGGCTCTGGGCGACCTGATCCAGGCGACAAAAGTCGCCTCGGGCAAGAGCATTAACGACCCGTCCATGCAATATCTTAAGGACTCTGCTAAGGTAGTATTGAACCTGATCTGTCTTTCGTATTTTTTGAGTTAACTACTACTATTACTACTACTAGCTTCATAGCAGCGTTCCAGTAGCGTGATTTACGCTAGCCGCGCACATTTCACGTTTGTGTATAAACTCACACGTATATATATATATATATATACATATAAATCAGGAACTATAGAGCTTCATATGCGATTGCTGCTTATCTAGCGCACCTTTCTGCTATTGCTATGAAATGCTTTGCTGCAATTCAATTGTCCGGGTTTTTCTTCGGATTTCGGATAGATAAAAAATATCCGCCTTTTAGTTTTGTTAAGGCCTTTATTATATCAATTACGACACTAATCAAGTGCACTTAGTTAGGTTGTCTAGTGCATTCATATAGGCAGGATCATATTAGTTAGGCTCTATCTCATTGACTAGATACGATCGTGTTTTTTTAAATAATATTATTAGTAGTAACACCCATAGCGTTGACAAGAGATGATGAACCGCTACCCAGACCCATCGCCGTCCTCTAGTGTTTGTGCTACTGTTGCCTGACGAATGCCGTAGTTGTGCTTTTGTCGTTGAGATCAGAGCTATAGAAGGTTGTTGTCTCTGCTTGACAAGTTTGGTGAAGGTTACTGGTTGCATATTTCAAGTACTTGTAGTACTAGTAGTAATATATATATATATATATATATATATATATATATATAGTAGTACTATATATATATATATATTTATCTGTGTGTGCATGTGCTTATTATACGTGGCATCGCAGGTAATGGTAACGAATATTACCTCGCTGCTGAAGACTGTTCGGGCAGTGGAAGACGAACACTCTCGCGGTAGCCGAGCGCTTGAGGCCACCGTCGAGGCCATCTATCAAGAGATTCGAAACTTCGACAGCACCGATATGAGCGGCTTAAAACAGGTTACTCCTGAGGAGCTGGTCCGCTCGACCAAGCCCGTGACACAGGCTACTGCTAAGGCTGTTGTGGCGGGAACCTCGTGCAAGCAAGAGGATGCTATCGTCACCGCCAACATGGGCCGAAAAGCTATCGCCGATATGCTCCAGATGTGCAAGGTAATGCATAATTTATACACGACAGTACGTAGTGTTTTTGTTCTACTGCGTGCAATCCGGTCGACACGATTGACATTTTTTTCTTTTGCCGCGAAGGGAGGATCATTATTGTTCATGACGACGTTTCTTCGAACTTCTGAATTTAGGCGGCTTCGCTTCTCGCTGAGGATCCCGAGTTGAGGTCGCGCGTACTCAAGTCGGGACGCGATTGCGCGGTCCGCTACCGTGAGCTTCTGCAGGACGTTCTGCGCATTCTCGAAGCGCGAACAGGAGCGGCTGGTGAAGGCCGCCAACGTCTCGAAGAGGGGTCGCGGGCAATCGCGATGGCTGTCGGCGAAATGGTGTCGGCGAGCGAAGCCCTCAAAGGCACCGACATGGATCCTGAGGACCCGACCGTCATCGCCGGCACCGAGCTTCTCGGGGCGGCCGCCAGCATTGACGCGGCCGCCAAGAAGCTAGCAAACCTCAAGCCCAGGGAAATCACTGTTAAGGTGCGTACAGCGACTGGTATAGGTAAAGCGTTGTTTTAGAGGTGGAGGGGTGAGGTTTCTGAATTATGCGGTTCGATTACTACTGTTACTATTACTGCTGCTGCTGCGACTGAGCTACTTGTTAGCTACTTTTGTATATATCTAACTCAAACGCGTTTTTATAATAGTAACTGTATGATTTTGATGGTTAGTATTATTATTATTATTAGCTTTTTAATATAAAATATTATATGAAGCGTATGGTTCCAAGTATGAGATGTGTCGCAAAAAGGCACACACCCGCGCCTATTTTGAATGCGGACGATGTGCGGAGGAAGTTACGATCCGGCACGATGCTGACTCGGCATGAAAGTCAGTGTAAGAACACAATATAAGATTTGTTCGGCGCGCGAGCGGATGGATCTGATGCACCTTATGTTCTCTTGCCCATCTAATAATTGTCATGGCGATTGAGGCATTCGAGCAAGTCATGGCTAAACATACTATACTACGATATAAGGCGGCTTTCCTTCCTGGCGCTTTCTTCAGCGAGGGATTTGAGGGGCGAGAGACTTAAACTGAATTAATAGCGAAGCAGCCTAGCAGGCTGAGAATAAGTTAACATCGCGCAGCTGATTAGTGAGCCGTGCAGCCGCTTACAAGGTGCCACGGGCACATCCCCTTTAAGTAGTACCACTGCTATCCACCCGTTGGAATGGCGGCGTGGTCGAGGGGACTAGTGCGCTAGTCAGGGACGTTATCTACCGGGATATCGCCACTTCGATCCCTGTTGTCGATCGAATTTTATTTGAGCGATGCTCATTGACAATAAATATTGAACTATGCCGCTGAGGGTCAGCGGCCTTGCTGCCACAAGGACTGTTAGGAAACCCTAGATATCTCAACACGTCCGGCTCTTGGTTCATTGAAGCTATGCCTCAGAATAGGCGAATTATTATTATAGAGCCCCAGCAAGCCCGTAGGGGCCGGAGGATGGTCTAGAATAAAAACAACGCCCTTAATTTTGTTTATTATATTGACCCGTTGCAGTTTGAAAGAAGCAAATAGATAGATTGAATAACATCGAGGTCCATGGCATTTAATGGCAAAGGCCCATTTATTGGAAAATTTGCACGGGCCGAATAATATTACATTTTACGTATATATATATATATATATATATATATATATAGCGTGCAACTGTTACCACTTGTTTGATATAAACGTTTAGCTAAGCAGTTCCACAAATGCGCACTTAACAGGCGCACGGTTAGTCACGTAGATAGTCACGTAATAGTTCTCACTGACTGGTCTGCTGGGTCCTTTGCTTCGCTACAGACTCGCATACTTGGTTATTAATCAGTTAGTGGCCTAGTTAGTTAACTTCACTGTAGATGCACTCGGAAAGAAGTAATGTTCCTGGTAGCAACAAATCAGCGTTTGCTCGTTCAGTGGCACTGCCTCAATGCCTCAAGGAGTGGCAACGTCTCCTCGGCCAGCTTCTGCGCTTCTATGTGTGAACGCGTTAAGTAGTCGTTTCTATGTTTCAATATTTGAACTTCCGCCCACCTATTGTATCGCGCAGTTGCTCGGTCGCAGTTGTTCACTGATTCGGTAATTCGCATTATTGCTACAATGGGCCACGCCTCATTACAATCATGATTATTATTATTATTACTATTATAACGACACCTGTTGACCAGACAATCGTATCCGAACGGCAACCCTCTCTAGGTGGCGTGCATTGTGGTGACTGCTTACTTAATTCCGATATTATATATATATATATATATATTTATATATAAATATCACCAGCTGTTGAGCGTCATCCGGCTGTCGGAGTAATACATCACCAATGGCGACGAGCTACGACTGCAATCTGTCCTAGAGATAGATTCCGACCTAATCAGTCTATCACGCTACACCAATCTGTGCCTCTTGGCCTAGCCATACACTTTGTGTCCAGCTAATTTGTCATGCCGCAGTAGTTCTAGGAGGCAGTAGCTTGTTGTTGTGGTGGTGGTGGCGGCCGCGTTGGCCATGGGTAGATGGCGACGTCCAACAGTTATCATTTTTAGAACTACAAAAAGGTAGTGCTCACGAACGACGGATCTGTTGCACACTGGTCCGGCTCGGACAAGTACAGCGTGGTGGGCCTTCACTGCCGACCTCACTTTGCTCTTTGCCTTCTCTACGGACTCTGAAAATCTCCGTAAAGATTGTTCCCCGAATGTGTGTGACTAGAACCTATGAGGTGGGCCCGAGCAAGGCGCACTGAGGCGGCCCGCACACACAGTTTATTCGGATGTGTTTAGCTTTGGACACGTAGCTTCGCCCTACTATGCGACGAAGTTAGCTGATCGATCTTGTCAGTCGTACTGTTCGGTATACTATTTAATTGGTGCAAATGTGTTTCGAGAGGTCCTGGGGCTGGGCCCGGGGCCACAACGTTACGAAGTTTTCTTGTCGTTGCATAGTTGCCCAATTCGGAGTCAGCTGTAAATCCGCTGTTACCGTGATGTACGCTTATTTCTCTCGCCAGGCCACACGTCCTCATTGTACGGTGATTAATTTAATTAACGGCTGTTTGAAGAGCTTTGTCTCACAGCTCTGCGGGTCCCCATATGAGTGTGTCTGTCTATGTCCTTAAGTAGTCCGAATACTTATCCTCGTTTGCTAGTCGAGCGTCATTTGCTGAATTTTAAGTCTGGATTACACGTCAGCTCTCTGCGTTGCGTCATCGTTTCCTCCGTCTGCCTTTTCCGGACATAGTGTTGCTCCGTGTTGCTTTTTCTTGGATAGAAATAAAGCTAGTAGTGGGTTAAATTACGTGTGGTTTCACTTGTCAATGGCTACCGGCCGAAGCATAGTACCGCCGCCACCGACGCGGTTCCTACTACTACTACTACTACTACTACCACTATTACTACGCAAAAATAGTCTTTTTTTGCTATCATTGTCAGGCGTTCGTGAGGCATACGTTAGTTTTCATTGCAGTGGTAGTGATGACACATTGACGTTTTGTCTGCTCTCTTGCTCGTACGGTATGATGTTCCCGGTGTTATTGTTGCCGCTATTACAAGTGTAATTGGTTCTTTCTATGTGCTGCTATCCCTTGTTGTTTTCACCTTCTGATTTTCAACTAATTTCTCTCTATTTGGATCTCTTTCTCTCTCACACACACATATTCACCCACGCGAAAACGAACTGCAATCTCGTCGACTTGACAGGTTGCCGACGAGAATTTGAATTTCGACGCGCTGATTTTGGAAGCTGCCAAATCGATAACTGCAGCGACCGCAGCACTCATGCAGTCGGCAGTGATGGCCCAACGCGATCTGGTCGCGTCAGGCATGGTCAGCGGTCAGCCGCGCTACCATTCGGAGGATGGCCAGTGGTCCGAAGGTCTCGTGTCCGCGGCCCGCCTTGTTGCGGCAACCACTCACTCGCTCGTCGAGGCAGCCAATGCTCTCGTGCACGGCGAAGCCACCGAAGAGAAGCTCATCTCGTCTGCCAAACAAGGTACTTCTCTCTCTCTCTCTCTCTCTCTCTATATATATATATATATATATATATATTTATGTTTTTTCGTAAGGCTAATGGCTGTGCACGGTTTTTTCGTGTCACGGCTGATTTTTATCCACTCCGGCATTTACCTTGTCTAAATTGGAAACCATGCAAACTAATTTAAGAGTGGGTGGGCTAGGTCTCGAATCCAGGCCTTCTGAATGCAAGGCAAAAGCCTGCATGATTTCTAGTATAATTTTTTTTTGACTGACCCTTCCGTTTGTACTTTGTAGTGGCCAGTTCAACGGCTCAGCTTTTGGTGGCTTGTAAAGTGAAGTCATCGCCCGACTCGCCGACGATGAAGCGACTCCAGAGCGCAGGCAATGCCGTCAAACAAGCAACTGAGAGCCTCGTACGCGCTGCTCGTCAGTATATTGAGCAAACGGAAGAATTTCAGCTTGTCATTAACAGGTACAGCAGGAGCATTAATATGTTGACTATTATAGTCTAATCACACAACGATCTAGTCATATCTCCATGGGCCGTCGAGATTATGCTGCCGCTAGCCTCCTCAGATATTCGGAAAATCTGCACAAATAGGGTGGCATATGATTGACTTATAGACAACTGCTTGAGGACCTTGTTGTCGTAGACGCTGCGCTCGCAAAATTTGAAGATTCTATCGCAGTGCGAGGCTTTGTCACGCTCATAATAATTATTGTATATATACCAGTAATTATAATACGAATAATATACAAATCGTGGTACTGCGATGATTTTTTTTATTCATGTTAGTGCTGGGCTAAGCTGAGGTGTCCGCTGCGATTTACGTGGTATCTACCTTGCTAATGGATTTTGGGCTATTCCCGATACCCGTAGTTTGTGCGCTATTCTAAAATTCTACTGGTCTCGAACAGGAGAATGGTCGGAGGCATTGCGCAGGAAATCGTCGCTCGCGAGGAGATCCTGCGGAAGGAGCGCGAGTTAGAAGAAGCGCGAGAAAAGTTGGCACAGCTGCGAAAAGCCAAGTACAAGCATGTCGTACACCTAGACACTCAAATGGAAGGGCTCCACTTGCAGTCTCAAAGTACCCACAGTGTACAAGAGCAACAACAACTACAGCAGCAAGACCAGCAACAGCTAGGACAAGGTATATATATATATATATATATATATAACGTGCCGTAAAAGTTATCATTGAATATGCCGTTGCCACTTTGTTTGTGGATTTGAGAAATTGTATTAAGCGGTTATTTTTTAAATCAATTTAGGAATATTCTCAGCAATCTTAGTTTTTGTAGCGTTTTTTGTCTAATACATTAAGAGGTTCGAAACTCGGGTGTTTTCATTTGGCTTTTCCTAATAGATTCAACCTAAGCCGTAGTTTCTTGAAGTTGTTAGTTCTATAACTTTTCCTAGTGTTAGAACTTGTTAGGTTTGAACTTTCCTGATGAAGCAATTAGTCTTACAATTAGTCTAATTAGGAAAACGCTCGTATGAAAAACTTGAGTTCGTGGCTTTATATCAATGTATATGTGTATACGTGCACATACATATATACACACTACACATACTATAGTGCGTATATAATATATATATATATATATAAAGAGCTCAGCTGGTAGAGCAGATTTAATATTGCCCCTGATATAAAAGGGTGACATGTGTATTTAGGTATACGTGTCAAGCTTACGCTTATATATATATATATATATATATATATCATCACCGCATCGCAACTGTTACACAAATGGTATCGTTGCGCGCAAGGAAAAGCCTTCCTTAGAGCTTTTTTTTGTCTTTCTTCACATTTCGGACGCTACCTGATATCCGTGCGTGGTGTGTTTTGGTCGCTCTGTGCAGTTTGATAAATAGTTTTGTTTGCTTCTCCTGCGTGCTCAACCCGTTTCAGGCACATCCGAGACGTACAGCGCATACACATACCACTCAAGCGAGTCATCTTCGCGCTCGACAACGCACAAACAGTAGTTGACCTTCCACACGACTAGTAGTTATATCCGCCCGCTGCTGTAACGAGTGAACGACGTACCCCACGGCGACATCAACAACAATAATATCAGCAGCAACAACAACGACGACGACGATGGGGGCGGCAACAACAGCAACAACAACAACAACAACAACAACAAAAGCAGTATAATGATTAATGATGGCCAGCTTCTTGGGAAGAGAGCATTCATTCAGCTGGCTCGAATACTGTGAGATATATCTATCACACGCCGGTCAGAACGAGACGTTCGGAAACGTACTGGACACTATCTACAGCCGATCCAATCTAATTATGGTCGAACTGATGGAATTAATCATTGACCCTTAGATAGCGTCCTCGAGTGTTTAAAGCGCCTTGCATCCGTTCGGCTTATGTATGTGGCTACCAATCGTTTGCTGGTAGTTAATACCTGTCATCGTTGTATTCGTCGACGTCGTTATTAGTATCAGTGGTAGTAACCATTATTAATTCTAACAGACGAAATGAACTAACTCAGTGAGTGTTAGAACGATAGTAATTACTACTTCGACTACTATTATGATGGTGATGCTATTCGCTGTTAGCACAACGCCATAAATGCTGAAAAGTGGTGCGCTGAAACGCTAACTATCGAACAAGATTTTCTTGGTGGCAAGATTGCCCCTCATTTCATCGCTTGACTGTTGCAGTGGCTAACGACAATATTATTATAAAGAAGTAGTAAAATAATTATATATATATATATATATATATTTGATGAGCACATTAGTGATGAGGGTGCCTACAACTATTTTTACTATAGATTTTATTAATCATACTACTATTATTAATATTGTTATTTATATTTGTATAAGTGTCTGTAACCATGTACAGTGAATATAATTGAAACAGTGTTAACTAATGGACTCGGTGCCTTAATGCCTGCCAGGAGCCCGTCTAGAGGCGGCGACAATCGACTTCTTTGAGAGTGCCTCCCTAAGCGGACACCAAATGTGTTTGGGTCAAGCGCATAGTGTGTGTCATTATAGATTTTGTGTGCACGCGTATCTGTGAGAGTGCGTTTACGATCGCTCATTTGGATTTGGGTGTAAATCAGGGCCGAATATGAGCGATGCCATATTTAACTCCACTCCTGGCTTTTCTCCGCTTTACTCGTTTGCCGAATCTGGAAAATTGTACTCGTGAAGCTGTAGAGAATCGTACAAGCTGTTGCGCCGGCGGCCGGTCGCATTGTCGAGTTAGTGGTTTCTTGCTCTCATCGATAAACTGGCGCCGCACACTTCTGTGGCTTGCCTCTGCGTACTTCTGTGCATCTCTCGCCTCTGTGGCCTTCTTGGTGTTAAGGCGCACAGCAGATAAAGAGTAAGGCAGATAAACGAAAATACCTAATTTCAATAAATTGTTGGTCCAGCGAAACGTACTACCACGCGCGGTTGTTGATGGCATCGTCACAGCATATATACGCCGTTAGACTGTTCCTTTTTGTGCTCCCGTTCTAGGGCAGTACGGACGATGAAAATCGTCGGTAGACCGGCAAGTGATATCCGCTTTTATCTAGCGGAGTTCATCGGAAAATCTACCGTCCGCCAATCGCTTGTGACTTTGCAAGTTATCATTTGTCCTGCTGCTCTTCTGTACTTGTCGTAATTTGCTTATTTTTCCTAGCACACTTTGTTTGCACTATCGTTACTATTATTATCATTATTATTATTGTTTTTACTATTTACCCATTGGCTGAACGTTACACTATGGTAGAACCGATGATAATCGTGGTGAGTGGTTGTGTTATTCGTAGATCTTCGTAATTCGCGTATCTCGTGCTTATGGGAGCGAAGTAAAGCATATAGCGTGGACGTGACAAAGATGCATGCGTGACGACTGTGTGACATGGACGTGACAAAGCTGCAACGGCAGTGGAACGGTCTGTGCTAAGACGTTCAGACCGCCAGTGTAGACGTCAGTCTCTCGGAGTGAGAGGCAATACTTCCGGTTTACTTTGTGCCGGCCGCTTGAAAGTGTTTACTTTTCGACATGAGTAGAAGGCAACGCCAGCAAAAAATGAGTACCACATGAAGTTAAGACCGTTGCAGTTCGATGCTGACCGACTTCACCATATTGGCCGTCCATATGACGGACTTGTGTCGTCGGGCAGACGGCTGTTGTGCAAATGAAGGTTAAAAATTGAACCGAGTTTGTCCGTTTTGACTAGCATATGTTGGTAGTTCCATATGTTGTGCTTGAGAGTTTAAAGAGAGAGAGAGACTGCTAAATCTAGACTGCTGAATGAAGTGAGAGATAACATTTGAGAGATAATGCTCATCAACAATATGCTTATATACACTGTTATATCAGGTTACAATTTGCATATGCTGTTGAGTAATACTGGCATAACCTTTTGCCTGCGCATAACCCAAACAGATGAACAATACATATAAAGTAGTTATAATTCTAGTAATAATAATAATATAGAGTTTTATTATTATTATTATACTACTGTGGTTAATAACAGCTATGTGGTAAGATTATGCCTGCAAATGCAGCTCGTCTCTACAACGGGCAACTATATTGAATCGTTATGAACTTTACGAGAAACTATATTGATTGGAAGTAATATGGCGGTTAGCCATAAGCAAAATATAAACACAGTGCTAATACACCATGTTCGGTGATATTAGCAATATTGAAAATAATAATAATATTACGAATTGCTATTATTATAATAGCACCTATAACGTGGTCATCTACAGCAGTCAATCGACATCACACGAAAAGTCGTGGGGGAAGTTCGAGTAGATCGTCGGTGTGCGTGCAGAGTGAAAGGGGTGCGGCGGATTAGCGTTCCCCATACCGATAGAAGGACAGTACGAAATGCAGCTATGCGGCTGATTAGCCCGGTTGATTTGGATAGGGTCGGTCTGCGCTCAAGATAGTTTGCTTGCAGACTCGATCTTATGAAGTGCCTCACGGAGCAGCTGTAGCAACAGCAGCAATTGGTGCTAAAATGTTAGCTGTCTGTTTGCATACCACATTACTGGAGTACGAAGCCTAAGGTACTTGGAACCCAGTTACAATATGAATTATGGCGTTACGCAGAAGGTAGCCCGTCGAAGCCGGCTTGCGGATTGTACAGGCGTGGTCGGTCTATACATCTTCATCCTCGCCTGGACCGGGCTATTTTTTTGTTAGCAGATTACTGTTCTGTCAACAGCGGCTGGGTGCTTACGTACCCTGTGCTCGATAACTTATTATCTACATATGCATGTCCAAATGTGCGTATGTAGATACGCCACACATATGACAACAAAATAGTGTCTACGCTACGCAGATTGATTAACGCTATACATAGGTTGTTGAACAGTTACACACAGGTCACATCTTTGCCGACAACAAAAATCGTTCTAGTAAACATGCAGTTAGAGGATGACAATATGTTTGGCAAAGTAGGCAGGTGCACTAGAGGCAACGACAGTGACAACTACGGACTATATGCCGGTGTGCCGGACAAGTTAGTTACTATTTGATCCATTCATGTGAAATATTGCTAGGTCTATTTGCTCTTTGCCCGGTTTAACCTGCCAATAGACGAATTCGATTGCATTTATGTTGACAAAACATTAGAAGTCTGACTGTAGACAAATATTATCAGTCATTACCATGACAATGGAATATGCATAGATGTTGGAAATAAGGTGGCGATTCGAGCACGAGTCGAGCCGATTCTACGTAATCACCGCCACACGCCGAACGGAAAAAGACTATAGTATCTATTGAGAGAGTTTTCACGGTCAGCGTTGAATAATGTCGGTTTAATAAACAAAAAACAAAGTTTACGTGTCCGGATCTTTACTTAACGGGCGCAATACACAATATGTAAGTAGTTGTGGGCTTTGTAACACTTCTCACATAAGCAGTTCTACCTCAGTTTTCAGGCTTAGCAGGCGCACAGTTAGCGAACTATGAGGTGATTGTCCGTAGTGTGTAGGAAAGTTTTCTGCTAGTTTTTAGCAGGTTTATAATATATAAAATAGAACGATTAGATTGGTATATATATATATATATATATATATATATATATATATATACCACTCGTATAGTATATATATATATATATATACCACTCGTATAGAACACATCACCGAACGGAGGAAAAATTTAGTCTCGATGTCTACAATTGAAAAGCCCCCGCAGTTATCTCTGAGCACGCTAAAAGCACTTTTTACAAGAAAGTTGCTTCGCTGGCGGCCTGCGGCATCCAGGAAATGAGAGCATCTCAATCCATCTCAGCTAGATAAACTAAATAAGGTAAATCCCACGTTTTTCCAGCTAGCCCTTGGGTTGCCACGAAATGCGAAAAACCGGCTAGTTTACCTCATGACTTCTACTTAATCGCGTGTGAAGATTTAGTTACTAGATTCAGCCTCCAGGAACCCCTCTTCTTCAGCACAGAGAAAATTCAATTTCAATTCAATAGCGCCTTTATTAAAATGGGTTGATACAGGTTACAACAATGAAGATACACCAAATTGTTCCGGCGATAACTGCTTGGATTGGTACATTCGTGCTATTCGCCAGGCAAATATATTATTAATACGCTCAGTGCGAGCGATGTCCTTTGGCACAATAGTGTGACCACTACGTAGGCTATTGGAGTGGATGTCAAAAAAAATGTCAATCATTCCTGCCCTTCGAAGTATGCGGAGGGCAGAGACATTTTGTTTTACAAACAGGGCAGAGATTGGCGGTAGGGCGATCGCATCCCTGTCGAGGTTGCACCGCCATCTTAATCGCCTTAAAAATTTGCGTTGGACGCCCTCAAGCTTATTGAGGAAACCTTTTTGGTATGGTTCCCACACCGGGGAGCAGTACATTAGTCTTGAGAGAACTATAGCTTTGTACATCTTTATATATACATCGGGATCCCTGAAAATAAAACAACGAAACAACATATTTACAAGTATTGCAGAGGATTTCACCAGCTGGTGCACGTGCTCCTTAAAAATTAGGTCAGCGGTGACCTGTATACCTAAGTCTCTCGTGACGGGAAGCGTGGGGAGAACGGTCCCATTGATCTCATAGTCAAAATCAGTCGACCCACGCTTCAGAACGACACATTTCTGTGCCGAGAGAATCATTCCGTTCTCGACACACCAACGGGCGATTCCGTCAACAGCCCTTTGCAGCCGAGCGTGCGAGGTGCTGTCATTCACAGGGCAGTAGAGCTTGAAGTCGTCGGCGTACTCTAGGTACTTCACCCCAAGAGGGACATGCCGGCCGATATCAGAAATAAAAATGGCGTACAGCAGAGGAGACGCGCATCCGCCCTGAGGGGCACCCGACGGGGCAGGCCAGGGTCGACTGAGGACGTTGTCAACCTTGACGCGATACGAGCGGCCGGATAGGTAGGCTTTGAACCATCGAACAGTGGAAGCGTGGATTCCAAGCGAGGCCAACTTCTTGATGAGAAGATCGTGTTCAACCCTGTCGAATGCACTCTTCTGGTCAAAATATATACAGTGGAAGTTGACGTTGTGATTTATATTCATGGCCCAGTCTTGTGTCATTTCCAGTAGTTGAGTGCACGCCGAGCGATGTGCGACGAAGCCATGGTGGGCAGGATCGAGGAGAACGTTACGGGTGAGGTGACGAACCAAGTGCGCAACCGCGAGCTTTTCGAAGACGGTGCACGCGATGGAACATTGAGAGACCGGCCGATAGTTGCAGACATCCATTTTGGAGCCTTTTTTGTGTATAGCCGTCACTATCGACTCGCGTAAGGGGTTGGGTACTTGACCATCATTGTATGAGCGTTCAAATAGCAGTTTCAGAGGCTCGGCGAGAAAAATGGCAAACTTCTTGTAGAAGATCGTGGAATGCCATCGGGAGTGTGGCTGCATTTCCCTTTCAGATGAGAGAGCACCTTGTAAATTTCTTCTTCCGAAAAAACCAGCGGCGAGTCTTGGATGGAAGATGTGGAGTGGCTGGGCCTGTCACCATGTGTGTGAGAAGACGACGGTGATGTGGACGCGCCTTGTGAGTCACGAAACAGAGACGAGAAATGCTGGGCTAACAAACTGGCTTTTTCTTCCGGCTTGGTAGCAGTAACGTTGACAGATTGCAGAGAGGGTAGAGACCCAGTATCCCTCAGCCGGGCGTTCACATAACGGAAGAAAACTCTGCCATCGTTGTGATTCAGGTTCAGTTCGGTTAGCGAGCGTAGTCGCCTTGTTGCCTTCATCAGTTTTTGATGAAGAGCAACGCTCGGGGACGAAGAGACGAGGTTCTCCAAGAGGGAGACGTAGTCGCGAAGGTTGCGCCATTGAGCGTTGGCATCAAGTCTGGGTGTAAACTCGTTGATCAGGAAATTGCAGCAGTCACAGAATTTCTCATACATCGTGTTCACCCCGTCGCAGTCACGGAAAAAGGCACTCTAGTCTATAGCGTTCAGATGGGCAGCAATGTTGACTTCGTCCATCTTTTTGTAACTGAGACGGATGCAGTCGGATGAGAAGTCGGTGTTTTCCAGAGCGATATCAAAGCTAATTGCTTTGTGATCTGAGTCCACAGGAGGGTCGACAGGTGCAAGATTTCCTATGATATCGGGGTCGGTGGAGAAGAGCAGATCTAGCGTAGCACCAGCTTTGTGTGTGGGAAAAGAAATGAGCTGAAGTAGCCCATTGTCGTCACAACAGTCGGCAAAGACACTCTCTTTCGTTGTGGAGTCGTTGGAAACCGGAACAGACCAGTTTATCCGCGGCAGGTTGAAGTCTCCGACAAGAACGATTGGAGGAGAAAACTTCACAAGAAGCTTCTTCAAATCGCCAGCAATGATTGCGCAGAACTGGCAGATACCACTAGGACCCAACCGTTATCTTGTGACCCGCTATTAACTTCACGAATTCTACCATACACTCTGCCATTAAAGAGACTTCGCCGGTCCTGAGCGTTCATGCAAGCAGCCGTGTCCTGTCTTCCACCTTGATACCTGTCAGAGAACTATTTCTTTTACGCAATTAGCTTAATGATATTATAAACATGTGTTTTATTACAATTATATATATATATATATATACAAGTAGTTCAACAAGTTCTTAAAATGAAAACCAAGAATTTTCCAAATCTTGTTTTTAATTTTTTCTTATTCGATATACTCCCCGAGAAGCTCAATACACTTTTCCCACCGAGATTTCAGAGCATTTATACCTCTTGAGTAGAATTCCGCGTCTTTAGACTGAAAATAGGCATTGACAGCAGCCTTAACCTCTTCATTGCTGGAAAAACGCTTTCCACCGAGACTATTCTTCAAATGTCCGAAGAGGAAATAATCAGAGGGGGCCAGGTCTGGAGAATAGGAAGGTTGTTCAATAAGTTCGAAAATCAGTTGGGCCAGTTTTGGCGTTACTTGCCGCGACTTGTGTGCGGGAGCATTGTCCTGGTGAAACAGGACAACCTTCTTCTGCAAAGCGGGCCGTTTCACGATGAGTTCTTGCTTCAGGCAGTCCAACAGTCTTGCATAATATTCTCCCGTGATCGTTTTACCGCTCTCAAGGTAGTCGACCAGAATTATTCCACGTTGGTCCCAAAAAACCGTAGCCATCATCTTTCCGGCCGATGCCGTTGTCCGCACCCTCTTCGGAGGTCTTTCACCAGGTGCACACCATTGACGAGATGCTTCTTGGGTCTCGGGAGTGTAGTGATGGACCCTGCTTTCATCGACGGTCACGAATCTGCGCCAAAAATCCGACGGATTTTTCGACATCTTGGCCAAATTTCGCTGTGAAGCGGAAACACGCGCGTCTTTTTGGCCTTGGTTGAGCAAATGCGGCACCCATTTTGCTCTGAGCTTTTTCATCTTCAAGTTTTCGTGCAGGATGAAATGGACTCTACCCAAACTGATCTCCAAGGCCTCAGCTATCTCCCTAATGTTCACTCGCTTATCTGCGGCAACGATTTTCCGCACTTTTTCCACGTTTTCCTCATCAGTTGCCGTTTTTGGGCGTCCTGAACGTAGTTCATCCTCGGTGCTCCTGCGACCTCTTTTTAACTCATTAATCCAGTTGGAAACAGTGGCAATTTATGGCGCAGAGTCACCGTACACCTCGTCTAACTCAGTTTTCACTTGGGTCGCATTCCAACCTTTGAAATAAAAATGCTTGATAACCACTCGAAACTCTTTTTTCTCAATTTTTCAAAATCACGCCGATACGTTGCACGGGAAAAGCGATCAAACGAAATCGCAACGGCCAATCACCATAATATTTTGACTGCTAGCATTCGAAAAGTTGCCGTTTCCAATAACGGTGGAAGTGCGCCAAAATTCGAATTCTGAAAAGCTCATTTTAAGAACTTGTTGAACTACCTGTATATATGTACTTTATTGTAATAAACATACGGCGTCCTTTTCAAGCAGCATTCCACATAACACTTATATGGGATAAATTAGGGGAGGCACACCTACGCAGGGCACAGATTCCCAAAAACCTGGAAAGGGATCAGTTTTGTCTGGTGTTGCCTTGTGTTGGTTTCAAAGCAAAGGAAAAGCTCGGGGTCTTTTTCGACCCCGAATTTATCATATATATATATATACACGCAAATCTGATAAACTCATAATTTAGATAAATTTATAGCGCCGCCGTCTTAACGCTACTATTAGTGACAATCTTGCAACACTTGAGTAACTTTTACTAGTCGCGGCAGCCGTCTTATTGAGCGGAGTCCAGCCGGTGTGTCAACGTTAAACTCATGTCTAAAAGGAAACGCGGCGTCTTCGGCCAAACGGCCAATCGTAACTAGTAGTACGTTATCATTAAACCTAATTGGTATATTTTTATGACGCAGAAACACAATTGCATAATTACTCACGCAATTAAAGACATTAAAATGCTAAACAAAATGTTCAACGCGTGTGGACTTAATCCGAACGGGACCACTCCCGGCGATCGCGAGCAGACGACATTTCAATGGATTGTTCATTTCCTGCAGCAATGCTTCAGATATATAGACACCAGCTCGTCTAACGCTGAGCTGCTGCAGTTACTGCTCTGCATGTTGTCATTGACTCAACTCATACGCTCGGTCCTTCCGCAGATCCATCCGCCCACCCGTCCGTGCAGTATATTTGCGCGTGATCTACTGGTATGTTACCCAAGTGAACCTCACACGTAGTTTATACTTATAGTAGTCGCTTTTTGATGATATACTTTATATCAATGGCCGAATTGACAGATTTTAAACCGTCCATACGTTAAATACATGACCATCGGGTACCTGCAGGAGGTTCTTGAAACGAATCTGGGTCTCGAAGTCACTTAACTGCCAAAGGATGGGGCCTTTTTCAAATATAACTGTAATAAGACTGTGCCTGATGTAGACTTAATAGGTGTCATTTTAAGATAAATTGCCTATGTATTTCAGAAGGCATATTTCCGCATTCTGACAACAGGGAATTAGTACATGTCATAGAGAGGTCCTGCGGCGGAGACCACTACAACCCAAGCGACATATTGTGGCCCGCTATTCACTTCACGGATTTCACCATAAAATCTGCCATCGAAGAGACTTCCACGATTCTGACGTCGGCTGTGTGTATGTCGTTTATGCAATCAGTCGTGCCCTACCTGCCATCTCGATACCTGTCAGAAAGCTATTTCTGTTACGCAGTTAGCTCGGTTGAGGCATCACTGCCAAAAAATCTCACCTAACTTGTCCAATTTGTAGATTGTCCAGTCTCAACAAAATGCTTGTCATGATTTTCACATTAAATGTTACGCTCTTGGCCTTATGGAGATCAATACCTAGCAGCTACCCTTGAGACGAATCCAGAGTACTCCATGTTCAGAGTAATGAGATAACTTGGAGCCGTTCGGTATTACATTGTAGTGTCCACCACCCCCATGACTGGCCGGCGAGCGTTACGAGTTCGCCATTCTCTCGTCCAAGCAACACACGTCCTCTGCCTGGCTCGCACTAGCGACGACTAATTCATTTATTCTCATGCCTCCTAATATATATACTCACAGATTGTCATTTCGTGACTTCCCGCGTCTTCGCTAGTAGGCTGGCGGCATCTTCTATTTGGCGCCATGTATTTAGCTTGCTTTGGCATTACCGCCAACCGACGTTGTTTATGCCTGCGCTGCTTAACGGACACTGCTGTCCTACAAACATCAGCCAGACCCGGCTGGTGTTATGACTAGCAGTATTGGAGAAGGTCTCCTCCTATACTGTTAGTCATGACATGTTCCCCTTTGGCAATTACGCCAGTAGATAAGTCTGTGAACTAACATTGTGCTGGGCCGAACATAATAGTCTATATGCGGGCATATTAGCCTTTTGTTTGTAGTATTGCGTGAGGAGGAAAGTCGTGCGTTCCAAAAGCTTTCCTGCATGGGGCGTTTTGACGATCACCTTCTAACCCCGTATGAGCCTAGTATATGGTCCCGATCTGCCTTGTTTTTCCCCTCCTTCAATCAGATGGAAATTATTCTCTTTCGAGAAGAACGTTGAGAGCACCAAGAAGAAGCGCTCTCCCGATGCCATCTGGTGACTTCAATTGTTTGTTGCTGATCCATCGAGGCCCGCGGCACTTCTTGCGTTGGCAGTGGCCAATGTCAGAAGTACCTTCCATCTTGTAAAATCGAAATTGATGTCAGTAGAGTTTTCATCGCGCACACGTTGTACAGGGAGTTCAGTGATAACAACTTGTCTTCTTCATGTGTTGGACATGGCGGCTGTCTTTACTATCCCGTCAAGAATCTCATTGATTACTTCTTACAATGACCTTCCAGTTAATAGACAAGCTGCAGACAGCAAACCTTTTGGTTGGTTGGTTGTCCGCCGTTAACTTATTTCAGCTCTAGACTTTCCCTAATCTTGTATTAACACCCAGGTGTTTTAATAAACTTTTGTTCAATCCTTTTCCACAAGTCAGCTGAATATGAGTGTATCTTCTTTCCTCAATGATGCCAGCATCCAGCATCAAATAGTTAGCCATGTCATTTAAGGTTTTTTTATCATCATCACATTTATTATACTCATATTGAGTATATATAACATTGACGCTTATGGCGTTGTTAGCTTCGGCATGTAATTCGCGAGAGGTAGTGCAGTGATCTTTTCGCTAGGGCCATGCAGCCAGACACATGATAGTTAGTACACAATTGACAGACGCACTCCGTGTGCTTCTCGTCGAAGTTTGTATTCGAACAGACTAGGTGATGATAGCCATGAAATATGTATATGGTATAGACGTGGCAATCGTCACATGCAAGACCAGACTAGAAGTGAAAGGCACTGAATATATATCCAGGATCCAATCTTTTGTCGGACTTGTTCAACTTTATTTTCCCATTTCAAAATAAAGCTTTCGAATGGTACTTCTGCCTCAATCGAAATAATCTCACCAATCGGTGTACAGCCTGACATTAGGTACTGTAGAATAGCAATATTCGTTAAGCAGGGGTGCATAGATAGCCTCGGTTAGCGGCAATACCGAAACAAGCTAAATACATGGCGCCAAATAGAAGATGCCGCCACCCTACTAGCGATGGGGGAGTAATTTAGCGGGAAATCGCTAAATGCGCGGGCAATCTTTGAGTATATAAGGATGCATGAGAATAAATGAGTTAGTAGTCGTTGGTGCGAGCCAGGCAGAGGACGTGTGTTGTTTGAGCGAGAGAATGGCGAACTCGTAACGGTCGCCGGCCAGCCCTGGGGGTGGTTAGACACTACAACTGGCGCAGTCGACAGGATCCGGATGAAAGAAAAGGCAGTGCAACAATGCTCACAGATTTGCCACCCCCCCATCTCCGGTTCTGCCATCCACAGACCGGCCAACAACACCGTGGAGGGAATGGCACCAGGCACGGAGCCGGAGAAAGACGGCGAGGCGATTACGTCAGGATGGTGACGAAGCTAGCGGAGATGTTCAAGGAACACAAGGGAGCAGCCGTTGCCGACGACGAATTCGACAGCCGTTGCCGGTGATGACAACAGTGAGGACCTAGCGGCACTGCGGTGACTGGTGGTGGGGTGGAAGTTCGACGTTCGGGGCCTGGTGTTGAGGAGCCAGCTCATTCCGGGGGCAACAATGCCACAGGTGAGAGAAAAGCTCCTGCTCTAGGAGGCCTTGCTAGTCGAGCAGGCCGTGACGGCTGCGCTACACATGAAGAGGTACGTCGCGGAAGCCATGTTGGATGCAGGACGACGCGGGTTGATGAACGAGGTGCGGGAGGCGGCGGAACGAAGCGCAGAAAGGCCGGCGGCAGGGCGAGAACACGGAGCGAGTGGATGCCAGGTGTGCGAATGAACAGGCCACGAGTGCCAGGTGTACGGATGCAAAAACCACGAGTACGGAGCAGTCGAACAGGCCCCGACGGGCACGCTACACGTCGAGGGATACGTCACGGAAGCCATGTTGGATGCAGGACGACGCGGGTTGATGAACGAGGTGCGGGAGGCGGCGAAACGAAGGGGACAATGGCCGAAGGCAGGGCGAGAACACGGAGCGGGTGGATACCAGGCGTGCGAATGGACAAGCAATGAGTACGGGGCCGAAATGTGCCCGGCAAAACAAGTGAGGTACCGAACATGTAGCAAGTTTGGCCATTTCTTCGGCCGGAAGTATACGAACGCGGCAGAAAGTACCGGCGGCGGCAGAAAGTACCGGCGGCGGCAGAAAGTACCGGCGATCAGCGTAGAGAAGCAGCAACGCTGGGATCGGTGGACCATGCGGAGGTGACGGAGGATACACATGAGGATGAGCGAGCGCGAGTGGACGAACCGAAGGAGTACGCAGACGAACCAGGTTCGTGCGTTCGTGCTTGGCGGTTGGGTCAGTATACGGAGGCCAGCCGCTGCCGGGTGCGTCACATGAAGACGACAGCGCACCGCTGTGAAGGACGTCCACGGCGGGTTAGACGCGCACCAAGCCATTTACGTTCGTGAACGTACGTACGAGTTCGTGTGTAAAGACTGGATAGAATTCAAAACAAGCCTACGAAGGGGTACACAAAGCGGCTTCTCGTCCGCATTGGCAAAGTACTCGCTTCATATACGTTGTAAAACACCTTTCAATCAAGCCAAAGTTTGGCCGAGTGAGGTGTCCCCATGCGTTGTCAAGACAAGTCATATATCAGCCTTGGGACAATCTTGAGGTACAAGAGTGTCACTGCTTCGGGACGGACCGTCGCCGGACGCCCCCGACCTCCCCATACGGAGAAACTAGGACTGTGCGCATTGTCTCGACGATGTGCGCAGTGAAGTTCGTTCCAGTATAATGAAGCTGAAGCCCCAGATACCGGAAATAGTTGACGAATTTTAAGTATTGGCTGCAACGTATAACGTCTTTAGCAGCCCATCGATCTCCTCTTCTGAATTTCATAGCCTTGGTCTTCATGGTATTCATTTCATTTATTTCCACACCATGTTGAGTAAAACAATACCTAATCTATACCTACATACAAACACGTTGGCAACAAATAAGTCGTAACACACAAATTTACAGCGGTAAGTTACCAGAAGCATTCGCCAATCGTGATAACGAGATGAAATATATACAGTGAGTGGCAGGATACTTTAAACATGGATTGCTACAATTTTTACAAACACAAGATTCATTCGGCTCATGGAATCCCACTGTGCGACACACGACGTGGTGATACCCGTGCACTGCAAATCGCGTAACAATATGGCGGTTAGTCCTACCTTCATCTTTCCATGAATCTGATGTCATTGCCCCAACTGTGTAAAATTCTGGATCAACTTCTGCCATTTTAACTTCGTATTCACTGATGAAACGATCGTATTCCGGTGTCGCAGGGAGATTCAGTCGCCTCTTCAGGTCCTATACGAACAGCGGGGTATCTGCCAGCAAGCACACGAGTCTATTACGATCTGAGCTGTGCACCCCAAGCACTCGCTTCAGACACGGGAATAACTCCATTAAGGGTAGTCAGGTTAGCCGGCGTTAGCTTCGTCCAGATGACCTCTATGCCGTATAACGCGTTCGGAGATATGTCTGGCATACGACCTGCCTGTAGAGGAGATTGTTAGCCCGAGGTACGTAAAGTTATTAACATACGTGAGGATCTGCGCACCTGCGCGAAGTTCGTCGGTCGCCGCACGACGTCTCCCGTTACAAAACTTCATAGCATGCGTTTTGCAGGTATTGATCCGGAGTCCCACAGTACTGGCATACTGTACCAGTGATGCAAGCGCTTGTTGTAGGTGGAATCGGCTGGTACTGTATAAAACAAGATCGTCGGCGTATAGAAGTAGGTTGACGTTTCGATGACGATTCTTGATGTTCAAAGGATGGGGCCTTTTTCAAATATAACTGTAATAAGACTGTGCCTGATGTAGACTTAATAGGTGTCATTTTAAGATAAATTGCCTATGTATTTCAGAAGGCATATTTCCGCATTCTGACAACAGGGAATTAGTACATGTCATAGAGAGGTCCTGCGGCGGAGACCACTACAACCCAAGCGACATATTGTGGCCCGCTATTCACTTCACGGATTTCACCATAAAATCTGCCATCGAAGAGACTTCCACGATTCTGACGTCGGCTGTGTGTATGTCGTTTATGCAATCAGTCGTGCCCTACCTGCCATCTCGATACCTGTCAGAAAGCTATTTCTGTTACGCAGTTAGCTCGGTTGAGGCATCACTGCCAAAAAATCTCACCTAACTTGTCCAATTTGTAGATTGTCCAGTCTCAACAAAATGCTTGTCATGATTTTCACATTAAATGTTACGCTCTTGGCCTTATGGAGATCAATACCTAGCAGCTACCCTTGAGACGAATCCAGAGTACTCCATGTTCAGAGTAATGAGATAACTTGAAGCCGTTCGGTATTACATTGTAGTGTCCACCACCCCCATGACTGGCCGGCGAGCGTTACGAGTTCGCCATTCTCTCGTCCAAGCAACACACGTCCTCTGCCTGGCTCGCACTAGCGACGACTAATTCATTTATTCTCATGCCTCCTAATATATATACTCACAGATTGTCATTTCGTGACTTCCCGCGTCTTCGCTAGTAGGCTGGCGGCATCTTCTATTTGGCGCCATGTATTTAGCTTGCTTTGGCATTACCGCCAACCGACGTTGTTTATGCCTGCGCTGCTTAACGGACACTGCTGTCCTACAAACATCAGCCAGACCCGGCTGGTGTTATGACTAGCAGTATTGGAGAAGGTCTCCTCCTATACTGTTAGTCATGACATGTTCCCCTTTGGCAATTACGCCAGTAGATAAGTCTGTGAACTAACATTGTGCTGGGCCGAACATAATAGTCTATATGCGGGCATATTAGCCTTTTGTTTGTAGTATTGCGTGAGGAGGAAAGTCGTGCGTTCCAAAAGCTTTCCTGCATGGGGCGTTTTGACGATCACCTTCTAACCCCGTATGAGCCTAGTATATGGTCCCGATCTGCCTTGTTTTTCCCCTCCTTCAATCAGATGGAAATTATTCTCTTTCGAGAAGAACGTTGAGAGCACCAAGAAGAAGCGCTCTCCCGATGCCATCTGGTGACTTCAATTGTTTGTTGCTGATCCATCGAGGCCCGCGGCACTTCTTGCGTTGGCAGTGGCCAATGTCAGAAGTACCTTCCATCTTGTAAAATCGAAATTGATGTCAGTAGAGTTTTCATCGCGCACACGTTGTACAGGGAGTTCAGTGATAACAACTTGTCTTCTTCATGTGTTGGACATGGCGGCTGTCTTTACTATCCCGTCAAGAATCTCATTGATTACTTCTTACAATGACCTTCCAGTTAATAGACAAGCTGCAGACAGCAAACCTTTTGGTTGGTTGGTTGTCCGCCGTTAACTTATTTCAGCTCTAGACTTTCCCTAATCTTGTATTAACACCCAGGTGTTTTAATAAACTTTTGTTCAATCCTTTTCCACAAGTCAGCTGAATATGAGTGTATCTTCTTTCCTCAATGATGCCAGCATCCAGCATCAAATAGTTAGCCATGTCATTTAAGGTTTTTTTATCATCATCACATTTATTATACTCATATTGAGTATATATAACATTGACGCTTATGGCGTTGTTAGCTTCGGCATGTAATTCGCGAGAGGTAGTGCAGTGATCTTTTCGCTAGGGCCATGCAGCCAGACACATGATAGTTAGTACACAATTGACAGACGCACTCCGTGTGCTTCTCGTCGAAGTTTGTATTCGAACAGACTAGGTGATGATAGCCATGAAATATGTATATGGTATAGACGTGGCAATCGTCACATGCAAGACCAGACTAGAAGTGAAAGGCACTGAATATATATCCAGGATCCAATCTTTTGTCGGACTTGTTCAACTTTATTTTCCCATTTCAAAATAAAGCTTTCGAATGGTACTTCTGCCTCAATCGAAATAATCTCACCAATCGGTGTACAGCCTGACATTAGGTACTGTAGAATAGCAATATTCGTTAAGCAGGGGTGCATAGATAGCCTCGGTTAGCGGCAATACCGAAACAAGCTAAATACATGGCGCCAAATAGAAGATGCCGCCACCCTACTAGCGATGGGGGAGTAATTTAGCGGGAAATCGCTAAATGCGCGGGCAATCTTTGAGTATATAAGGATGCATGAGAATAAATGAGTTAGTAGTCGTTGGTGCGAGCCAGGCAGAGGACGTGTGTTGTTTGAGCGAGAGAATGGCGAACTCGTAACGGTCGCCGGCCAGCCCTGGGGGTGGTTAGACACTACAACTGGCGCAGTCGACAGGATCCGGATGAAAGAAAAGGCAGTGCAACAATGCTCACAGGTTTGCCACCCCCCATCTCCGGTTCTGCCATCCACAGACCGGCCAACAACACCGTGGAGGGAATGGCACCAGGCACGGAGCCGGAGAAAGACGGCGAGGCGATTACGTCAGGATGGTGACGAAGCAGCTGTTGCCGACGACGAATTCGACAGCCGTTGCCGGTGATGACAACAGTGAGGACCTAGCGGCACTGCGGTGACTGGTGGTGGGGTGGAAGTTCGTCGTTCGGGGCCTGGTGTTGAGGAGCCAGCTCATTCCGGGGGCAACAATGCCACAGGTGAGAGAAAAGCTCCTGCTCTAGGAGGCCTTGCTAGTCGAGCAGGCCGTGACGGCCGCGCTACACATGAAGAGGTACGTCGCGGAAGCCATGTTGGATGCAGGACGACGCGGGTTGATGAACGAGGTGCGGGAGGCGGCGGAACGAAGCGCAGAAAGGCCGGCGGCAGGGCGAGAACACGGAGCGAGTGGATGCCAGGTGTGCGAATGAACAGGCCACGAGTGCCAGGTGTACGGATGCAAAAACCACGAGTACGGAGCAGTCGAACAGGCCCCGACGGGCACGCTACACGTCGAGGGATACGTCACGGAAGCCATGTTGGATGCAGGACGACGCGGGTTGATGAACGAGGTGCGGGAGGCGGCGAAACGAAGGGGACAATGGCCGAAGGCAGGGCGAGAACACGGAGCGGGTGGATACCAGGCGTGCGAATGGACAAGCAACGAGTACGGGGCCGAAATGTGCCCGGCAAAACAAGTGAGGTACCGAACATGTAGCAAGTTTGGCCATTTCTTCGGCCGGAAGTATACGAACGCGGCAGAAAGTACCGGCGGCGGCAGAAAGTACCGGCGATCAGCGTAGAGAAGCAGCAACGCTGGGATCGGTGGACCATGCGGAGGTGACGGAGGATACACATGAGGATGAGCGAGCGCGAGTGGACGAACCGAAGGAGTACGCAGACGAACCAGGTTCGTGCGGTCGTGCTTGGCGGTTGGGTCAGTATACGGAGGCCAGCCGCTGCCGGGTGCGTCACATGAAGACGACAGCGCACCGCTGTGAAGGACGTCCACGGCGGGTTAGACGCGCACCAAGCCATTTACGTTCGTGAACGTACGTACGAGTTCGTGTGTAAAGACTGGATAGAATTCAAAACAAGTCTACGAAGGGGTACACAAAGCGGCTTCTCGTCCGCATTGGCAAAGTACTCGCTTCATATACGTTGTAAAACACCTTTCAATCAAGCCAAAGTTTGGCCGAGTGAGGTGTCCCCATGCGTTGTCAAGACAAGTCATATATCAGCCTTGGGACAATCTTGAGGTACAAGAGTGTCACTGCTTCGGGACGGACCGTCGCCGGACGCCCCCGACCTCCCCATACGGAGAAACTAGGACTGTGCGCATTGTCTCGACGATGTGCGCAGTGAAGTTCGTTCCAGTATAATGAAGCTGAAGCCCCAGATACCGGAAATAGTTGACGAATTTTAAGTATTGGCTGCAACGTATAACGTCTTTAGCAGCCCATCGATCTCCTCTTCTGAATTTCATAGCCTTGGTCTTCATGGTATTCATTTCATTTATTTCCACACCATGTTGAGTAAAACAATACCTAATCTATACCTACATACAAACACGTTGGCAACAAATAAGTCGTAACACACAAATTTACAGCGGTAAGTTACCAGAAGCATTCGCCAATCGTGATAACGAGATGAAATATATACAGTGAGTGGCAGGATACTTTAAACATGGATTGCTACAATTTTTACAAACACAAGATTCATTCGGCTCATGGAATCCCACTGTGCGACACACGACGTGGTGATAACCGTGCACTGCAAATCGCGTAACAATATGGCGGTTAGTCCTACCTTCATCTTTCCATGAATCTGATGTCATTGCCCCAACTGTGTAAAATTCTGGATCAACTTCTGCCATTTTAACTTCGTATTCACTGATGAAACGATCGTATTCCGGTGTCGCAGGGAGATTCAGTCGCCTCTTCAGGTCCTTATACGAACAGCGGGGTATCTGCCAGCAAGCACACGAGTCTATTACGATCTGAGCTGTGCACCCCAAGCACTCGCTTCAGACACGGGAATAACTCCATTAAGGGTAGTCAGGTTAGCCGGCGTTAGCTTCGTCCAGATGACCTCTATGCCGTACGAAGCAATTGGTGCGATCTTCAAGTCGAAGAGCGCAATAGCAGTGCGCACGGACATCACTTGTAGTTTTTTAATCAAGGAACAGGCAATCAAAGCCTTCCTAACGCGTTCGGAGATATGTCTGGCATACGACCTGCCTGTAGAGGAGATTGTTAGCCCGAGGTACGTAAAGTTATTAACATACGTGAGGATCTGCGCACCTGCGCGAAGTTCGTCGGTCGCCGCACGACGTCCCCCGTTACAAAACTTCATAGCATGCGTTTTGCAGGTATTGATCCGGAGTCCCACAGTACTGGCATACTGTACCAGTGATGCAAGCGCTTGTTGTAGGTGGAATCGGCTGGTACTGTATAAAACAAGATCGTCGGCGTATAGAAGTAGGTTGACGTTTCGATGACGATTCTTGATGTTAGCTGGAAGGTCGCTGATCAGAGTTGAGAACAGGAGGGGGCTTAAGTTATCTCCCTGGGCGAAACCGGTGGTTTGCTCGAGTCCTGGATGCTCTGCTACTCCGTCGTCTATTGTTATCGAGTTTTTCTGTAGGATGTTCATGATGAGGAGAACTCAGAGTATCCTGCAGGTTTTTTGAGACAAGATGCACGTCTGCCAGAGAAGTGATGCGCTCGATGGCACACAGGTCGTGATGAGCGATCACTATATTATCTGCGCATATCACAACTATGGTCTTCTAGAACTCCTGTCGAGTATAGCCGACAAAATCGGCAAGCAGAAGGGTGAAGAAGACGCAGCTCAGTGGGTCCCCTTGCGGGGTTCCCATATTTACCTTACCCGAAACACTTTCTGCTCACCCTGTACTAGTAAGATACCCTCGTCGAAGGAGCTTCAAGTACGCTCAGAAAAGAGCCACTAACCCCTGCGTATCGAATTTATTTCACCAGGAGGTCTCAAAGTGCTTTGTCGAAGGCTTTGACGCAGTCTATAAACACTGCATACAAATGGCTGCATACAATGACAAAATCCGGGTTGCGCCACAGCTCGTTATATCTCTGACTGAAGCACAGGGATTGCATCACGCGCTCTCCGGTCCCTCCGGAGGCCGAATTTCTCCTTAAACAGAAGATGAAGCCTGGCACTATGCCAGGCTCTTGGCGTTTCCCATCTTTATAGTCTCGTTGATTAAATCACAAATATAGTGGGCGAGATAGTAAGCCTGAGAAAACTACAGTCGTGATTTTCTCTGGCCCGGCTTCTTTCGCCTGACTGCATTTCTCATAATTATCTCTATATACTCTCTCACAACAAGTATCCACGTCACGGCCCACCTCGAGGCTATCAACCCCTAAAAGTAAACGATCGACATGCGTGGTGGCAACCAGGGGTGGACCACCTCGGTGTTTTGCCCAAATAGCAGGGATATTTGCAACTGCTGACACCAATAGGTGTTTCCTTGCAGCCTCCAGACCATCGAAGCGTTTAACTTCGCCATCGACAAACTTGTGAAACAGAAGGTCAATAGTGCTGCTTCCGTTATGACCTATATACGTGTGGTCTTCGCGTGCATTTGCACATTTTAGTCAAAAGTATTCCATTAACTGGAGCAGCACCTCTCCTTTATTGTTATTAGCCCTATCATCAATACGGGCATTGAAGTCGCCACCAACGATGGTTCGCATAGACAGGTCGAAACCTGATATACCAGAGCTCACCGCTTCAGCGCGACCTTTGCCGAGTCAAGGTTTGGGGGAAGGTAGAAGACGACTGTGCTCATCCTCATAGACGAGAGGCCCACACAGAAATCGTTCTTCCTCACGCATGGCGCCGGCCGTAAGGGTTTATGTAGGTAAATTGATAATCCACCCACTGATCTACCACGGCCTCCCGCAGGGTAGAACTGCTAGCTGGTGGAAACCTCGCATATTATCGATATGCGGTTTCTCCCACTGGTAAGTCTCCAAAAGGAGTGCAATGTCCACCGACGTAAGCATGTCAACTGGCGCTATTGCTCCTCTAAGTTCCCCACAATTCCTCAAAGTTCTAAAGAAGCAGCCAGAGAGACCTGGTAGCCTCCGCGTTAGCATCTCTAGGTACATTCAGCCACTTGCGAAAAGCCGGATTGCCAGGCGCGATAAAGTTTTTCATAACGCAAGCAGAACTAGGAAAAATCTTAATTGGTGGCGTGAGGTGCTTATATATATATATATATATTTATATATATAAATATATATATATATATATATATATATATATAAATATATATATATATATATATATATATATATATATATATATATATATATATATATATACAGGTAGTTCTACAAGTTCTTAAAATGAGCTTTTCAGAATTCGAATTTTTTCGCGCTTTTACCGCTATTGGAAACGGCAACTTTTCGATTGCTAGCAGTCAAAATATTATGGTGATTGGCCGTTGCGATTTCGTTTGATCGCTTTTCCCGTGCAACGTATCGGCGTGATTTTGAAAAATGGAGAAAAAATAGTTTCGAGTGGTTATCAAGCGTTTTTATTTCAAAAGTTGGAATGCGACCTAAGTGAAAACTGAGTTAGACGAGGTGTACGGTGACTCTGTGCCATAAATTGCCACTGTTTCCAACTGGATTAATGAGTTAAAAAGAGGTCGCAGGAGCACCGAGGATGAACTACGATCAGGACGCCCAAAAACGGCAACTGATGAGGAAAACGTGGAAAAAGTGCGGAAAATCGTTGCCGCAGATAAGCGAGTGAACATTAGGGAGATAGCGGAGGCCTTGGGGATCAGTTTGGGTAGAGTGCATTTCATCCTGCACGAAAACTTGAAGATGAAAATGCTCAGAGCAAAATGGCTGCCGCATTTGCTCAACCAAGGCCAGAACGACGCGCGTGTTTCCGCTTCACAGCGAAATTTGGCCAAGATGTCGAAAAATCCGTCGGATTTTTGGCGCAGATTCGTGACCGTCGATGAAAGCTGGGTCCATCACTACACTCCCGAGACTCAAGAAGCATCTCGTCAATGGTGTGCACCTGGTGAAAGACCTCCGAAAAGGGACAACGGCATCGGCCGGAAAGATGATGGCTACGGTTTTTTGGGACCAACGTGGAATAATTCTGGTCGACTACCTTGAGAGCGGTAAAACGATCACGGGAGAATATTATGCAAGACTGTTGGACTGCCTGAAGCAAGAACTCATCGTGAAACGGCCCGCTTTGCAGAAGAAGGTTGTCCTGTTTCACCAGGACAATGCTCCCGCAGACAAGTCGCGGCAAGCAACGGCAAAACTGGCCCAAGTGAGGTTCGAACTTATTGAACAACCTTCCTATTCTCCAGACCTGGCCCCCTCTGATTATTTCCTCTTCGGACATTTGAAGAATAGTCTTGGTGGAAAGCGTTTTTCCAGCAATGAAGAGGTTAAGGCTGCTGTCAATGCCTATTTTCAGTCTAAAGACGCGGAATTCTACTCAAGAGGTATAAATGCCCTGAAATCTCGGTGGAAAAAGTGTATTGAGCTTCTCGGGGAGTATATCGAATAAGAAAAAATTAAAAACAAGATTTGGAAAATTCTTGGTTTTCATTTTAAGAACTTGTAGAACTACCTGTATACATATGCTGTTCAATCGTTATCGCGACTTTTGTGTTTTTTCAAAAATTATTCATTTATTCATGAATATCTATTTTGTCCCCTTTAAAGTAATCCCCATGAGATATTATACACTTGTGCCAACGGTTTTTCCAATCTTCGAAGCACTTCAAAAAACCATTTTTTTTATCTTGTTCAGCTCCTCCTTCGATGCCGTCTTTATCTCGTCAAGCGTAGCGTAACGTCGTCCTTTCATTGGCCTCTTCAGTTTAGGGAACAAGAAAAAGTCACAGGGGGCCAGATCTGGGGAATACGGTGGCTGCGGCATCATTAGTGTGTTGTTTTTGGCCAAAAACTCGCGCACAAGCAACGATGTGTGAGCAGGGGCGTTATCGTGGTGCAAAAGCCAATTTTTGTTCTTCCACAAATCCGGGCGTTTCTGGCGGATTGCTTCGCGCAAATTGCGCATAACTTGCAGGTAATATTCCTTATTGACCGTTCTACCCTGTGGCAAGAAGTCATGATGCACCACGCCCCTGCAATCGAAGAAAACTGTCAGCAAAACTTTCACATTCGACCGAACTTGGCGCGCTTTTTTCGGTCTTGGTTCGTGCGGCAGCTTCCATTGAGATGATTGAGCTTTGGTTTCCACGTCATAACCATAAACCCACAATTCGTCACCAGTTATGACCCTCTGGAGCAAATTTGGGTCGTCGCGGACAGAGTCCAACATCTCATTAGCAATGTTCATGCGATGCTGTTTTTGGTCGCAATTGAGCAATTTTGGTACGAATTTCGCGGCGACCCGTCTCATGCCCAAATCATTGATAAAAATCGAATGGCACGAGCCAATCGATATGTTTAGGTCCTCAGCAACTTCTCTAACGGTGATTCGACGATTGGCCAATACCATTTTCTCCACTTCATTAATTTTTTCGTCTGTTGTTGAAGTGCTCGGGCGTCCGGCACGCTCTCGTCGTTCACATCTTCTCGGCCTTCTGAGAACATTTTGTACCAACCGATAAACGTTGCTTCGGTCCCAAGGGTAGCTTCTCCGTATGCCACAGTCAACAGTCGGAATGCAATCCGCGCACTTAATTTCGTTTTTCACACAAAATTTGATACAGGTTCTTTGATCCATTTTTTGAATAGGTAAAATCGAAGACGATCCAAAACACGTGCAAGCAAAGCAGCTGTCAACAATTAAGTGACATTCAAATGGCCGAGCTTGTCGCATAAGTGAGAGACATGAGTACCAACATAACGCCACAAAAAAAAAATCGAAATTCGAATATACGTAACCCGCGAAAATTCAAGGTCGCGATAACGATTGAACACACCACTTATATATAATTATATATAGTTATTTTATATATATTTAGATATTATATATAATATATATATATATATATATAATATATATATATATATATATATATATATATATATATTTATATATATACATATATATATATATATATATATATTTATATATATTTATATATATATATATATAAAATCGGCAAACTCTGATACTGTGAATTTTGCCGCCAGATCAAAACCATTAAGGTCTTCCGGTTTATTTCGTTTATAAAGGACATTCATAAGCTACACACAGGCCAAATTTCGTTTGTTGTTTGAGTGTAAATAAATGTAGAAATGAGTTCAGAGATTTTTAAGCCTGAGAGCCGAAAATGGAGAAGCAACAAATTTGCATCAGCGCATCTGCTAAAAACCAATTCATACGTTTTAAAATGGTGGAAATCTTACGAACTGCATATAGTGGTCAAAAAATGTCCCAAAACGCTGTGTATTGTGGTATCGTCAATTTCGCGACGGTCGTAAAGAGACCGAAGATGACCCCGCTCGGAAAGGCCTTCGACGCCAATAACAGAATAGAGGTTGAGGAAGTTTGTGAAATCGTCCGCAACAATCGCCGAATTATTATCAGGGATATAGTTTAGGAATTCAAGATATCTTGTGGGTCAGTTGTAATAGTATTGACTGATATTTTATGCATCAGAGAACTGACAGAAAATTTCGTTCCAAAAATGTTGAATTTCTACCAAATTAACGTTCGTCGGGACATCTTCAAATTGAACATTCAGGCGGTAGTCGACAACCCTGAATTGCTTCAGAAGGCGAGGAGGCGGATGGGGCACTAGAAGTGATGAGGTGGCGAAAGCAGTCATGGGTCACAACATCGAGACCAAAGCCTAATCCTCCCGGTGGTTCTTTCAAGGAGAGTGTCAGGCAAAGAAATGCAGACAAAGCAGCAGATCCAACGCCAAGGTTCTCTTGGCCGTTTTTTCGACTGCAAGACAACCATCTCGCATAAATTGAAGCCTGGTTCTACCGCCAATAAGATATACTACCGCAACATTTTAAGAAGATTGCGCGAAAACGAGAAGAGGTATAGACTCTGGGCAAACAACTCTAGAATTCCATCACGGACTATTTGATAAAAAAATCAAGTACCTATATTTTTGCAACCTTCCCTATTCGCCTGGCTCCATACAGCCATTCTGTGTCCCCACGGATACATAAAAAATAGACTGTAGAGAAGATAAATAATACATTTTTAGGAGCACTCAATTCGATGCCAAAAAACGCGTGAAAAATGTTTAGAATGGGAATAGAGGTGGCATAAGTGCACTGCAATGAGTGGGAACCACTTTGAAGGGAAGTTTGGCTATTGTCCGAACTGCTAGATGTACTTCTAGATCATCTATTCCCTACGGGCTTGAAATCCATACCTTCAATGAACCGAGGGACGCACGTGTTGATATCCCCCCTAGCGGTTCCCAAGCAGTCTTTGTGACAGATGGTTCCTGACTCTTACCGGTGTGGTTTATTATACATTCTCAATGAGCATTGTTCAATGAAAATTCATATGTTAGATCTCTACTCCTATACCCGATTGCTTGCCAAGGTTCGTACTGTATTTTTATATCAATTTCCTTTCATTTCCTCGCTCACTTTATATTAGGTAGGCATCAACGCTCTCGCCCTAGGTAAACTCCATCCCTCTACTTCCCCCCCAATGGGTGATATACTAAATGTTGATATAGGTTTTATTTTAATTCTGAAAAGAGCGGACGCGATATGCATTGACAACGTTTAAATACGCCAATAAATACTATAATACATGTCGTTTTTCGCTAATCGATCACATCTTCGATACCTCACTGCTGCTCTTTGCCAATCAATGCTGAGCCTCATATGGTCCATAATACCAATTGGTCTCGACAATCCTAAATAGGCTCCTACAATAGATCGTAATGTCATCTACGTACAATATAGTTATTGCCCACTTTCAGGTTCACCCCCACTTCACGCGGTCAGGGGCCCTCCCAGTAGTACCGAAACAAGCGACGGGCTGAGTCCGTCGCCCTAGGCGACTGCTGTAGTCTGCGCTACTCTTCCCACAATTCCCATACCAATTATCGATGCATACTGTACTCTCCTTAAAAGTGGTTTCTAAAATTTTTAACAATCGATAAGGAACCTCTTCCATTTTGTTCTAAATGTCTGCTAACAATTGGCGCATGGCCTTATAAGTCGACTTTGGTCTTCTAAAACCGTTGTGGTATCAAGTAAGAAAGTATTAGAGTCTATTATTATACCTGGGGTTATAGAGGCAACTCATATGTGCATTTCCTCTCTAAGTTTCTAATCCTGGGTATCATTTTTCCTCGTTTTGGGCATTTCCCTGGATTTCAGGGTCATTTGTTGAATAGAACTCCCAGCATGGTGCCAGTGCCAATGGTAGCTTTAGATGTTCGTTTCTTATCATATCGTTCCCGGCTGCTTTGCCTCTGGACAACTTTTCATATATATATATATATATATATATATACACTTGAAAAGTGATTCACAATGGACATGAAGCGAGTACTTTGCCTGTCAATGCGAGCAAGGAGCCGCTTTGTGTACCTAATGTCAGGCTGTGGTTGTTGGCACCGGTTGTTGAAATAATTCGATTGAGGTTGAAAACGCCGCGTACAGTACCATTCGGGAGCTTTATCTCGGAATGAGAAAATAAAGTTTAACAAGTCCGACGAGAGGTTGGAGACCTGGATATTTTCAGTGCCTCTTACCTCTGGCCTGGTGTTGCATGTGACAATCGCCACGTCTATACCAGTTCATGGCTATCATCACCTGGTCTGTTCAAATACGAGCTTCCACGAGGAGTACACCGAGTGCATCTGTCGACTGTGTTCTCAGGTGTGTATGAAGTTTCATGCGCCTGCCTGGCCCTTGCGAAGAAATCACTTGACTGCATCTCTCGAATAACGTGCCGCAAGCAGCTGACTGTATAACTGTGTAATCTGTATAATTGTCTATGTTATATGCATACTCAATATGAAGGATATATATATATATATATATATATTGTCAGGGCATTATACATATAATGGACAGTTGTTCTTTGTTTGCTACGAAAGCAGGGAAGCGAAAGTAAATGCGACGGCATTAGCGCTAGGCCAAAAGTCAAGTCTCGGTGGCCTCCGTCGCCGCCGTCGAGGTCGTCGAGCGGCTGTCGCTTAAAGGCGGCCTTACTCGCAAAGTGCAGTGTGCAGGTGCAAAGTCGGAGCAACTCAAAGCAGCGCTGCGTAAATGTATGCTCTCGTCTGAAACAACTATCAGTTTCAATTACGTTTACCGAGAAATTCGTGTATCCGGTGCAGGCCGGCCAACCGGGCTGCGCGCCTATGGTTGTGTTCGCGGAAACGTAATGTAGCGGAGGTGCGCTTGCGTCTCCGACCGGTCGCAATTTAAAGGCGAGGTGATGCTTTCAACTCTCTCTTTCTGTCTCTCTCGTTTTCCCTCTGATTTCCTTTTCTCGCTTCTGCTTACCCATCCCCTCCCTTCTCTTTTACGTACTTTTGCTCAATTTTTCTTACCCTTGCCCCCTACTCCATTCATCCATTCATCTCTATCTCTCTCTCCCTCTTTCTCTTGCTTGCGGTTATTCCTCTGTCGTTTTTGCTCCTGCTTTGGCTGCCTACACTGTTCTGGACAGCTACTAGGTGAAGAAGGTTATGTCGTCATCACTAGGTGGTGGTAGTCGGGTGTCGACGTAGTCGAGGTCCTCAAGACGCGATGTCGGGTGTCCTTGTCGCAGATACTGCCGCCACCATTACCACCACCAGACCAAGGGTAGGTCGCATTGCGTTGCACGCTCCATACTGCGTGCGTGCAGCTTTCCCCACTATCACACTTTCTAACGCATACGGTACACTTACGCGGTCTCACTCACTCACCACGCCGCATTCGGCGATTGCTTTTCGGACAGTAGCCGCGTTGTTGCTGGCCGGCGGGTTGCCGGCAGCTCGCGTCCGATCAAATTGAATTGTACGCCGCCGCTCTCGTGGCTCATTGGCGGCCACCAACGGCGGCCTTGGTGCCGGTTCGTTAGATCGTGCCGCATCGCAGCGCACAGGGGAAGCGGGCGGAGCACCAGGCTGTTCAGGCCTCGTAGGACTGTCGGGATCTTGCTTCGTTCATTTGGCAGGGCGACAAGGGACCTTGGAGTACATACGAGCAGTAGCACCAATAGCAGCAGCTCTCAACTGTCAATCTGCCAGCATGCAAACGTTCTAGTTCTATTTGCTATCGACTTCATCCTTCCCACTTTCCTCCCTCGTCTCAATATTCCCTGCCTTTCTTCCTGCCGCCTTTTCTTCGGCTTCCTGCCTTTCCCGGTTTCCCGCATTGCCTTTGGCTTTCTGACCGGATCGCGTTTCCCTTAAGCGCCCCTTTGAGACTTCTGTCATTGAACTCCCCCTCTCCCATCCGCCCGCCCCCCTCTGAGGCACAGCAACTTCCAGACAGGAATTCCAATCCTATCTCAAATGGGGCAGCCAGTCAGACCCAGTACGGGCTTTGCGGAGGCTAATAGCGCCATACAACTATTTCCAGCCAACTCTGAATTCCAGGATGCGTGCGTCTGTGTGAGGGGCGTGAGGGATATGAAGGGGGGGGGGAAGGGGGAATTCCTCATGTTCTCCGTCTACCTCCTTCCATCCCGTGATGATGGTGACGGTGTTGGTAGCTGGTGGTTGGAATTTGACCGGTTTTCTTTGCCCCACTGACATACAACTATTACTGCTGCTGCTGCTACCGCCGCTACTCCTACTTCTTGTGCTTCTTCCACTTCGATCTCCCGTCCGTCATCTTCCGCGCCGAGTCCTCCGGTAGACAGACGAATAGACGCACGCAGAGAGAGAGAGAGAGAGAGAAACAGACAGTATATAAGTAGATAGACCGCGAAAGGCAAACGCGCTAGCAAACCTAGCGCGGAAGCGGAGCGTCGGAATTCGACTAGGAAGAGAACAGAGCTGTTGTTTGCGGCGAGCCAGCAGCAGCTGCAGTGGCAGTGGCCGTAATGGCGGGAAATAACAAACTTGTTCGACGCCCGCAGACGTCAGACAGGTGGCGCCATGCGGTGGCCATCCGCTCAGACCGGGGGGGGCACAACCGTTGTCCTTCCTGGTCGTTGTTGTCCTGATTGTTGTTGTTGTTGCTGTTGTCCGCCCCTCGTGGTCGGCCCTCTCCTGGGAGGAGGACGTCTGTATGTCTATCGTCGTCGATGTCTATATGTCTCTCTCTCTCTCGTCGTGGATGTCTGTATATACGTACGGATGGATGTACGTATGCTGCTGTATGGACGTACATCAGTACATATATGTATACGGCTGCCGGCCTGCGGCCCTGGTCTTGGTCTTGGTCGAGTGTGGCGGCGGGCAGAGTGGTACGCGGCAAACGAACTCGAGGGCCGCCAAGCCGGGCCGGGCAGAGCGGGGCTAACCCAGCGGTAGCCAAGTGGGCGAGTGGTCGACCCATAGAGACTAGATGGGCGCCTGCTTGCCTTCGCCCGTCGCGTGCCGTCTTTCTCTTCCCCTCGCCGATGCTGCTCTTCGCCGCTGCCATCGCACTTCAGAGACTCACTTGGACTCGTGAAGTGAGCAGTGGCAGTAGTGGACTCAACAGCGGGGCCCTGTCAGCAGCAGCCGCAGCAGTGTTAATAGTTGTTGTAGTTGCGGACAGCAGATAGCAGCAGACGCGGAAACAACAACAGCAGTAGCAGCAGCTGATACCGACGTGGGTAGATATTCGAACGTGCACACGAGTGAGGGCCGAGCCAGACGTACACAAGTCGCACAGCTGGCTGCAGTTGCCTTGGGACTTGATACAGTCGATGACAGACGTTCAAGCCAACGACGACGACTATAACGACAACAACAGGACGACGACGACAACAATAGCAATAACTACAACAACAACAACAACAACAACAACAACACCAACAACAACAGTAGCAACAACTACAACAACAACACGTATTGCCGTCGTACAGCACAGCTCACGCCTGTTCTAATCAAGGTCTTCACAACTCGTCACGTCTTCAAGACCATAATCACCGTCATAATCAATAACCAACAATTGGGAATAACCAACAACATTGGGAACAACCAACAACATTAAGACCAATAAAACCAACAACAACTTTTTCAATAGCTTCAACAACAACAACTTCAATAGCTTCAACAACAGCAACTTCAATAGCTTCAACAGCAGCGCCGCTCGTGTGACAAACGTGACAGAAGTGGGCAGTTCTTCTGTAGCTGATATAGCTGGTAAAATTTACGTGGTGGCTCATTTGGTGGTAATTCTTGTAGTGAATCAGTGGCGAACACCAATCTTGGTGTGCGCCAATCAACGAGCAAGTTGTGCCATGCAACCGAAAACGTTGTGAAAACGTCCATCTCAACCATCGTTGTTCCACGTTCAGCTGTTCCTCGTGCCCTGACGTTTGTTATTCTGCCTCTTCTGTTTCTCTCTCTATCTATCTCTCCCCCTTCTCTCGCTCAACTCATCTACACCGTGTGCGTGGGTGGAAAAGAACAAGGATTCCGGAGGAAATCCTGAACGATCACCCCCAACACGGCGGGTGACCCGAGTCATCCGACGTATGACAACGTACAGTAGCCGGACGGAATTGTGTACATTGTGCATTCAGGCTATTAGACAAACATTTCTTTGAACAGTAGTAGTAGTAGTAGTAATAGGCGTGTATAAGAATAGTGTACACGAATAGGAAGATACTGTCGATCGGGAAAACGAAGACAGTTGGGAGGCGAACGAGTCTGACGTACGACAAATGAGACTCGCGTCGTTGTTGAGTACAGTGCAGGTAACCGGTGCAGGTTGTTAGTGGTCGAGCAGGACACAATGACTGTCGTGTACGTGGGGGTGCCCGGCGTCGCGTTGTGTATTTTGTGTTAGTCATCGTCGTCGCCGTTGTTGTTGTCGGTGTTGTTACAGCCAGCCCCGTTACCGGGACAGTTTCTGATGTCTCCTTTTTCACGGTCGATGTGTGTCGCCAATTGTCGCTGACGTTCATACGGTAGTAGTACCACTCACTACTACTACTGCTGCTACCAGGTGATCCGATCTCAAAAAGTGGCGCGTACTTAGCTAGGTTGATGATGCGGCGGGCTTTGGCGTATGTCCGCGTACGAGAACCGTGAGGCGCTCTAGTGGTAAGCAAATTAGTAATCAAGCATTGTATCCATCGGCCGTCCCCAGTGGGTGTTCGCCACCTCGCCAACGAGTGAGTGCCTCATACGCTACGGAGAACAACAACAAGAAACAGAACGAAGGAGAAGAACAAGAAAAGAAGAACAATAACAAGAAAGAGAACAATAACAAGAAAGAAACCCTACAGACAAAAATACGGAATTTCTGTCCCACTCCTGTGGATTTCTGGCGTCAGATCTCGAGATAGATCTACCGGAACAGCAGCACCGTTAGTGATCCTCGCTGAGGTAGGTGAGGACAGTCAGACATTGGTCAGACGTTCAGACATCAGGTCATTACCGTTGTGCTCGCCACCGCTGAGGTGAGAGGTGGTCGCCACTTTGCCGTGTCCCTGCAAGTGTTCCCGCGCATTCCATCGCGCATCGAAACATAAGCGAAGTATGCATGCGCTGCAGCGCACCTCTTAGACGATGGCCGCACGCTTGAATTGCGAATCTGTGTCTACACGACGATGAGAACCACCGTTTAAAGACATAAATTCTCTTAGCTTCACATGCATGCTAAAATATGTTTGCATGCTAGCACGATAAAACGCGCATATACGATGGTTTGCAGAAGAAAGTGCAGAGCCTCAGTGTTCTCGCTACCTAAAACTCTAGTGAAACCTTGTACATAGGAAAAGTGCTCCGATATCATCCAACTGCCATATAGAGGTGAGAGCCATTCGCTGAATGAGGTAAAAAGTAATGAAAGAAAAAGTACTACAAGTTTTCTTTATTCACTTATCGACGCTATTTCCAGAAAGCTTTGCGTTATTCGTCCAGTGGTGTTGAAATTTTTAGATCCTTTCCAAAGTATAGAAAGTCGCGTACGTATGTAAGTAAGTATAAATCGCGTAAGACGCCTTTTGTAAAGTGATGTCCGCTCATCACCATTACTATAATAGATGATAGTAGTTTCACTCTCCCTTCTAAGTGACGTATTTCCCTCTCCCCATTCAATTGAGAAACTTTTTTGAAAAAGTGCGAACATATATATATATATATATATGCAACGAAGACTGCAGTGGTTAAGCCAGAGTGTCTCGGTTGTCAAGCCCGGTGGCGGCTTGGTGCATTCGCGTGCGCCAGAGGAGACACATAGGTGCATGGGTTCGATTGCCCCACCGTTGCACATTTGTATTTATGGCGTATATGTTTACGAAGCATTGCGAAAGTAAAATTGCGGGTGAAAATTAAATGCTGGCTGAGAGTCACCCCAAAAAAAGATTGTTTTGGTTGGAGTAAGCCAATACCCAAATCTGTTGCCTTGCAGCAGAGTTGGATATTGGTTTTTAGGAAGCCTCGTTAAAAAATCATGTGTCTCTTTATTATTATTATTATTATTATTATTATTATTATTATTATTATTATTATTATTAATATTCCTGCTACGTATAAAGATCATTGAACGCTAATATGTCACCTTCCTCCGGCCATCGAACCTACAACTAGCTAAGAAAATAATGCAGTAACCCAGCGATGAGTAAGGCAATTTCAAATAATATGAAACGCGGAAAACGCCACCACCACAATGACCAGCCAGGAGGGAGTCAGGAGCAACAGTGAACGGAACAGCTTGCCGAGCCTACGTGCACATGCGAACAATGTAGACAAGTAGTAAGAACATTGCGAGCACACAGAACACGTATGCACACACGCACTTCATAATGAAGGACATGGAGTCCGAGTGAGGCCCAGACTTCGACCGGTCGTCTACGTGACCTGTCACCCTATTTTACACCGGATACAAATGCTCTTCTCATACAGCTACTAGCCCAAGCACGCAAACACCTTAGGACTGGTACCAACGATCCCAATCAATAAAAACAAGAATCTCGCATCATGAGTTAAACTCATATCCATGTCCACATGAATGCTAACCTTTTAGTATTCGCAGGTTATAGCTTTACCATTTCGAGACAGAATCGGTTGATAACTCAACGCCACACCAGGTATTCAAAAGCAACCGTAAAGCCAGGTATTCGAAAAAAAACAACATATGAAAAGCCTAGAGGATGTTCCTTAACAGCTCCGCCTGGACAACCGTCAGTAGGCCAAGACCAAGCAAAGATCACGAGCGCATAAGTGCAAGTGGGCGGAGGAAGGCATACGCTCTGCAGTACGTTCAATGATGTCATCTGACATGATAGCCTCGATCGACTCAAATACCGGAGAAGACCGTAGGCGTAAACATTATCTCTTTAAAGGCATTAGCTTAGAAGCAATTCTGCTATAAATGAACTCGCACCTGTGACAAACCTTCTTATAATGGATCAATCGCACTAGAATTAGGACGCGAACTAGATAGCCTACGCCAACGACATCTGAAATATATGCTGGACCAAACGATTCCGTTTTCAACTAGGCTTGTGGAAAATGCATTGAATGGTACGCTACGACCCACATCCTGCCTCTCGATTTTCTACGGAGCAAATTTCACGACTGTGCGGGATAACGATGGCTCCGTACAGCCTCCGGTATATGGGTTAAGTCTAAGGCGATTGGCGGCAAAGATAGCATTGGCGCTGATTATGAAAGTGCTAGTAGTCACAATAAAGTGTTTTCCGAGTCGGCGTTGGATGCGCCTGAGAGCAGCTTTTTCATTGCCAACTGTCTAAAGATAAATCCTATGCCAATGAGCTTCAAGCCACATGTGTTTTCGTCTCGGCGATCGTCTATGCTCTTAATTGCGCGTCCCGGATGTTTTCAGGCATCCTTCTCCGCGGTAAGGACGCTGCGACAAAGCTGCGAAGAATGTATGAGCACGCCGCCGTGTAGTTTCATTCCAAGCAACGCTTTTTCGTGTGACCATAAGGGTATAGTGACCCCATCAGGTCGTAATTCATTGCTTCCACTCTGACCTTTGGGCTCGAGTGTGAAAGGTGTACCTGCCCTTTTTAGAGCTCTTCCTATTATTCCATTGAGTTCCGCGTGTCCTGTGAGCATTTTTTTGGGCAGCTTAGCGTGTGTAGACCGTCGACCAGTCCACCAACCGACATTATAGGGGATAGTTTCAACTTTTAAAACATCGAATTAAGCTTCTTCAATGCTGTGGTGTATGCTGCAGCGCAACATTATTTTACGCCACGGGGTGTGACTTCGGCAAATCTTATATTCCTCGGGCACGTGTCAGAACCCTTATCAACCAGCACCAGTTGCAGTCTGCAACAGCTTTAATAATAGCAATGTCAATCCCAGACTCGTCACGGGATTGAACGCCTTTGGTTAATTGGGTTCCCGTACGGCCATGTTGATAGCATGCGCCTCATCTTCTTTCATATTCTTCGAATAACGCGAATAATATGAGAAGAGTTATTTGATGATCTGTTCTTATTTTTGTCTGTAATTTACCAGGCATCTTCTGCAAGCTCTGTTTTTGTTTTAGCAGCCGGTCTTTTCGATGCAGTTAGTGGCGGGAGATTACAGAAGACCGTCTCGCCATATTTGTGGCATAACTGCTTAATACCTTGTGAGACTGGTCAATCCCAATAAAAATTCTGTCTTTCGACAGGCTCAGAGCTGACATTGTATGGCCTTTTTACCAGCGAGCGGAGACCTTTGCATAGAGTTTGATTCGTTCGGCTCCTCTATATACTTCCCTAACTATGCAATTGTATGCGATTGATTGTCATCATTGTATGCGTGCGTACCTCTGCAGCTAAGGCAATAAGCCTTCTTTTGACATGCCCACATCTCGTGTCCGGGACAACTGTTCCTCTCTCAGACCGGGTCATTTCCTTTTCGACACTTTAAGGCCTTTTGTCCAGACCTATGACATCGTAAGCACTGCAGCTAAATTTTTCCACGCTTTTGTTACGTTTCCGTTGTCTTCTGGTGCCGAAATGACCTATCCTTCTCGTTTAACTGCGTCAACGCCCAGACCTTTATGACGAGGCATCGTAATTTATGATCATTAGTGAACTGAGGGTGATTCAATTGATTATTAATTCGACCCGAGGCGACCAGACCCCGTGTCGACTCCAAGCAAGAAAATATAGTTAATATCATCACCATCAGTACCTTAATTTTGACTACGGCCCGCCGCTATCGTAAGTGTGAACTTAGTCATGGAATCGGTACCGGAAGTATTTGTTTGTGCAGTGGCTGTTATAGTACTAGTACGATTTTAGTAACGACAATCGTGATCAAGTGGCAGATTTGGTCCAATACTGTCCCCGTTCTCATCCGACATACGGGTGGGGCGGCGTGGACTTGCCAAACAAAATTTGACCTAAATCATTGAAATGCAATAGCCGTCTGAGTGTTCAGTGTTGGGCGGGAATGATATGATCTGTTTAATTGCGCCACATGGCTATTGCGCGATTCGGCCTATTTTGCTGATACGCGTGGTTATGGTCCCAACCATCCACCCAGCCGGGGTGCTCGTGAGGCACGAGCACGGTAGTGAGATGCTGCTACAATGGGTTTACCCAGTTGAGGCCATAATTGGGAGTAGGGAATAACGGAGGCGGTACTGCCGCCACGTATTTGATCGAACTCCATCTGATGATATTGACCTTGATACGCAATAATACGCAGTGCATCAACTAGAAACCGTGTACTCGTGGACCGTTCATACTTGACTCGTCTAAGGCGGTATATATATATATATATATATATATATAATTCATTGAATGATTTATTATTCGCTTAACATGTATCACTTAGATTGCTTAGAGCGGCAATACATATATATTATCTACGCATCCCTATCATCAATGTATCCTCTAATACCTACTAAGTATCTGCCTTTTATTAGGACAACCTCTTTTATAGTCCTTTCGAACATTTGAGACTAACGCCAGGGCCTCCGACAGGTATATATATGTATATATAGGGTCTACAAAAAAGTATTTTCGGATTGGCGTTTGCGCGGCTTTCACAGCGCCCGCCCCGGCGCCTAGGCATAGATCATTGGCTCGCTCTTTGTGAAATGTGAAAAAGAGCGGGGAATCTGCTGGTCTTCAACCATTTTGAAATCTGTTTAGCCGTTTGTTCGTAAAAGTGCTGCAAAATGGAGGTATAAAAATGCCAAATTCGGGCGATTCTACTCCATGTGTGTAAACATGGGCTCAGTGCAACGCAGGCTCACAAAGAGTTGTTAAATCGTTTGGAGATGCCTGTTGCACAGACAGAATGTGCCAACAGTGGTTTGAGAAGTTCCGAAAGAGGAAAAGGTTTTATTGTGTATTTGGTGGAATGTGGACGGAGTAGTGCACTATGAACTTTTACCGCGTAACCAGACGATAAATACGGCCGTGTACTGTCAACAACTCGAAAAGGTTCACGAAAAATTAAAGCAGTCGTACCCTGCACTAATTTCAAGGAAGGGTGTCCTGTTCCACCAAGACAACGCAAGGCCCCACGTGAGTAGGGAGACCCTTTCGAAAATTTCCCAGCTAAAATGGGAACTTTTGGAACATTCACCGTTATCCCCCGACTTAGCACCATCTGATTACCACCTATTCAGATCGATGCAAAATGTTTTAAGTGAAAACAAATTCACTTCTATCGAACACGTGCGTTCTGGACTGGAAGAATATTTAGAATTTTTTTTTTACTTGGAAGACTATTTAGGACTCGAAAGCCTTGTAAATCGTTGGGCAGAGGTTGTATCTTCCGGCGGAGAATATATAAATCAATAAATAAGGCCTCCCGTGTCTCCTATATATGTGTTTTCTTTATAGCGCCAAAACCAAACAGACTTTTTTGTAGCCCTATATATATATATATATATATATATATATATATATATATATATATGGCATGACTATCGCGATCGAACGTGTAGCAGTTTGCTGCAAGGGACGACACTGCCATCAAACTGGTCATCTTATCTACGTGTCACAGCTTCGCTTAATTTCCCACAGATAGAGCGATTGACAAACCAGAAACATTTGTTAGTCACTAGACGCCAATAAACGAACGTCGCTTGGTTATGGGTGAATGTTTGATCGGTTTGATAGTTTTATATCGACTGGTGGTAAAGCCAATAGACGAACTTAAAAGATAGCTCTGGAGAGAATGGGTCTACGAGCTTAGAACAAAAGCGACGACGACGACGACAACGAATTTGATGTTTTTCGGCTTGATAGTTCTCGTAGTCGGTGGCCTGCCTACTGCCTTCATGGCCTACATGAAAGAACGCAATGGCGATGATGAACATGTCTAGCCCCCTCCCCAGCCCTCCCCGGATACGCCCTGAGGGTATCGAGTAAAAATGCCTACTCCCCTCCAATGATGTCGGGTCATTAGTCAGCGCGGTTCTCGGTCGGACTCCTCTCACCGCCGCCACTGGGGCTCGGGGTCTCTGCAGTTGTCTGTGTGACCTTGTCGCTCAGGCCATTCACCCTGGTGGTCTTAACCTCGACACTACTACTACTACTACTACGAGACAACAACTACTGCTAGCGCTGATGATTATTATTACTAGTATTAGTGTTACCATTATCTCGCGATGAAGCTCCGCGATCTGTGTGGAGCGTGAAGGTGTTCGTGCCGGGTCACGTCACCGCCGAGACGCTCCCTGTCGACGGGTATTCACCGACCGAAGCACGACTGCCCGGGTACGCGCCAATCACAACAGCTCCAGCCACCCCAGCTGTTGTTATCGTTGTTTCGAAACCTTTATCCTCTCCCCACGGACCTCACTACCACGGGCCATAGATCACTAGCTTTTGCCCGTGATTGAGAACGCGAACACGATTTGATGGGTGTTTTAGTTGATAAAAAATGTATATATATATATATATATATATATAGAAAAAGTTATTTAGCTAGCAAGGCAACGCCAACTTTACAAGTCCGTACGAATGGCTGATGAGAGGCTTCATCAGGGCGAGGAGTAATATCGTTTTACGAGCTACCAGCTCGATTATAACGTGGCTGGTAGACATGCGCGTGACACGGCGGCCCGGACAGTCCCCTTCAGTTCCTCGAGTGAGTCACCACTTTCGGCACTCGGTAGGTTTCCATATAAATGTTTAATGGGCGTCGTCAGCAGGTTTATATGAACGGCAACACCTGATGAGACCGTCGTGTCCATTATGGCCACTGTGCCACATCAGCATGTCGGCCTTGGATTCGTCAGATTTAACAAAAGAAACCCCTAGCGCTTGGGTAGTTAGCAAGATGCATGCAGTCATTTGGGTGATGGTTTAAATTGTATTTGCTATCGATGCCCATGACGATTTGGAACAGTGGTGAAGTAGCCACAATAAAAAAACTCTACCACGTTTTGTTTAATCGTCAGCCAGGCATGTGTGCTAGGGGAGGCTAACTGGTGGCCTCTACTAGTTGGATCGGTACAATTCAAAGACCAGAAAGTCTTCGTTATTTCCGTTTTTCAATGTGGCCATAAGCCATAGGACTGCTCAGAAAACTGACGGGAACAACTTTAGTGTGAAAGAACAGTAGGGCGCTAGCTATTCATAGCTTCCCGGAGATACAAAGCGACACTAAATAGCGGCGGCGCCCTGCGTGTCCCCTTGTTAGATTATGGCGTCTAAAACCTATATATATATATATATATATATATCTGACGAGAGTCCTGAGGTCTACCTGTGGGTACGTATCCTGAGGTTCGTGTTCAGACGATAACAAACGCCCTTGACGGCCTGAGCCTCATGAAATTCGAAAACGGTAAGCCATCCGTCTGTGATGCCGCTGTGGACAGGCTCGTTAGCGCCTTCCGTGGTCAGTCGCATTGACCACGGAAGGCCGACGGCCCGGGCCGGACAAGCGGCCTTCCAGACGAAGCAACCAAATTCTTAGGCATCAGGGACCCCTTGCATTTTTGTTCGTTTGCGCTTGAAGCCGCGTGTAGGTCTATGCTAGACCTACAACTGCAGAGCTTATAAGCGAAATCTGTGCGTGCTTAAAGTTAGTCACCAGAGAGACCAACAATCTGGAGAATTCGCCTGCCAGCGTCTCTCAGTTACAGCAGAGCAGCGCAGAAGCCTCTGCGTTTCGGTTTGGCCACGTTATACTGGCTTGGCCAACGCCATTTTTGACGACTCTAATCATCTTCCCGAGTGATAGTACTTGTCGCGTCTGGTTGGGTACAATTGTAACCATTAGCATAATATATCTTTCTTTCACGATGTATATATGTGTATATGTATATACATAGTGAAATAGTATATATATATATATATGTATATATAATGCAGAGACACGCGTCTCGTTTGCGGCGTATTGTTGACACGGCGAGAGATAGAGCAAGAGGGGCGGAGGCAGGTATGCACAGAAGAGCAGGACGAATCCGTTCGGAGCGCTTTTAAAGATGTCGAAAGAGGGTGGTTTTGGGCCGCGTTTGATTTGGATTCAAACTACGGCTGCCCCGAGGCAGGTTTCGTCGGCCTAATTTTCTCGTGCCAACATCATTACATACACTCCACCCATCGCCTGTCTGTTGCCCGTCTGTCTGTTTGTCTGTCCGTCTGGTTGTTCGTCTGTCCGTCGACTTGTCCTTTTGCGAATCAGTCAGTAATCGAGTTCAAAAATGTGTACTATTCCCGATTCGAGTATCGAGTAGCGTTTGACTGAGGCCCGCTCTACCTTACCTCGTCTTCTACTGCTCGATCACTAGACGGTCTACGAACCGGCTAAGCGGTGCTCGTTTGTTGCTCACAACCAACCTCCCACCACATTTGCCTATTAATAAATATTTATGATTTACATATGCGTATGAGTATGCTTGCTCTTCGTCGTCGTCTTCATTTTTTTCTTTCTTTAATTTGACGTTGTCCTTCTTCTCACACTGAACGTACGTAAACATACATTGCTAACATACTAGTTCCATATATATATATATATATATATACATTCGGTAATTTTCTCATAGCTTCCTGTTTAACTAATATCGTGTGCAATGCTTGGCCTCCATAAATAGTCGTTTTTGCTTATCCCCTTAAACGTTTACGACTACCGTTAAAGATCTAGCATTTATTGCGATTCCACTCCAGGGTGGATTGTACATATATATATATATATATATATATATATATATATATATATATATATATATATATAATAATCGGTATTGTATGTAAAGGTTTATATATATATATATATATATATATATATATATATAATCGGTATTGTATGTAAAGGTTTAGAAGTTCGACGTTGTTATTCAAGAGGATCGAAATTCGTTGAAGTAAATACACTTGAATGGATTGGGAAGCTGTCGTGTTTACGGGCGAGTTGCCTTCCGGGATCGATGTATTGGCCGAGACGAGCCCATTTATTGGCACCTGGGAAGCCCGACTTATTAAGCCTGATTACTTTGTTTGAAGCTACCAAAAGATTCTCATCAGATTAAGACTCTGGCCGACAAAATATCCTTTGCTGTTGGAACCATTCGGGAGATGCTTGACATATTTAAACGGTTCTAACAAAGCTTTGCAATCGCTCCAGAATGTGTATAGTGGCAGGCAGTCGCTCTTTAGAGTAAGTTCCAAATCGCTGCAAAAAAAATACGAAAATTAAAATTCATCAAGCAAAACAAATCATTTATTCCATGTATGCACTCACTTCCGACAATTCCACCGTTAAACACAAATTAAGATTCGCCCAATAAATAATCAAATTATTCCCTAATATATATATATATATATATATATATATATATTTTTTTTTTTTTTTTATCATATAATTTTGTTATGTTAACACCATGGAGTGCACAATTGTGTCTGCGTAAACGTGTGGTCACGGGTTCTCTAACCCAGGATTAGCCCAGTTCAATAATGTGCCCCGAACAAATGCTGCGTTTCCTCGATTTCCCTAATATTGTAATTATCCCTAAAAAGCGCCCTAGATGCATTTGATCAAAGTAAAGGCAAGTTTTCAAGTTATAAAGTGTAAAACTAGAAAAAGATAAATTACAGGATCCTGGCTTTTGTGAACTCTCCGCAGTACGACTATTCCGCCAACGGTAGCCAACAGTGGAGTACTTTCCAATAAAGCAAAATTTATATAATCCCAATCATTATCTAAAGCAGTGCCTGGTAGCCACATGTATATAGCAAATACTACTATTTACCCTTACTTTTAAAGGCGATATTTCTGCCGCCCCCATTTCATTGGAAACAAATGCTAATTATTCTATCGTTCTTCCTGTAATATTTGATTCAAGATGGCCAATGTCGGCGTCTTCCCGTAGTTCGCGGCAATATATTAGTACTAGAGTAGCTCTCGACTGAGTGGACTACATTAATTTGGCATTCAGAAAGGCCGGTCTTTCGATTAGCACTTGCATATCCCGAATACAGCGTCAGCATGGAGAATATGCTCGTACTGAATTGCAACCCATTTTGCTACTGCCAGGATTTTTCTTACGTCCTTATATTTATCCAATTTGGTACCACGCACCGTAAATACTATGCACATTGCTGCAGATATTTAGTAGGCGGATAGGAGCTCAAGTACCTTTTTATGGATAATTCTATTTCCGGTAGCGTTTCTCCCTCTGTAATCCGGTCTATAGAGTTTTCTTATATATATATATATATATATATATATATAGCACTAGGCTTGGACGGGATTTGTCTTTCGTCTCTCCGTAAACTCCCGTTAGAAGTAGTCTGCTGTATTCTTAACATACTATTAATTAGCGATATTGCCTCAGCCCATGAAACTGCTTGCTTAGCGTTCATCCCTAAAATTAACAATGCCACATCCCCAAGCGATCTGCGACCCCTATCTATTAGTTCATACTTACAACGAACGCTTAACAAAATTCTCTCTAGACGCCTCCAGAACTCTATTAAGCTTCTCATAATCTAGCGAGCGTTTCTCCCCTATAATGGTAACTTCAAGAATCGTGCGGTTCTGGATGGCATCCTTAACGATGCCAAGTCTGCAGGACGTGAGCTCAGACTCGCCTCAATCGACCTCCGTAAGGCGTTCGACATGGTGAGTCATGACTCCGTCCTGTGGTCACTCCGGACTCGCGGATACCCGGAGGTAATTATTAATTATATCGAACGCTTGTATCTTTCATCTAAAACTCTCATAGAATTTGGACAAGAATGTCGCACATTTCGGCCAACTTCGGTGTTAGGCAGGAGGATCCTCTGTCCCCCTTTTTATACAATCTAGTTCTCGACGACATTCTTTCAAAATTAGACAAAACTAATATCGGGTACCTTACTGATGACTTCCACCTCATGGGCTTAGCCTTTGCGGATGATCTCATCCTCCTAGTCTCCACGAAATCGACTCTCCAACGGCTTCTTAATATTGCGGACCCCTTTTTGAAATCCCGAGGCTTTGAAATTAATACTAATAAAAGCTTTACTATCTCCCACCTATTTAATAAGAAGAAAGGTAAAGGTTTTATTAATACCGTACCAGAATTTAACTTTGGAGATCGACAATTGTCAGCTAAAGGTAGGAGCGATCGATGGAGATATCTTGGAGTCGACTTTGACAGGAATGGCAGAGTTGACTCCACCAAGGATATACTCCTTAATTTAAGGGCGCATTTTAAAAAAAGCACACGAAACGCCCTTTGTAAAATTACTGGATTAACGGTGTGCCCTACCTATCTGGTAAGGAGTATTTAAACCTACTAAAGCTCAGGATCAACGCACTATCAACGCGTGCCAGATTGGCCAGGGGACGCCCGGGCTACAACCCACGTTGTAAGCACGGGTGTCATGCGCCTGGGACGTTGGCTCATGTTGCTCAGATGTGCGATACAACACACAAACAAACTATAAAGAAACATGGCGACGTCAGTAATCGCGTGGCGCGTCTTCTCCGCGAGACGGGTCATGAGGTGGTTCGTGAGCGAGTATTCCGTCGACCGGGCGCACCGGGTCTAAAGCCCAACCTCGTAATAACAACACCTACCGAGGTCTGGGTTTTAGATGCCGAGGTTTGCGGCTTGAACCGTGATCTGGCAAAAGCGCGGCAGGACAAGATCACCAAATATGACGTCGAGTTCCTAAGAGCGGCGCTCCCCGACCCGCAAAAACCTCGCAGATTCGGATCCATCACTATCTCTATGAGTGGAGTATGGGACTCTGAATCTGCAAGGACGCTCTTGGGGCTCGGCGTCACGAAGAGGAATCTTATGGATCTTACCGTTTTAACGTTGCAAGGAACCTTGAGGATATACCGCTCGCACCGGGTCCATAAGAGCGGGGGCTACCATCAAGCAAGGACACGGACAGCTGATTCTTAACCTCACGTGACACCTTTTTACCACCATTTTTATTAAGGCGAGCACTGCCGAGTGTCCAAACGTATTGTAAATGATTAATAAATCATCACAGTATTTTCTATATATATATATTATTAAGGATGCAAGTGGAGCGACAATTGTCTCCCAGGAACATGTGCATTCGGAATATTACTCAATCTCGTATAGGGTGGGCTGGGACCACTTCAGAAGTGTGCCCTGCTTATATATATATATATATATATATATATAACATTATCACTATAACTTTATATAGGATTCTCAAAAGGAAATGTAGATGGGTAAGTTAGCGCTACGGTAGGGAGTATCCCGTGTGCTCTCCATCAACGGCGTGTGAATGCCGACTAATTCTGTCGCAGCACAGTAATCATGCCATAAGTCCGGAAAATATACACTACACCTTCCGCTGGTTTGATCCGTTTTTGCCGACTAGAACCCCAGCGCGGCCAGTGAAGCAACGCGATGATTTAGACAGTCAACAAAAACGTCGACAACGACGCTGCTGACTGTAAGATGACATCATCTCATCTCACAAATGCTCTCCCGAATGGTCTGCGTGTGTTCGATGTGGACTCCTCGATTTGGGGCCACGCGAGACCGAACGCGGCCGAGCCGTTTCATTAGGCGTGATGATGATGACGACGACGATGATGATGATGACGATGATTATGGTCGCATGCAGTTGACGAAGAAGGCTGGCCAATGAGGGGACACGAATTGCCCTCTTTAGACTTCGTGACTCCCTTCGTTCTCTTCACCCTTTAGACACCACTCTCACTTCACTCCTACTCCCCTTTACGCGCTCGCATCGACTAGGAACGGCTAACCGTCACTGAAATGACGTGTCGAAAGCGTCAGGCAACGACGAACCAACCCAGTTCTCAGAAGTGGTCGTCCGGACGGACGGGCAAAGTGGAGCCATCCGACATCCGACCAAACTTGCCCTGCTGAAGTTTCTGCGGAGCAACTGCACTTCGCTACGGGTCGGCTCTCGTGGCCTTGCGGCGCCGACGCCCGTCGAGGTAGAGGCCGCGCTAGACTAACTGAGCCGTTAGCGCTGATGGATGTGCCGACAGAACCACCTCCCCCGGGGCCACTTCCTACTACTCTCCGCTGCTACGCATCCCATGCCGTTTTTCTCTGTATAGCGCTCGTAGTCTCCCTCTATCTTTATATATATATATATATATATATATATATATATATATATATATATATATATATATCTCCGAGGCCGCTTCTCCATACACTAACCAAAACGCGTCATCCCGTCCTCAGCGAGCCCCCTAGCCTACATCACGCACTCACTTCTACGGGCAATAGCGCATCTCCTAACACCCCCACAGCAATCGAACCGAGCAGCACACGCAGGCCCACCAAAGCCCACCGGCGGCGGCGGCCGCAGCAGCTGCAGCTAACCTGACTAAGCAGGCGTCCATCGCTATGTACAACTCGCGCCAGCCAAAGCAAAACGCTACAAGAGCCGCAACCGAAAGGGAGGACGAAGAGGTAGTAGAAGAAAAAAACTTGAAATCGCCTAACTTTGACCTCAATGCCGGCAGATGACTGATTGCTTTTAGCAGCGTTTTCCGCTGTATGCGTTGTTCTCGCCGCTGTTGCTCGTAGTTGTTCTTGTCTCGCCGTTATCCTCGTTCTGTTTTTGTCTGTGGAACTCTGAGGTGTCTGGAAAACTGTAGGGTGTCTAGAAAACTCGGGGGCGTCTGGAAAACTCTGGGCTGTCTGGAAAACTCTGGGACGTCTGGAAAGCTCTGGGGTGTCTGGAAAACTCTGGGATGTCCTTATACAGTAAATACGGTGAACACTATGTGTACGCGGTGGGGAGATGGGGGTGTGAAGTGTGCACAGTACTAGGCCTTTTTGAACTTTGGCCGACAAGCAGAAAACAGCAAACAGGCTAGCCTCTTCTCGGCATCTCGGTCGTCATAGCAGTTTGCAACCTCCCACCTCCTCCTCTATGATTACTAGCACAGACGAGTATCTCGACTGTGCTTCTCTATCACGTGCTCGTATAGTCATCGTATGCGCGATGGCCGACCCTCCGCTAGGCGTGCTCGATTTAAGCAAGGCTCTTTCCGCCGCATCTGTTGTACAAACATACGCTCATTTCAATTGAACATAGCTTTCTCGTCGTCGCGAGAAGCTAACTTTGCCCCCTTTTGTATATCAAGTTGATCGCTCGCGCCACGCACAGCACTCGTTCACGTCGGAGGGACGACTGTACCGCTAATGGGCATTTTGCTGTCAAATTGTATCTATATGTAGAGGCCCAGCCAAACTTTGAAGTGACTTTGAATTAACTTAAAAATAGCCATGAAGTGGCTTGCATGTCTCATTGTTGCGTGTGGCTATTGGCGGGACAGATTTCCCGGCATGCCAAACTACCGTGATGACTTTCGATGACCTGTCGTTGTTTGCGCTATAATTCGCTGTCAAATATGGCCATTACACTTATTTCCCACGTGCAAGGTAATGGTTCACCACAGCGAATTCTATTTTGGGCACGTTACGCGTCGCAATTAGCTATTGCTGCTGTTACTGACTTACGTTCTTATGGCTTTTTCCGTTCGTTCTTGTTGATGTTGTCGTCATCGTTGTTTTTAACATACATTGCTGTTAGAGCTCGCTATAGCCGGTTCTTTTTGCCATGGTCAAACTCAACTGTTAAATAATTGTTATTGCTCGTGTTTGTTTTGTTATTATGAATGTTGTTGCTCTTAGTTTTCGTCGTTCATGCTGTTGCCGATACTGTTGTTGTTGCCAGACCCATATTGAGTAGCAAAGAAAGCGTAGCGAGCTTTCTACCCTCACTCAATAGGAATCTTTAGAATGAAACTGTTGTTCCAAGCTGAATTAATTTGGGTATACAGGTTGTCACATCGCCGAGATAGCCTATCGAGCAGTCCTCGGACTACGATTCAGAGTAAATTCAATACACCTGTGAGTCGAAGCTATGTCAAGACAAAATATCTATCAGTTTCTTATCTGATTATTCTTATCAGCTGTGACACGGGTGTTGTATCCTTTCAGACCAGGCCTTGCTAACATGTCAGCCCGCCGATGCGTGTTTGCGCTGTAAATAGATAACTTCGACTCTACGTTCAAGCAAAATGAAAACTCCATGAAGCGTCACATGTTTCTATCGTTTGATCTAGAATTAAGAACATTTTTTTAAGAAGGTTGTTTTTCTAACACGTTTGACCTAAGAGATAAGAAATGTTCTTTTTCTCAGCAGCCGACTTTTTTTGGTTAAGAATACATTGTTGACATGAACGCGGCTTCGCGTTTTGCGTACAAAGAAGTCTTTGTTTATATAGGCTGGGTTAGGCAACGTTACTAAGCGCTTGATTACTAGAATTACTAAACATTTTAGACTGATAGCGACACCGCGCATATGTAGTTAAAAGTTTATTTAGTTTCGTTGTAATTGTATAGACTCATCTAGAGCTACTGCTTAAAAAATACTTTCTGGGCTGACTCTCAGCCAAGATTTAACGTCCATGGGACTGCTTTTCGCATTGCTACATAGACGGTCCCCCCATGAATACAAATGTGCAACGGTGGGGCTCGAACCCGCGCACCTATGTGTCTCCTCCGGTTGCGAGGCGCAGACGAATGTACCACGCCACCGAGCTCCACAGAGCAACTGCTTAACGTTCTCAATTTTTCGGTAATCAGCAGATTAATCAAAACACCGACAAGCACCAATGCTATCCGACGATCCATAAGGTCTGATTAAACAACGACATGTTTAATGTATACTTTGGCCACCATTCATTTTTTATATTTAAGGACATCGGAGAGACAGCGAAATCAATTTTAAGCTAAAATTCTACAATGTAAATAGCCATGCTGTCAGTAAATAAAAATTAAATGTGAATGTACATGTATGTTATTATTAGTATTGCTACTATTATTGTGTACTTATATTGTTATTATTAGTACTGCAACTAATTAGTGTACTTATACGGTATTCATTATTACTTTCACACGCATTTTACTGTTCTGACCATTATTATTCGTGTTTGCAAAGTGCAATGTTAAACCAGTACTTAGAGACCAGACTTGAAGAGATTGTAAATAGATCTCTCTCTCTCTCTGCTTTTTTCCAACTAAGAGACATTTCTGACGTCCTGACGTTTGTATAGGAGTAAAAGTAATTAATAAGACCTACTAATGCTTATTACGCCGATGTGGCTGACCGGACAAGCTTGATAAGTCCTCGAGTGTGGCACCAACGTGTGTGTATATATATATATATATATGTATATATATATATACACACACATATATATAACTCTTCATCAGGGCAGCAACATTGGCATCACTGCGCCACCTGTGCTGTCGTTGTCATGATCATACATTAGCGCGGAATGAATGCGTGGATGGACATCCATTATGAGCGCAAGGTAACCTGGACGTTTTCATCCGTCTGACACACAACTAGTCATCTTTCGGATTAATTAGAGGCGACAGTCATGTTGCACCTAGTATGTCACCTTTAATCATATGAATGAATCATGATGAAAAATTGAAGTAATATTCTTGTTATAGCCAAATGCTACAACGGCCTCTCTTTCTCTGCCCGAGAAAGTGTTGTTACGTGGCACAAAAAAGTGCAGAGAGAAAGTTTTGGTGCATGACAATGAGCTTCTGCGAAAACATGTTCGCACACCTCTAGGATAACAAGTTCGCAGACATTAGACATTTCGCCAAAGCTTCTGAACAGATATAAGCACTTTATAAATACCCCGTCCCCCCTACAGCATGCAAGTGGTATTAGTAATAGTAGAAGTTATAATTATAATTAGCGCATCACCGCAATGATCGGCACAGCCAAGTTCCGAGTCGACTATGTTAGACAAAATGCTATTAAGTTATCTATATATATATAGTAGTGGCCCACCGGGACCGCGGTGCCATTCGTCGTATTGTCGGCGACGTAGAAGGTTACCTTCACCGTAGGGGCCTACAAATAAATTCGCGGAAGACGAAAGCCATTAAGTTTCGCCGTGGGGGTCGATTGGCTGCAGCAGACGTAATACCCTGCTGTGGCCAACCGCTGGAGTTTGTCAACTCCTTCCCGTATTTGGGTCTGAGACTGCACTATACGGGAACGACCTTTACCAAGCACATCGGCGACAGGTGTCGGGCGGCTATTGCTTCTATTCACACAGAGGTGAGAGATCTTCGACGACTGTCTCTGAGTGCTGCATTGCGTCTTTTGTGTACCTGCTAGCGGGTTGCGGACCGGCAGTGGAAATAATCAGAGTCAGGCTTAAGTCACCTATTACAATGCCACTTCAACAATTTTTGTTGGAGTGGCAGGGAAAAGTGACCGAGGCCTCGGCTGAGGTAGCGCAGTTAGATGTGTACCTCACCAGGGAGCTTTGGGAGGGAATGGCATGCACTAGCCGGCACGTGTACACAAGGTACATTGTACATGGCTATCATCACTTGGTGTGTTCAACTCAAGGATTTCACCAAGTTGGCGATCAATGTCGTTGCCGGTTCTGCTCGCAGGTATGCGCTAAATACCACGCAGCGAGCTGCCAGTCGCATCGGCGGTCTTTGCACTTTCTTGCCCGGTGGGACGGTCGCTAAAGTGTTAAAATTGTATATAATGATGATTGTATTGTATTTATGTACCATCTTGAAATGCAAAATTATTGCGAAATAAACAATATGTATGGTAACGTATAAATCAAAAATGCGCGATAGGCAGACCTGACACTTCGTTTTATAGCTTTTGGCGTTGGCGGTTTTTCTTATGGTGTTTTGGCGTCTCGAATGACGAATTCCGAATCAAAGCCCGCGCAAATTTCCGATAGAAGCTTGTGCGAACGGCGAATAATTTCGAAACAAAGCCGGCTGCTCAGCGTAAACAAATGCTGGTGTGTTTGTTTCCGCCAGATTAGATGCAGCTGCGTATCGCGCGTTTTTTATTCATACGTTACGCAGTTGTTAGAAGGCATCCTGGAAAGCTTTCGTCTAAAAATGCCGCCACACAACTCTGCTGCGATTCGAGAATACCTAAACGAAGCATTCAAGAATCGGTGGATCGGCCGAGGCGGGTCTATAGCTTGGCCACCTCGCTCCCCCGATTTAACAAGCCTCGACTTTTTTTTGTGGGGCTACCTAAAGAGTGTTGTCTACGAAACCCCCGTTGAATCGCGTGAAGATCTGGTTGACCGTATATTCAACGCTGCTGACGCCGTTAGGGCAATGCCTAACATATTTACACGAGTGCAAGAGAGCCTGTGCAATCGCTACAGAACGTGTTTAGTGGTAGGCGGACGGAACTTCGAACACTTCTTATAATAAATAAATGCTGGTGTGTTTCTGGACGTGCGCAAGTGGTTTCTGTGGTAAAGCAGGTCAAGATGCTAGGAAGTGTGAGATTCAAGTTTATTGACCAAATAGGTTATGTTAAACGGTTTACAGAAACCCAATTCAGGTTGCATTCAAGTAAATCATACATATGTCGTGCACTGATCGCGACGTTGGCAAGTACATAAATTGTCAGCCTTATGGTGGTCAGGTCGTGTACAAATTTAATGATGAAACCCATATACAGCGAGTCATAGAGTAAGATGACGATTTTCCATATTCGGATCGTTTCACGTGTCCGAGATTAGGGCAGGCATCATAGGCTCGAAGCTGTCGTCTCGATTCCAGCAAGTGCGAGTTAGCTGCATATATATATATACATTTAGTCATCTCCTACCAGCTTTTGGTACAGCAGCATCAACAATCGTTACTAGTGTTTGTATTAAGACTAGCAAAACATACTTCGAATGCGAGCAGAGTCCTGTCAAAAGTCTGTTGCTGAACGCAATTAAGCAATGGCAGAAATACTATAGTGTTTGACGGATTCCGCTACCACCCCAGCGAGGGTGAAACGAACAACCATCAACGCACTAACAGGTTGGCAGGCCTCACGGTCAAGTAGCAATGACAATGACAACTACAAGATAAATTGAAACAACTACAAGACAAATGGCAATCATAACGACAAAATAAGAGGCGAAACAACATCTACGGTGTTCATCGGGAAGAGTACCGGGGCAAAGTAATAGGGTCGAGCTTTCCTCGGGCCGAAACGAAAGGACAGCGAGATGTGAACATCGACAACAACAACATCATTAGCGATAACAACAACAACATTATTAGCAGCAACAACATCGACAGCAACATCGACAACAACAGCGCGTGTATTGCTGTCAGTGTGTGCGTGTCGTTTCTGTCTGCCTGTGCGCTTGATGGCTTTGGCTGTGACGTTGGGTGTCGTCGACGCAACTGTCGACCGAACCTGTTAGGCGTGTCGCCGGCACCGCTGTGACATCGACGGCTGTTGTCACGTATTCACTTGAGCACCACGGCGTGTCGGCGGGGCTGGCAGCCGCCGAAGATGCAGACGATGCTTCGGGAGAGACGGGGACTTCGGGAGCACAGATGTCGCAACAGATTTCGCCGAGCAACGAAGAGGGACTGACTGACGGACTCAGCAGCCATCAGCAGGCAGCTCTCGACGACTACGAGACTACGATTGCGACGACAACGACAACGACGACGACGACGACGCGCCGCAGCAAGCGGTGCGAAGTCTGGACAGCCTCAGCTTAGCCTCATCCACATCGAGACAGCCCCCGAGGTCATAGCGAGATTTCCCGGTGACCTCACCGTTGCTACTGCTGCTACTGCTGCGCTACGACTTCCTAGCAATGCATGGAAAGGATTTCCTCTGCCGCACCGTTTCCCACACGGCGATTGTCGTCGTTCCTGCTTGTTCGTGTGTTGTCGCTTATCGGCCTACCTAGTTGCTTACAATATCTATATATCTAGCTATCTACAATATCTATATATCTAGCTATCTAAATATCTTCTAGCTACCTACAATATATATTTATCTGTCTGTCTGTGCGTCCGTTCTACTGGCTTCTTTCTTCGATGGCCGATTGTCTTTCATGAACGAGCAGGAAGAGCAGTGACAGAGATCTTTCTAAACAGTGTTGGTACAAATACTAAGGGGAATAATAGTAAGAACAATAATAGTCATACTGAAAAACACCGGCCATGGAGGAGGAATGGCGGTATTCTTACGTATGTACAGTAACACAGTTATATATATATATATATATATATATATGCATACAAATGCAATCACAGGAGTATCTGTTGAGGTGTCGCTGGTGGCACGTGTTTGTTTCAACATCTTCGCCCGCCTCCGGTGTCGACATATACGATCGACTGAATGGATCGACTGGAGACGGGCACGCGCTCATACACACGCACACACGACAGCACCGACACAAAATATCGGTATTATCGGGCAAAGTGACGTATATCTGTTAGACAGTTGCTAACGTAGCCGTAAAACGTCACGGCGTATCTATGTCACGACACGTCACGGGGAAAAGGCGCCGCATATATCGTCAGCGTGCCCCACTTGGGGGTTTGCTGTGGGGCCCAACTAGAGCCCAACAGTTACGGCAGCGATAGCAACAGTAGCAGCCGCAGCAGAAGCAGCAGCAGAATCTCTACCACCAGTTGCTGCAAGATCGTGCGTGCGTACAAACACCGCAAGCAGCGATGAGTTGTCTCGTTCCGATGTTTGTCTCGTCCTAAACGTAACGTTTCCGGGCTAACCCTCAGCCAAGATTTAACGTCTATAAGACTGCTTTTCGCATTGCTTCATAAACGGACGACCCCCATAAATACAAATGTGGGCCAACGGTGGGGCTCGAACCCGCGCACCTATCTAGTGTCTTCTCCGGTTGAGAGGCGCAAACGAATGCACCCACCAAGCCACCGGGCTCGACACCGTCCTAAAGTGTAACGTTAGAATGCTAGCCAGAAGCGCCACCCTCTGTTAGGTATGGCCAAAAGTAGTCGCGTAAGTTGCGTATAAATGACGCTGTACTGTTCACTGGTTACGATAGTGGTCGACTGAACAAGCTACATCCAGTTAGGTTAGCTGTTAGTTAGGTGACTCGTTAGTTGCGTACGATGTAAAGTGGTCGAGGAGAGGGATTTCGGCGACGGCGGTTAAAAACCTCCGAACAGAGTCCACGGAGTGCTGCTGCCATTGCTGCTGCTGCGGCGGTTTGAGCTGAAACTCGAACCAAATCGACTAGGAGTTGAGTACGAATCGAAGTCGAAGTTGAGTTCGAATCGATCGATCAATCATCTATCGAACGATGAAATTGTGCGTTGCGATTTGTGAGGGATACTTGCAGATTTTCTTCAGAAGTTCTGCAATAGAGGTCGCAAAGTTGTTGTTGTTGTCGTTTTCGTTTGTGTCCTTGTTGTGTCTTTGCTGGCGTCGCACGTCGCCTCGATAATTAGCTGCATGCTTAACTATGTACATCTCAACGTCTCTACTCTAAGTTAAAGGCCTCCAAACAACAAGCCAGCTTTGTTTGTAATGGTTTGTTTTTGGCTCTGCACTTAGTAGGGTAGTTACTTATTAAATAGGGACAGTGGGCCGTGCTTTCTTCGTTGTTCGGGAAAAACAATATTGTAGTCTAAACGGCAATAATGTAAAGCTTAGCGCTTGTGCTATTTGTATTTGTCTGAGTCTATGTATATGCATGCATGTGTGTGTGTGTTTGTGTGAGCATCTGTGTTTGAAAGTAGTACCAAGTAGCGGCCACGATTCATTTGAGCTTTGCAATGTTGCACACAGCATTGCCCATTGAAGAAGCGTTTATTTCAGAAGTGCCGACCGCAGCCGTCTCGAACTACAAACACAGATCGAGAGAAACGCGGCACTTATGGATACACACATACAGAGTGAAGCAGACCGCATGCGAACGACAAAAGAATGAGTAGAAAAAACGACGGACAAAGAAAGAGGAACAGAGAAAGAGAGAGAGAGAGAGATTTAAAGGTAAAGGCAGACAAAGAGACAGTGGTTCAGAGGCGGGAAAAGGCCATAACGAATTGACCGCAACAGCTGAGGTCTTGCGCTCGTTGAAGATATCGAAACACTGCTGCGTTTGTTAAAGCTTCATTGCTGCTACTGTGGCCCTCGGAGGAGCAACCGGTGTGTCCTGCTATAGCACGGTCCGATAGTAAAAAGAGAGCGATTGGGCTAGGAATCGAGATGGTGTAGCCAAACCTAGGAGCAGTTGTTCTATTTGTTGACTAACCGCATAGATTTGTCGACACAGCGACGTGCAACAGCTTTAGCAAGCAGATACACTATCGAGAACATCAAGTGCAAATCACAATTTCGTACAAAACGGGGATGATTGTGATGACACTGATGACGGGCTACTGATATTGGTGAACATTTTATTCGTACATTCACTGGCTTGCTGCTACCACATTCGTTCGTCTCTAGAGTCTCCTCGAAACTTCAAAGTTTTAAAGGTCGCGGTGGCCCGAGAGTAGAATTGGCATCCACTCTAGATGTGCTCCGATTCTTCCCCAGCATCAAATAAGATTCAGGGGATATACCAGCCAATCGGGGAACAAACAGCGATATATACTGTTTTAGAGCGTATATTGACTGGATGATTGAAAAAACGATTCTTACTTTGTATGGCAGCTAGATCACTGACGGTCTCATCCTGTAAATTGGAGTATCTAAACTGATTATAAGAAATATAAAATTATAAGACATTGTTTTGCAATTGTAGTTACTAATATTACTGGTGGGCTATTATTATAGCGACATGATGAGCAGGAGTAAGCGGCGACATAAAAATTGTACGTTCTGGAGAAAACAAGTTGGCTCGGCTGCAATGCGCAGTCTGTACTTTTGCGGTGCGTTCTGTATCAATATTATATGGCAGTATAACTGCTAGTGATCAAGGCCATTTCTTGTCTTAATAGATTATTTTTAAACCCCGAAGCCCGAAACCCGAAACGAAAGAGTGAATGAGCTTGTCTGAGTCAGGCATCTCTATCGAGCACCCTTCCTATGCATTGTTGGAATCTCCCTACGATATCAGAAGGCCGCAGAGGCTCACTGCAGACATTTAAGTTTGTTTAATTATAGTTACCTCACTAGAACTCTATAGCCGGTCTTTGGTTTCATAATTTAAATGTAATGGCTTTGTTGATTTTTAACGCTGCAGTAGTTAAACGAAGTAGATGGTGAAGGCGGTTAAGGTTTTGGCTTAACGCGACCTGCTAGCTAAAACGTCGGAGCGTGTTGGAGCTCCTGCGACGAGCAAGGGCTTTTTACGTAGGATGCTGTATGGGCAACACGTGAGAACGCAATCACCTCATGAACTTGCCCTTCAGGGACGACGAGGCATGTAACTCATGAACGAGCGTTAGGCCAGATGGAATCTACTGGACAAGCACTAAGCAGAGTCAATAGATGCATTGACAAACCCTATCTGTTGTCGGTTCACACAGATACTCAGAGAGGCTCGCATACACCAAGACTGGCATAATTCGAGATATAATCTTCTTTTGAAGGGAAAACGCAGTGGTGATGTGGACAATTCAAAACATCGGGGTTTTGCCTTATTGCATTTGCCCTACTGATGGCTGACCTAGCCCGCCATTTGCAGGAGGAGTTTAGAAACGCAGTTGCCATAATGTGCGCGGATGACGTAGAGGTTGCACACCGTAACCTCGAGGCCATACGATGTATTCTCAGCAATATTGAAGCTTACCTGAACGGTAAAGCATCTCAAGTAAAGTCACAGAAAACAAAAGCGACCAAATTTCGTGATTGGCTGTGCTGGAGTTTGTCAACTCCATTCTATATTTGGGTCTCAGGGAACAACCTTTCCACAACACATTGCGGATAGGTGCCGAGCAGCAACTGCAATAGTGTACATAGAGGTGAAAGAGTTTGAAGGCTGTCCTTGGGCGTTGCAGTGCAACTTCTTGAGTTCAAATTATACCAATTTTGACTTATGGCTGTACTAGAATCAGGGGACAATCTATCCACTGGAAACTTTTCATATCTTGATATTACGTCCCATTGGCCACGAAGCCAATATAGTCTACGTGCATAGAAAAGGTTGTCGATCCAGCAGCGGAGGCAACAAAATTGAAGTAAATAGGGAGCCAATATAGTCGCTTATGAATATGCACCTCACCAGGAACACCTTCAGAAATTGTCGCGCGTAATAGTTGTTGACAATCACTGTAAAATACATTGGGCACGGCTAATACCGCTATCGTGAAATTGAGGTGGAGACGAATGTCGCTGCGGTTATACTTGCAGGAATGCGTTAAGTGTCACGCGACGCTCTGGCAGATGCATCCGCTGTTTTTGAGATTTCCTCGCCTTGTGCAATGAACGCTAAGGAGCCCCGAGAAGCGAGATTTTTGAATATCAACTGTACACCCTGTAAATGCAAATTACTTGCAGAATAATTAATAAATCCATATATAAAATCACATATGTACTTTATTTTAAAGGCCTTTGCACGAGATAGCGCTTCCTAAAATACTTGCTCCTAGCGCTATCAACGCCGGGTGTCTAGGCTGCTACACTGGTTGTTCTAGTGGTAAAAAGAGTTCTCCACTTCTAAGAAATCACAAGAATGAACGCCGTTCGGACAGAACGTGCCGGACCGGCCAAAATTGGGCTGCGACGAAGGCTGAGTTTGAGACAATAAAGATTTGCTGGTGGTATGAAAATGTTTCCGTTCGCCTGAGTGAGATATGTACATGTACCCTTTGTTGTCCGCTTTCCAAAAAAAAACCCTGAAAGTGGGACAGCTCGGCCACCTGTCATGGGCTACAAAGCATGTAAAGCCGCCCCGGTCGAAGCACACTACTTTCAACAAAAATATGACAGCGGTATACAGTTACAAATGCCGAAGTTGACGCTGCCCTTGTAGCCCAACACAGATGGCCAGCAAGAACACGTTTTCGACACGCCACCCTCTTACCATATATCATACTCAGTTCTCACTTTTAGGGTTAACATCGCGCCTAGTGCATTAGTTGTACTGTCAACAGATCTTATTTTCTGAATGGTTAAGTGACACATTTTACCAAACACTGCGTGAAAGTGTGGTTAGTCTAGGCGCTAGATTTTCGCCTGTACAAACATCTGTGCGACCAGAAGCCGTGCTCTGTGCGGTGCAAAAAGTACGACAGACAGCTGTTGTGCATGCACCACATAATATACATTTGAGTAAGCTAATACGGCAACCTTAACTGCGAACGAAGAGAGATACGGCGCGTCGGATCTTTTTTATTGAACAAAAAGTGGGAGAACTTAATCTCATTCAGTTAGTTGTACGTAAAAGCGCAATGTTCCTGCCGCTTCGTTTTTCCTCACCTACAACAATTTTAAGCAGTTTGATGGTTAGCTGTACCTGCGACAACTTCCGACTGACTTTCCAACAAGATACGTCAACTGGTTCTGCTGCTGCTGCTGCCGCTGCCGCTGCTGCTACTATTACTATCGTTGTTTGCTCGTTAGAGTAGTTGACCCAGGAACCCCAAACCGTTTCATAAGTGTTTGCCCGTCGTGCGCTACTTGGAGGAAGTCCGAGTGTCCGAAGTGCAAAAAAACGTGCTCACTGGCTTCGTCTCGTGCCACGGCCACCGGCCGGGCCACAGTCCACCACGAAGACAAAACAATATGGCGCCAAGTTCAGCCGGGTTAGCCCGGGCCAGCCGGACACGCTGGTAGTGTATGTAGTTCCAGCCAACCAGTCGACAGCACTCGACAGCGTTCCTCGGCACCGCCATGGCCATGGAGACCGGAAAACTCCTTCTTCGCATGACAAGGTTTTGTCGTCCTCTTCTTGTATCGACTCCCCTGGGGAAGCGCGCTTATATAGAAAACACAAGGAAGGAGGACAAGGCGCCTCGCCTCGAAGTGAGAGAGAGAGAGAGAGAGACCGGGGGCGGCCGGGGCCGTTTTTGAAATGCTGGTCGCGTTTCGAGACGCCGAGACGTGCTGCCGAAACGAACCACCCAACTCAGCAAGGCGACGAACGAGTAGCTTAGCCTATCGCCTACAGTATTTATTATTGATAGATATCGAGGAACGACAATGTTGGAATCTGCTTAAGTGGAATTGTGCAAAGCTGAGAAAACGCAAATGTTTTGCCAAATAGCTAACAAAGTCAGCATGCTGCTAATAGAGATACCGAGCTAAAAATGACAGAATGCAAGAGTGTTAGGCTCTCCCCTTCATCTTTGTTTTTTTTCGGGGGCCAGGAACAAAGATGCATAACACCCTTTGGTCTGGGTAGTGTGGGACTCTCAAGCCACTAAACACCTGGTGACCCCCTAACCTACATGACCGGGATACTTGTGGTATTACTTCAGTGCATGTAGGGGCCCCCTTCATCTATCGTTACGTAAAACACAAATAATACAAAAGTAAAAACTATAACAAAACGAAAAGGTAATTTCAAAACGGCAAACATGCACGCCGATCGTAATCAAATTCGAAATTAATACGATCTATTTATTTTGACTTGAACAGTCTGTTTTAAAATTGATTTATTATTATCATTAGCTAATCATACGGTATATCACCAGCAGTAGACAAAGCAAAAAAGTATCTCGGAACAATCATTGTTAATGTAGGTTGTGCTGTTTCCGAGTTGTTGAATACAGGTGCGAACAAAAATCGTCGTAGAACAATTTTAGTACTGCTTGTGGGTTACCAGGTAAGGCCAGTAGACTATATATGACAAGATGTATATTTGCCTACTTAACCCTCCCCATATAGTTTGAGATTGAAGATAATGTACTTTCTGTCGGTAACTTACATTGACAATTCAATTTTATTTCGATTGGAAGGGTCTCCGCTGTTAGCTAACAGCACTCGCATTCCTTTAAGGATAAGTCTCATCGGTCAGTGGTCCCAAGCCAACGTGTATTCTCACTCCGGGTGTAATTTTAACTTGTTTCTTCGACGAGACTTTTGATTTTTTATCTTTGCCCCCTTTGCCTGCGAGAAAGCTTCAAGTTATGGCCGCGTTCCTCTAGAACTTCAACTAAAGTGTAGCTCTGTTGATACGTAGGTCCTTTTCGTATAGGACTTTAGTACTAATCCAAACTTTTGCTGAAGTTCTAGAGCATATGATTCACGTAGCACATAATTGTAGGGAATTTCAGTTAACGTTGTAACCGGGGTTGCTTCTGCTGATGAAGGCCCACGTGAAGTAACGAGTCTGTTCGAAGGATCCTCTTCTCTATATTTTTGATTACTAAATTAAAGAAAAAACACGAAGTAAACACGAAAACGTTATTAGAATTATAGAGCATAGATTGCTCAGTATGGCACAATAATTTGCGGTATTAAGTGAAGCACTTTTTCTCTACACTATTTCATTTCAAGGTTCGGTATAACTGTCTGTTATCGAATTACAAACCTGATATACCGAGCAAGATGGCTTAGTGGCAAAGCCTTTGCCTTGCATTCGGGAGGACTGGGTTTGAGACCCAGACCGGCCACTCCTAAATTGGTTTGCATGGTTTTCAATTTAGACAAGGTAAATGCCGGAGTGGAATAAAAGTAGCCATGACATGAAAAACCGTACACGGGCAATAGCCTTACGAAAAAAAAAGAAACCTGCAGCAGTATTACAAACATCGATAATGGTCATACGAGCGAACAGCAAAAAAACTAGCAAACACAGCTGCAATAGAGTTACGACAAAATACGACGTACACGAACGAAACAAAATAATGAGAGAGCGAACCACATCACGCCAATTCCAAACAGTGAGTGCTACTTTGCTAAACAAAATAACAGCACTGTTTTCAGCTGCCACCTTGCTGACCTCGCAATTTCTGGTCAACTCGATCGCTAGGCCTCGCACCGAGTCACCCGATATTAGAGAAAGCTTTATGCTGTTACACTAAGACACGAAATATTCGTTGGGCTTGTGCCAAGTAGTGGTGCAAGCAGTATCATTATCAAGCAAAAAGGCTATACAAGTAACGATTAATGCGCATAACAATTAAAGTCGAAACAACAGTAAAAATGACAACTCTTCATATTACGGTTACTGCTCAAAAATACTCCCGTCCACAGTAAGCCGGCCTACGGAACAACTAAACGTTTATACAAATTCATATATGCCCGAGAACCTCGAGGGAGCATTAAGGCGCAGTGTACTTGACATAGCGACACGCAATAAAACGCTAGTTCATTGCTTAGTGGATACACACCCCTTTAAAGTGATTGTTCATTCGCAAAACATTCAGTCTTCCCAAGAGCCCAAGGGCCTATCATTCCCCTCCATGACGAGAAACGAGCAAAATGTGGCCGAAATACGCACTAATACTTATGAAGCCAGACGCCTGCTTTAATAGACGGCACGTGTAGTAGGCACACAACAAACACGCATTACCGAGACTAATTTCGAGCGTACGCGCGTTCAACCGTACCAGATAGAGACCTCAAACAATAAGCTTTGACGAATCGCACAATAAAATCTCGCCTCTGAAAATGCTGCACAAATAGATGCTGTGTAGTATCACCACGCGAGACAACGTTACAGTAGCGGCAGCGGCTACGCTGTATATACACACACGAATTTAGTATCATCATTCGTTGTGGAAGCTGCAAATAGTTTATATATATATATATATATATATATAATTAGTTCTATTTGTCTTCAAGTTTGCTGTATTTATATTTGCATGACGTGGGTATATTATTATATATATATATATATATATCAGCTAACTAACCCAGCATCCAGTCTCCATGCTCAAGCAAGACGCGCTTGTGCTCAAAGTGTCGTCTTAACTACTAAAATGCTTATTATGATTATTATTATTGTTGTTGCTTGAACTGCTTGAACTCTTGCCATCTGCCTTCCTTGCTGCTATTATCACTCCGGTGTAACTGTGTACGTTTGTCGAAACTTTCTCTCTTTCTCTCTCTCTCATGAATTCATTACAAGCGGAGTGGCGTCTCTCGTTGATTTGATCTTTCAGGTGGTGGTGGTGGTGATCTGATGGTGCGAAGACGGTGACGTCGATTTGACGTCGGGGCCGGACGTGTCCTGAACAGCAATTTGAGCTCTTTTCGAGCCAGGACAGCCGCAGTAGCAGCAACACCAGGAACAACCACAACAGCAACAACAACAACAGCGGCGACGACGACAACAACGACGACGACGACGACGCCTCCTCCTCCCACGACCAGGACTTCGATCACAAGGACACAACAGGACAATTGGCAAGCGAGGCGTCGCCCGGCGTCACAGCAGGCCGCTAAGACAGCCACGTAATGACACCGGTCATCCTTCTTCTACTGGCTTCGTTCGGAGTCCCGCACATCGCCATGGGCATGATCCATGACGCTGCAGGCCTGCCGGCAACCCCTTGGCTTGCGGCTTCGCTGATCGCCAGTCCGGACTCGAGCGGTAGGTGTCGTTCGTCGGCCGCCTAGGTCGGTAGTGGTCATCACCTACAATCTACAGCAATTGCAGTGTGATACATGCACACATATAATTGGTACGCTTGAACGTCGCGAGCAGTTCGAGCACAACATACGAGAGTCTCGTTTGATTATAGAGGTATGCTCTTATATGTAATCGGACAAACGTGGAGTTGTTCCGCAAGTTGTCTACCAAACGAATGAAGACATAAGCTCGGGCTTCAGCGAGTGCCACTGACATCCGTTGAGCTGCAAGGAAAGAAAATTAATAGGGTTGCTGTTTTAAATTCGATACCATCAACCGTTCCCTATGCCAGGCTTGCGTGGTGTAAACTACTGATTCGATTGCCGTGAGCATATCTGCAGTGCACCGAGGGCAGGACATGTTGAGATATCTAGGGTTTGTCCAACCGTTTTTGTGCCAGCAGCAGCAGCCTGGCCGTTGATTCGGATTATCGGCATGATCTATCATCTATTCTTGACAAGGGTCGAATTCGATCAAATCAAATATAGAGGCGGCGACAACCCCGGTGGATGACAATCATAACTAGAGCATTAGCCCCCAGACCACGTCGCCACGGAGTCGTGGGCAGATGTTGATTGTTGTTGTCTTTTCGGAGGCAATACCTTTGACCCTATTTTACGATACCCAACACCGCTTGGCCAAATGTCAAAGTTCTGGCCTGTAATCAGGTTATCGGTCTTCCTCGAAAGGTAGTCGACCGAACAGAGATTACCATAACTGGTGAGAAATATTGCTTCGAATGGCACGCATGCTTCATCGAGACATACCGTCTATAGTTTTAAACAAGGCCACTCGGCAAAGTATGGTACACGTTCTCTGATGTCTCTCAAATCTGGGCCTGGAAAAGATTTATGAAAGCTTTTCGACAGCTCCCTCGACTCCGACCCTCACAGTTGACATTGAGTATGGCATACTGATTGCGCTCCGTCAGAACAGTTATACATCGCAGGACAGTTTTCGGAGGTTTTTGACGTTTCAGCTGCAATATCGTGAGCTTTAATTAAATTGACTAAGGTGGCCTAATACGCTTGTATGTTCAAGACGTAGTTGTTGCCCACTCCCTATTGGGGGCACTGAAATGCAGAACGCTAGATTTACCAGTCTGGCTGAGCACTACACGAAAAGATATAGTGGTTTGACTTAAGAGCTCAGTGCAGTATCGTTCAGTGCTCACGTAGAAGAGCAGAATAGTACGCAAAGCATTAGATGTCACGCACGAAGAAATAGGGAATCCATGCCGTCTCTTAGAGGACATGCTAAGCCCTAAGATATATGCATCTGTTACGTATGCCGGGTTTGGAATAGGTGAACAATGTTTCATGTAAAGCAGCTGGAGGCAGCTAAAGAGGTTTGCGCATAGCAAAAGACGATTGAGTTTACTGACTGACCTAAATATGTTACGCCTATGTCCTATTGGGAGCCCCCTCCTCACCCATAGATAGACGTGTTACGTTAACAGATTAGAAGTGCCCAATTCCTTCTAAAATACTTCAAGAGTTGCTTACGGATTAAAGCTTTAAACGAGCTTTAGTACGCCTAAATATTTTAAGGCCAGACCTGTGAGAAAACGTAGGAGTGGCCGATTGCACATGACGATGAAAACCTTATAATGATGTATATGGTTGAAGCAAGACTCGCCACATGCACCAGTAAAAACTAACCGCCGGCTAAACATGCGCAAATGAGTACTAGTGTTTGATACAAGCCTAAGAAGAAAAGAGATTATATATGGTGTATTGATGGAACTGCGATATAGTATGCGCTGAATAGCAAAGTATATAAAACGGTAAGAAATAGCACAAGCCACAAGTATTACAATCACAAGCCTACAATAGATCGCGACTGTACCCGCGTTGTGATCATACGTTCATACAGTGTGCATAATGTAAGTGTATCGCGCAAAACGAATGCTATAGGTTTAGTACCAACATGCGTAAATATATTTTTTCGCTCCTGTAATACAGTACAATACAAATTCCGTCATTGAAAGCAGAGTCTTCACATGTCACATGTTTCATTATCACCATCACATAAGCGGCGGACTAAACGCCACACATTCTTAAAGCGTTATTAATAACCTCAACTGGCTGTTGTGAGTGCGCGAATAGTTACGCAACTCCATAAGTTATTCAATCTGATCTAGGTGAAATACTCTCAACGTCGATTTTCTTAAACGATCTGTTTAAAAATCAACGAGCGTCAACTCGTGTCGCTGGTATTCGTTGCTACAGTGCAATTTCGGTATCATTCAGCCTCATAGGTTCATTCAGCGTCTCGGCGCCCGCGTTGCGGCATCGTCACATCTTTGCCATCGGTGAAGGTGCCCAGACGTGCACATGACGCGTACGTTATCCCACGTCACGATATAGCTACGACAACTATTAAGCTCTGCACAAACAAAAGGCAAAAAAGGCTAAAAAAAAGAGCAGGCCACGACCTGCGACGACTCGCCGTTATTGGCTGCTGATCGGGCCTGTGTTTTCGTTCGGTTTCGTCTTGTTGGGCTACTACTACTACTGGGTCATGCTGTGTGTCGCGTTTCATGTTCATGTAGTTCTAGTTGCCCGTCTAGCGTATGACGAGCGCGGATGACGACGCCTAGCGTCTGCGCACGTCCAGCAGACAACGGAAAGACAACGCGATGGTGGCAGTGGACGTAACCAACCGTAATGCATCACCGCCATCATCCTTCATCGGGCGAATGTATCGACACACGTCAAACAAGGGAGGCACAAGGACAGATAGAGACACAGAGACAGACAGAGAGACATTGGGTGTTGTTGGTTGGTTGGTTGAGATCAACGAGGATAATGATGGGGTAGGTAGCGAAGCGAGAGAAGAGCAGCCGAGGCACGGAGGTTTCGTAGGCAGGCTGTGACGGTGACGAACCTAAATCTCGGCTGTCGGCCTGTCTGTCTGTATGTCCATGTATAGGACTAACCTACCCACTGCACACTAGCAGCCAAGTCGAGTAATACGATGGATGATGATAGCCGAGTGGCCATCATCAAGGCTCGCTGTGCAGGCTTTCAACGATTCAATGCAACTGACTCACCCACCATCTGCAACAATGGCCCCGACTATGAATGGCTACAGACCGTGGGGATGAGGCATATATGAGACAGAGAGAGAAGGAGAGCTATGAATGGGAATAATAGACTCAATAGTGGGTGGTGGATAGAAAGGGAGGGGAAAAGAGGAAGCGAGAGGAAATAAACTAAGTGTAGGGTAGAGAAGATGATACGCGTCGGGTGTCAGCTACATGCACTCAAGTAATCCGGCTTGCGCACCGCCGACCGCGGACCGTTGCTGTTGTTGTTGACATCTATGGCAATCCATCGCCGCGTTTGTTGCGGGAGGTTTTGCTCCAACTCGCTGCTTTGTCCCATAGACTATCTACACCCACCTATATATATATATATATATGCTACTTCTAATATTACTCTTTCTTTGAATCACCGCCCGTTGCGGTTTCGATATATATATATATATATATATATATATATATATATATATATTTATCTCTACGTTGTCTGCGATACGTCCCAATTCCCTGTTGTCCATGCGTATCTAAGGTTTGTTATTTCTCTTAGACGTACAGGTCGTTCTCTGCTTACTGTATATATATATATATATAGAGAGAGAGAGAGAGAGAGAAAGAGAGAAAAGGTGGAAACGTATACTGCAATACGTATAGAATACGCCTCGTTCGACGCCTTGCTTTTCTTCATCTGCCCTTTATCGTCCATCCTCAAGTTTCGACTTCACTCGTCCCGTGTCGACTTCTTGTCGCCTTGTTAGTGTAGCAGTTTTGTTGCGTTGTCCGTGGATTGCCCCCTCCCCCCCCCCCCCAATGACCCCTCATCGATGGCACGCCCGGTGGTCGTAATGGTTGAAATGCCCAGACGACGGGGCTGATCCAACGACGGGGCTGATCTAACCACGGGGGAGGAGAGGATCGATCAATCATGCCTTACGGGCTACAAATACTAAATACACGCAGAAGCAGCGGACGCCTTCGAACGAACAGGCGGTTAAAGGCGGTTCTTTGCCGTACCCCTAAAAAAACTGTGATTTTTATTAAAACATTATTTAAAAACGAAAAAAAAAACACTTTTACGTTTTTGGCTCGACGTCGGGTCACAGACACAGACCGATCGACCTCCCGGCCGACTCTCGTAGTTGCGCATGCTTAGCTCGTATCTTTCGTGTGTACGCTCGTGCGGGTTGGCTGGTTGGTTTCCCACGAGTTTGACTCTCTAAAAGTCCGATGTTGTCTGGGAGAAAGCCCCAGAAGTCCCAGAAGCAGTGCGTTGTTGATGCTGGGCGCAACGAACCGTTGACTCAGTGCAACAACATACAACGTACAAAGACGCAGCGCGAAGGAAGCGGAAAACACGATGATGAATAACATGAATTGCCGCCGAAAAAAAACTATGGCGAAGAAAAAGGAAAGCAGGCGGCCAGAGCTTGAAATGCTTGAGATGAAGTCCGCGTGTACGGCGTGGGTGGGTGCGTGCACTGGGGCTGGTGCACCGCTGATATAAGCACTGCCGCTGCTACTGCTGCTTCGACTGCCGCCTGCACAGGAACGAGTTGCATCTAGAATATGGTTTATGATGCATTGCCATATATATAGCTTTCGTGGCCGCAAAACGTGGTTGGCTTTTGTTTGCAATTGTAGCTCTCTCTCTCTCTCGCTTTCTTTCTTTCTGTTGCTTTTAAAATAGTTCGTGTTTTAAGGTCAGATGCGGCTTACAAGACAGCCTTGATGCTGCAAATGGACATTGACTATGTGCAGAGGAAATCTACTAGAATGCATGCTTCTTCTGTCTCTAAATGGTATATAGAGGTGTGAGCGGTTTGAATGTATGCAATCTGGGACACAAAGTTACAATGCTTTTGCTCTGTCCTACTTCTTATACAGATACTTGTGTGCTTATGTGACTTAGAAAGGATTAAAATTACAAAAGGACTGCAAAAGCAATCCCACTACATGATTACCTTATTTTAGAGTTACCATCACGTCCTCGCGACGTTATCGTTCAGCAACGATACGCTTGCTCTGCAGAATCTGCAAAATGACAGCCATTAAACATTACGTTTTCTATTTAGTTCAACTGCTGCCTACACTAATTATATATACACAGCTACACTAGACTCAGTGATCACAATTCGGCGTGTAAACTTGGGAAGGGTTTTTGTGAAGACGTCTTCGAAAGATGAGGGGTTGGATGGCGATGAAAATAATGTAGTGGGGGAAGATCTGCCCCACACAGGTGTATTACGTTTAAGAGGTGCATTACTTTGACCTGTCTGCTTGGTAACTAACGACTTACGCCCAGTGTCTCCATATACGCCTCGTCAAAGGTCACCCGTTATCTTTGTTAGCCGTTCGGATCATTCACCGCATTTATCCCGGACGTCATCACCTCTGTAAGACTGCAAAGCCGGCAGAAGAACAGGTGAGGAGAGTCATAGGTGTAGTGCTAAGTGCCACAGGTCGACGGCGTCATCGAAAGAAACGGCAACAGCAAGAGAACGCCACGCCGAGAAGCCAGGCTGTCGGAGAGGATGATGAGAGCCAGGGGGAATGACCCGTTTATTGGAGAGGGAACAAGTGTGCCGATGAGCCATCTAAGACAATAGGCGGTTCGTCTCACGGTATTGGAGATGACAAGGAATGGAGCCAGGCTCCAAAACAGCCGCAAATATGGTACGGAGACTGTGTCTTTAGTTATTCGGAGTCCATGAAAAGCTACTTCTACTCCTTAGGCCCAGTCGGGACGATTCCACTGCCAAGTAAACCCGAAGCACTAAAATCTCTTAGTGTTTTTTTTAATGATAATGGTAGAGCTCAGTCAGTTTTTTTTCCGAGCGCCAACGCCCACGTTACAACGCAAGGGAAACTCAGCGTACGCCCAAAAGTTCCAAGCCAGGTGTTAACAGCGAAAAAGCTGGGTAAAGTGTGTGGTGTGAGTATAAAGCAATGCCCAAATGTATCTGCATTCTGGGGTCGAATCAGTGGATTTAGCCCTCAGTTTGCCGAAGATGATCTCTTAGGATGCCTTAAAGGTCAAAGCGTCGACGCAATTTAAATGACAAGTACATGCCACCGCGGCATGGGATGGCACGGGAACGCCGAGCACAGAGACAGTCCGTTTTGACACTATGCCTGCCCTAGGAGTGCGTATGGCTGGAAGATCTTTAAAGGTCACATTATGTTCAGAGTCCCTGCTACAGTGCTTACGATTTCATAAGTTTGGACAGACGATTTCCGAGTGTCAAACTCTGAGCTTGTCGAAAGACAGAATTGTTATGCAGGTGTCGCTCGACCACCATCGCAAAGTATTAGACAGGTATTGCGAGACAGGCAAAGATTGCGCGACAGTACTTTGCATTTTCCTCCCGCCCATTACATCAAAAAGACCGACTGCTGAAAAAAAATACAGATCTCGGAGAAGATGCCTGCATAATCACAGGCCGACACGAACGAGAACAGATCATCAAACGACCCTTCACATATTGTTACCGCTATTCTAAGAATATGGAAGAAGATAAAACCCATGCTATTAGCATGGCTGGACGAGAACCCAATCATCAAAGGGATCTTATCTCGAGTTTGAGATTAGTACCGCCTTTATGAAGTCTGTTGTAGACGGTACTAAAGATCTAGAGCACTTCTAAGAGCTGCTAATCACTTTAGGAGGCGGAAGCATCCCATGATGCTCTCGTCGTTAACGTCTGTCAAAAAGTTCAAGAAGTGACGCTGATCATAGCAATAATAATAATTGCTTACACCAGACATCGAAGGGCTTAGAGCCTTCGAACAATGGAAGGAGCTGCAGATAAATTGTTCTAAATGTGGGCTATTGTGCAGGGTTTCGAGGACAAAGAGAGACAGCAGGCGATTGCTGAGTTTAACAGCAAATTCCCAGGAATCCTTGTCAAAGACCGATGTAAGCTGTATCTGCTGGGTACAACGGTGTTTCCCGAGATGATCGTTCCTTAATCTGTACTGGACAAAAAAGAGAAACAATAGCCAGGCTATCTACTTAACCCTTTTGTCTGCCCGTAAGTTAGATATGGACCACATAAGACTCATCACACTACGCTGGGCAACGACCAACTCCGCGCCGCCAGTGGCCTCAGACTTGGCATTACCATGTCTGAGAGAGAAAGGAATGTCCATTTAGTGGAACGGTGTTTGAGTGCGGCGTGCTTATTTGCACTAAGCTGGCCGGGCTCAAACAGGGCCGCTACAACGCCATCAATGACAATCCCTTAGGACAAGCCGGCTGTGGAATGCAGATGGACGACAGGCTTGTGAAGATGCTCTTTGAGGCCACAGCAGAGTCATGTTCGGCTGCGTTTCTCCGATAGAAAGTGTCTTTTCATCGGAACTACAGAGAGGCAAACCCAGGGTGGTGCTGGGTGGTCAACAACAGTAAGCATAATAATATTAATTATCTATATATAATAATAATAATAATAATAATAATAATAATAATAATAATTTTTTTTTTAAACAAGGGTCTATTATTAATATGTACAGATATCACAATTTCTATAATACAAATTATATCACATTTACAATATTGCCTGTATTCCTATTATTACTTGAGTGTCGGTATAATAATAATAATAATAATAATAATAATAATAATACTCCAATGTGATGGCCATCTACAAGCGCGGCTATACTCTGGGTTCGCTTACGACCCTGCCTACTGTAGGCGCCGTTCGGCCTAACACGTAAACCTAGTAAATCAGGCCAGAGCTATGACAGGCAACGTCTTCTAGTGGCGACGGCCGTCATAAAAAAGGCAGTCCGAGAACGTCAAATAGCGAACAGAGCGAACATGCTGACGATCTGTGACGCTGGTACTGCTCGTGGTAGGGAGGGCTGGTGAGAAGCACAAGAGGAAGGGTGACAGCAACCTAGATGAAGTGGCACGCCCGTCGCCACGTGTACCCCTTGTTGGGGGCATCTTTATTACAAGGGCCCCAGCCCCAGTACCCTTTTTCCTCTTTTTTTCTTGCTTTCTTTCCTTCTTTTTTATTCCTTGTGCGAGTAGTTAGGCAATCGTATGTACAGTACTGGCAGTTTTGGTCGCAACAGAATCGTCTGCAGCATCTCACAACTGCTGCCTTCTTTTCTCTTGCCTCAGTTTTTCGTTTTTTCCTTGCTGCTTCTTTCCTTTTCTATTCTTCGTTTTTTCCTTGCTGCCCTTTTCTCTTTCTATTCTTCGTTATTCGTTGCTCCAGCTCTTGTTTTCCTTCTTTATTCCTTGCTTTTTCTCGTTTGTTCTTTTCATTCATCTCCAGTTTGCTCTCTTTCATTTCACCCCGGTCGGTATGCACCAACGGAATGGCCCTTCTTGAAGTTTACGAGAGCAGAGAGCCAAGCGTTTGTGCAAGACATTCCTGCAGCTCGCTGGAAGACGAGAAGATAGATTATTCTTCTTGTAGTGGCGCTTACTAGACCGGCTGGTGGTGTAGGTGCTGGATTGCCCCCATGTGCCCCGAACGAACAGTTGAGCTCGTCACCAGTATTGTTGTCGATGTTTTGCTGTAAGCCTGCAAGGGTTTGGGTTTCACTGCTACTGCTGCTGCTGCTGCCGCCGCCGGTCATAGCCGCTATCGTCGCTACAAACACTTCGCACAACGTTCGTCGTAATTTACCCCCGACACATTGTAAACTACCCCGCCAGTGGAACAGCTAAATCATTTATCGGGACTGGTCGCGCGCGCGAGCGAACCCTGCTGTTTTTCTGTCTGCTGCATGATGGAGCAGTCAGTCGTTCTGTCCGCGAACGCAAACAAGAGTAGCGAGACAAAGAACTATAACGAGAGAGATAGAGAGAGAGAGAGAGAGAGAGAGAATAGAGGGGGGAGGGGGGAGAGAAATGAAAGAGAGGGGGGAGGGGAGAAAGAAAGACATGAAAGCGGAGGCAGTAGAGATGGCGGAGGCGAGAAAAACCTAGGCAGGATTGCAACCTGGCTGGTTCGCTGGCTGGCAAAAGCAATAATGCGTTTGACATATATGGGGCCGATCATGTAGGACGCCCTGCGGGCGGTGCGGACCACTCTTGCGGGGTAGCAGCTTGAGCAGCACGGCATACGCCGGGGGCAATCACGTCGTGTCTTTTCGTACACACAAGCGTACGTAACGCACTACCTACATGAGTACGTACAGCACAGCATCAAAGCACATACAGGGCATTAATAATAATTATTTAATTTTGTCTGCCTGTCTGCGTGGCTGGCTGGCCGGCCGACCCGCACCAGCCACAGGTAAGCCTAGGTATGACGGCCAAATCACTGATTGGGCACAACACTTTTCTGCTTGACGTTCATATCACTACTACTACACTAAGTAAAGTTTTCGGGCTGACCCTCAGCCAAGATTTAACGTCCGCGGAACTGTTTTTCACATTGCTTCATAGACGGACCCCCATAAGTACAAATGTGCAACGGTGGGGTTCGAATCCGCGCACCTATATGTCTTCTCCGGTTGCGAGGCGCAGACTTAAGCCACCACGCCACCGGGCTCGACACTACTACTACTATATTCGCCTAATAACAAAAGCGAGAACAGAGCGGCCAACGGCGCTAAAGAAGAATCACATCAGCCTACGACTCCTGTATGTGCAGCAGATGCTGCCTATGAGTTTCTATACTGCTAGTAAGCCACCAATGTGCCACTAAGCATGTTTTTGTAGCAATTATCATATTGCCGGAGCTGCGGTCTACAACTAGATCGTTCTGTATGTCTAAGTTACGTGGACTCAAGTTGTCACCGTTATAAAAAAAAAACATATATATATATATATATATTTATTCTTGATATCGATGCAGTATCGTAAAATAACAAAATGACAGGAAGATAGATCTATAGGCTAGTAAGTAGCTAGAAAGATAGACAGACAGACACATCGTATGCATGATCATGTGCTGTTGAATTGTTGAATTCGGCATATTTTTGCTCGGAGAAGGAAGCGGCGGGTGGAAGAGGAAATATTTGCTCAAGAGCAACCAAACCGACTGCGGCAACAACAACAACATCATGTAGCAGTCATGGTGGGCAAGGCTAATAACACTCGCAAATACATGCCTGGCTGTCTGCCTGCCTGCACGCATACAAGATGTCCGGTATAAGCCGAAGCAGCGGGCGAGCACTGGCGGCATTATTTACGTCTCAACGATTGACATTTTGATATAACAACAATTCGCCGCTGCACAAAAAAAACGTACGTACGTTGGTGCGGCGTATCTGCGCGATAGAGTGCCGCTAGCTATGTCCCCACACCCCACGTGCCGCACCCCGCACCCCGCTAGCTGTCTCAATTACTACGTACGCCAGCACGACGGCTCTTGTTCAGCTACAGTCGCTGTTGTTTGGTGGTGCGTGCAGAGATGGCTGCTACATTCGTCTGGCTTCTAGCCGACTGAGTGGCTGGCTGGCTGACTGGCTGGCTGATCAAAGTGCAAAGCCACATACAATAAGAGAGATAGACGGAGATGAGAGATGGGGGGGGGAGAGAGCAAAAGAGATCAAGCACAGGGGAGCGGGAATAGGAGTAAACGGGGGAATCGAGGGGAATGGCATGCCAATCCCAATGAGGGAGACAGTAAGAAACACACACGCAGAGAGCTAGAGAGAGTCTCGGGAGTGCGAGAAAATCGAAAGCAACAAAACAAACGAAACGCAGATTGCACACAGTACGTGCATACAGCTCGACCAGCAGCAGAAGCAGAACAGCGACGGAAAGAGTGCTCGAAGGAGCAGAAGGGGCACAGAACATCATACTACTGCGTGTGCTGCTGCCGCTGCTGCAGGGAAAAGTCAAATCGGGACGGGCCGGGTCCCGATTCTCCAATGTTCGTCGTTGTTGTTCTTAGTCGTGTTGCTGTGGCTGTTAGTGGTGTTGTTGTTGTTTATTGCTGTTGTCGCTGGTGCTGCTGCTGTTGTTGTTGTGGTTGTTGTTGTTGTTGTTTTTGTTGTTGTCATTGTCGTCGTCATTGTCTTCAATGATGACAACGAGTCGCGTCTGCCATCCTGAATGTTTGCCCGGCGAGTTGGGTGGCTTTCCGGCGGCGAACGTCTGCACGATGCACAGAACGACTGCAGGGCCTTCAGCGGCGGTGGTCGCATTTTTGCTTGACAAATTGATGTGTCTCACATGGTGGAGAAGGAGAGCGGGCAATCTCTGGGCCGAGCTCAAGAGGTGGAGACAGCACAACGGTCGATGACGACGAGAAAACCGGCTGCGGCAACAACAACAACAACAACGAGAGTAACAACAACAACAGCAACAACAACAACGAGAGTAACAACAACAACAACAACAACAACAGCAACAACAACAACGAGAGTACCAACAACAACAGCAACAACATGACAAGTGTCTACTCTCTAAAGTGCTAACATAGCGAAATGATATAAATAAATGTTTATGCGTGACAGCCACAAAGGTACAGCAAGCACAAGCATTGAACAGTAGCAGCAACAATGACAGCCATATCAAAAACAGCAACAACAGCAATAACTACCACAGACTCGACAACAATAACAAAACAGCAGCAGCCGCAGCACAACTACCATGAATTGTAATGGCAGAAACAACCGTAACGTTATCGTGCACGAAGTAATAGAATTGTTGTGCAGGCACGTTTCCCAGTAGTTGTTGTCGTCGGTGTTCCTCTCACATTCTCAGCCCTCTTCTGCTGTTAACAACTCTCGGTGATCGCGGTTGGTCGCCGGTTTGTACCGACAGGCAGGCGTAAGACGGTCAGCGTCATCCCATCCTTTCTCAGCATGAGTACGGAGGCCAAAAAGAAGACGGTGTTCCACTGCAACGAACAACAAAAAAAAAACAGTTGGCCTAGTTTAGTTTGTTTGCATGGTCTTCTGTCGATCTATCCGTGCGCGGGTTCGGGGGAGAAAGGGTTCCCTTCATCGCGTCGAACAAAAACAACGGCAGCGTGATATCAGTGGCTGGTCGTTAACGTGGAATTAGCGAACGACGCCTATGCGGCGACGAAGGCGACGCACCCCTGAGGTAATCAGCAGCAAGTTGCTGGCCCAAGTCTAGCCTAATTACCAACACCCGTACATTGTCCCACCGTCCACCACCTCGCGAGTCCTCCTCGCGACCGGACGTGTTCTGGAAGTACGTCATCACTATTTGCAGGGCGTACCAGTTCCAGCTTCGGACTCCAACGAACTCCGGGGGTAACGAACTCTTTCCCTTCTAATTGGACGGCCAGGGCGCAGCATTTCGATGGACGGACGGTCTCGAGCGACAGCTAGCTGTAGTCTCCTCTAATCAACTGATTGAGCCGTGACCACGTGAGCCACGTGAGTATCATAAACACCCTTCAACCGGCACGATAAGCCACACGAATTTGGGATTTTGTTTGGAAGACATTAAGACCGGAACCTGCAGTGATATTCGGCACAGGAGAGTCACTGGAGCCGTTCCCGTTTAGATACACTATCGCAGAACTGCGCTGCACCTAGACACAATCGGTTGGTTACAGTCAATCATTGAGTACGTTTCACTATATGGAATTAAAAAACATGGTTTTATTTCATTTTGAAGTTACAGTGGAATATGAATATCTAACTACTCTTGGGCTTGTGAGGGGTGCTACCAAGCGAGCTTATCCTCGAGGCAGCACCTCATTGTGCCCATAATTGCTGCCGCATTGCCGCGCTGAACCGCCAGAGATAGCCGCTAGGGTCGAAAGTCGAAAGCTCTTTTGTCCCCCGTCGTAAGTTCAATTCGTTTGCCAATCTTCTGTAAAAGTGACCATGCCTCAGGGCCAGGTCCCCCTAGTGTCTCCAATACTAGTGGCACAAAAATGAACTCGTCGGTGAGCTGGGCGTATTTGTTGGTCTTTAGACGTTCAGCCTTGCGTGCTGCGGAGCCAGCGGCTGATGCGCTGGCCTCCATGTTCGAGGGGGCGAGCGTGTCGGTGACTGTAGCATCGTAAATAAGCGCCTTTCCCCTTTCAAAAGGGATAAGGGTGAGACCGTCAGGCCCCTTTCCGTCGCTTCTCAGGAGGCCGGAATATAGAATTATATATATATATATATATATATATATAAATATATATGCTCAATAATTTATTTTTCGTTAAACTCATCGACAAGAGTGATTCACGGTAAAGTTCGAAAGGCAGGCATATATATATATATATATATATATATATATATATATATATCATGACACCACAATCTTCTAGTGTTTTATTGCGTATAGAAGGACATTAACTTAAGTGCGCTCTTTACACACCCAGAACACAATATGCCCATGTTCATATATATATATATATATATATATATATGTATGACACGGTGAAACCAACAATTCCTCAAAGACGAAAAAGAACACCCTAAGCCGGATGTTGTAGTTTTAAAGCAGAAATGAAACACTTAATTAAACATGTGTGGGTTGTTTTGTTGAAGCTTGGCTTGCTTGCTTGCGTGTGTATGTGGCCGCTCGTGCTCATTTCGCCATGCGCCGCTATTTGTAATGGCTCGCTTTAAGCGGCCGCAGGACGCGTGTTTCTATGCAGCCGCGTCAGAGTTGGCTGGTGCATGGCCCGGAAAGGTCCGGCTCGGAAAGGTCGGTGGCGCGCGACCTTTCCAGTACAGCTGCAGCAGCAGCAGCAGCCGCTGCAGAAGCGGAACATCAGCCACCCCGTTCGTGGCCGCCACTCCATCATCGAATCTCCACCAGAAAGCCAGCTAGCCAGCATTCTGCTGCTCTCGTCATTCATTAGCTAATCCAATCAATATATTGCATTTCATGGGCGCAGAGACGAGAGACCTCAACTCGACCCGAAGCGTACGCTAGTCAGTCACAGCGCCGTCGGTGATCGCGGCTCGGTGCTCACCCACAGGAATGGGGCTGCTGTCTGCCTGGTGTGTGTACAGGCAAGGTGGAGGCGCTCACTTTATGGGAATAAAGTGATCATCACCGCAATCATTATCATCATCATTATTATTACAATAATTATCATCATCGTCGTTATCATCATCAGCACAATCATTATTATTATTTTTATCGTCAGCACAATCATAATCAGTATCGACGTTAGTAACGGTTGGCGACAGTATTTAGGGTAGCGTCTGCACAGCATTGCAGTCTACACGGCCGGGCCCGATAGCCCATCAACCTTCCACACTCTCCTCGGAGCGGAACAAGCCGTTATTCTTCGTTACTGGATTTGAACAAAACAGAGTTGGATAAAAGTGTCTTCGAGCTCGCATATATTGTTGTTGTTGTCACCCTGTTGTTGTTGTTGTTGTTGTTATTATTATCATCATTATTTGGCCATGCAATAGACGCCACGTGTACATTAAAGACGTAATGCTCCGCTAGCGTTGTATTGTTTAGTCTGCAAAATAACGCCGATCTTTATGAATACTAGTCAGTCTGTGAGAGTTGAGCTTGAGGGTTTTACTCGAAAAACTGTGCGCTGTTTGTTGTGGTATGAAAGAATAAACCTTTTATATTTTTTGCGATTGAATAACCGAGCGTAGACCTAACAAAGACTGTTAGATATTTAGCTATCACCTACATATACTAAGTTGTTACACATCGCCCAAATATACAAACAAACGTTTATGTACAAAACAAATACGTATTTTAACATACGTTAAAAAAAAAAAAATATATATATATATATGTGTTTTTTTACATGCCTTAGAAATAAACCACCACTCGAATGATTCAGTGCAAAACTAACTTGGCCACGAATTTGTAAATAACGAATAAATATTAAGCAATACAAAATATATATATAAATGTACATATATAGAAAAGGCTACTTGAAAAGAGGTAGCAAGATTTGTGTCGGCACGCGCCCTAAATCATGTTCCACTCGAATGTTGTGGATGACTAGCAAAACTATCTACATAAGTTTCTGCTGGTACGGTCCAACCGTTCCATGCAATTTGTCAAACAGTCCTGATGCCATATTAAATTTGTTGTTTGCCACTATACATTTATATATATGTTTATTAACAAATATATATATAATATATATATATATATATGTCGACGCCTTTCTACTTGCTACATTAGCCAGCGCGCATTGGGCTTTACTACCGAGACACTGTTAGGAGTGCCATTCTTATTACCAACCTATGTATATATATATATATATATATATATATATATATGTACATACTTTAATTAATGTTTTGCATGCTTGCTTTCGCAAGTTGGTAATACGTATGAATGACACTCCTAACTCTCGGTCCCTCGGTAGCAAAGCCTAATGCGGGCGGACGGGCCGGCTAATTTAGCGAGTGGAGAGGCGTCGAGAGACTACATACACAAGCATACAAGTTTATACACATGTACATATACATCTACTACGACGTACGGATGAGTGCGATGGCGACGCATCTGCATTTAGTCAGCGGCCGGCCGCCGGCGGCGGTGAGGAGCACAAAGGGGCGGCAGCTCTCTAATGAAGCTCGTACTGGCGGGCGGCGGCAGCGGCGGCGTTAATGACGGATGAACTGGGTGGCAGCTGCTCTGCCGGCGCAGAGCGACCATGAACGCCACCAACCATATGAGAGTGAGGCCTCTTCGCACAGGGCGTTAGATAGTCCGAGTCGCAATCGGCAATGGCGGTTGCTCTGTATTGAAATAAATGTCGCACTCACGTCGCAGACAGAGTGGAGGTCCTCCGCGACGGCACCCCCCCCCCCGGCAACACGAACAGCCGCGAGCACACTTGTATCGGATGTATGGGGTCGACCTATCGATCGATTGGGGGTAGTTGCATGCGTGCGTACATGCATATGTACGTGCATATATACGTACGTGCATATATCTATGTACGCGCAGCAATGCAGTCGCCGTCGTATCAAGCCGCTGGGCTGCTTTTGTTGTTGTTGTTGTTGTTGTGATTGTCAATTTCTTCTTTCTCGGCGTGCTCGTCGCCGTCGTCTTCGTCTTCTTCATACCCCCTTCTCTTTATTCTCCTACTCGGGAAAACGAGAGAGTTCTGTCTCCTCGTTCTACTTACTCAGCTGATCGAACAGATGGTTGAATGCCCCTACCCCCCCGCCCACCTCACTTAGTCCCCCAGCGACCGGACCCCAGGCTGACCGCCCTCCTCCGTTTGTCGTATACGGCCGTCGCAAGTCTAAGTAACCCCCCCCCCCCTCCCCGCGTGTGAGCGAGCATACAGCCGCAAAGAAAAGCAGAGGACGGGGATGAGTCCCTCATGCTATTGCCTCCTCTGCGTGCTCAGATCCCACAGGAGGCGTTTTCTCAACCCTATCGTCTTGTATACATATACTGGCTGTTTAGCGCGCACTTGCCGCGGCCACTATAGGCTGCCATATATATATATATATATATATATACATATATCGATATATATATATATATATATATATATATATGCATAAATATATATATATATATATATATATACATATATCGTCTCGCTCACAGAAGCACCGCCGTTCTTGTTTGTTGTTGTAGCTGCTATATCTCGCTCATTGAGGCCACTCGATTGCAGTTTCTACGACTTCCACCATCACTCTTATAACAACAACAACTACTACGTGGTAACTACTACTACTACTACGAATACTGCAAATGCGACTACGACGAAAGGATGGCGGGCGAGCCAATGATGCACTGTATGCCTCTAATGTAAGAAAGCAACGCTGCTTGTGCCTGATACTCGACGTACGTTCGGTGTGTTGTGTCTGTAGCACCAACAGCATCAGCAGCAAGTCCGCGTCTCCATGAGCCGCTTCGGCGTGGGCAGTAGCGGGGTAGCGTTGGTCGCCAGGTAGGCGAACCGGCCATCCGGCCAAGAGGAAAATGAGGAAACACTGCAGCCTTCAGCCCAACCTCCTTGGCCGCTTGCTGCTAGCCCGAGCTCTATGGGCGACCATGTTTCCGGTGGCAGACAGCTTCGCAGACAGTGAAGACCTTCAGCGCTGACCGAACGTTGCTGCGGATATCCTCGCCCCCTCCTCTCGCCCCCATCTCTCTCACACATACACACTCATTTTCTCCCCCGCGGACCCTTGGTTATCATGTAGTATTTTTCTGTTCTCTCTCGCTCGCTTCTATGTCTTCTATCTATCTGTGTCTCTATGGCCTTCTTTGGTTCTCTCTAGCCCAACTGACTAGTTCCACCTCTGTCTCTCTCTCTCTCTGTTTCCCCACTTTGCCGCCGGCCGTTCACCCCTTCGGTGAAACTGTCGGCTTCATTGAGGATAGCTCTAGTAGCAGTAGCGGAAGTCGTGGCTGTAAGACTAGTCGTTGTAGTAGTAGTAGTAGTCGTAGTAATAATAGTCGTACATAGAAGGCGAGCCAACGGCAGCGGCAGTTCAATTTGACGGCCACTGTGTGTTGTCGATCCACCGGGGATTTCCACCCCCCACCGCCACACCCCTCCTCCGCTGACGGAGTTCGTTCATAGGGGGACTTGCTATCAGCAGCTTGACTGCGAATGAGACCCTTCGCTTCCAAACGGCTCTAGTAGCTCTCTCTAGTAGCAGCTATAGGGTGAACGAGTCGGCAGTGGCAGGAATGGTCGGGCTAGTAGTGGTCGAGGCTGATCAAAGAAAGACGAAAAATGGCTGGGCCCTTTTAAGCAGCAGCAGTGCTGGGGGTGGCCGCGGCACCAGCGGCGGTCGGCCACCGGAGAATTGCAGCAAGAAGCTGCAGCCAGCAACTAGAGACCCTTAAACTCGAAAGCTACTGTGGCTTTTGGCTTTTCCTACCTCTGCGGCTACTGCTCCTGCAATTGCTGCAAAGGCTGTTTGTTGTTTCTGCTGTGGTGGTTGTTGTTGTTGTTGTTGTTGTTGTTACGGAAGGCGCACCGGTCGGCGTTTTTCAATTTTTTCACCAATATTTCGTTTGTTTTCTCTGACTCATCATCTTCCTGGTGTCTATCTACCACTCCGGTTTGGGTCGACGATGATGAAGATGTTGTTGTTGCTGTTGTTGTTGTTGTTGTTGTTGTTGTTTTCGTTGTTGCTGTCGTCGTCGTTGTGCTTGTTGTCTTCGGTGCGAACGCGGTGCATCCACCTGACCCCTTCCTGCCTTTTGTGCCTTGCTAGCTCTAACTAGTAGGTGTAGTAATGGGAGTAGGGAGAGCACACCTCCTCTCCGGTGTTACCCCCGGTGGCCGGCTGTCGCTGTTTCGTTTCTTCTTTCGCCAAGTCCTTGACGGTCAAGTGCGCTAGTGTGCCAAAAAAGCAGCTCTGCCGCTGAGGGTGACCGGCCCGACTAACCCTCGAGCAAAACCTCCAAAAGCTTCTGACTTCTCTTGAGCCAACAATTTTAAGGCGTAAAGTGCTGAAACTCAAGGTCCAGTTTTCCGGCCGCCAACATCATATTAACCCCCTCCCTCTCGTTTCGCCCCGGGGAGAAGGGTAGTGTGACGTTGGCGGGGGGTTACTGTATAAAGAGCCAATGCTTTGTGGTCAACGCGTCAAGCGTTGTGTCAGCAAAAAGCAGCGCTGGCTTATGGTATTGATATGGGCTCAATGGCGTCCTAACGCTAGGTGGTCAGGTCCTCATGGGGCTAGCAGCCACTTCAGGCGGCGAAGGACATTTCGAGGAAGATTGATTGTGACGTGAAAGGAAACAAGCAATCAATATCCGTCTATTAATGAAAAGACAGGATGGTTACAGGCAGTTTGTCTCAGTAGTCTCATGTAGTCCCTGTCAATTTTCAGACAGAAGAGTTATAGTACCGTAGGCGTCAGTAGTCAAATATCTTGTCTGTCTTACATTACCACGAGGATCCTAATGTAAGGGTACCATTAACTAAAGCCGAGATTGACAAATATTTTATAATTAAAACAAATTACGCGTGAAATCAAATATTTGATTATTCTTATCATCGCTAGTAGTATGCTTACTCTGTATCGTCTACCGGCAACCCATGTAGTTTTTGTTAGATATTAGTTAAACGCTGATATATAAATATCAGCGCGACAGATGTATGCATTAAAACGGGACAAACTGTTTGCTTCTTTAGTGTGGCAGTCATAGTGGGGTATGCGTTGGGTCAGTTATATAAAGTAAAATTCTGCTGCCTTCAGGCATTAGTAAATAGGGATTTTTCCCAAAAATACCTTATGGTTATGCTGCAGCCACTTGAACCGACAACAGGGCATGATTACCTTGCAACGAGCAAGTGACAATGCCTCTATTGCCAACAACTATCTACAACTTTATCACTTCAGTAAAGAAAAATTCCTGATTAAGGGATTTCGTTTAGGGCGCGTCGCACAGCGTGTTCTTGAATAAGTGTACAAATTATGAATAATAATTACCTTAATGCGTAATTTGCTTATTTTTGGGAGTGACGTGGTCTGTGACTCAGCGGCACTCGGGGAGTTCGTTATCAAATATCCGATCCTAAAGTTTCATCCCTTCTGGGACCCAAAAATAACACACTCTCCAATTTCCCAACGCCGACGATCAGCTGATTGCTTCGATTAAACATGTCGGTGCAAGCAATAAATGCTCGTCACCTCGAGGGTCTTGAAAATGATTCTCCCACCATATAGTGGCAATATGCTTAAACGAATCCAAGGCGTGTACGTCGTTTGAATTTACAACGAAGGATTATTCTTTATTTCGGAATTTTTACTTGCACGCATGTGCGGCACAAGTCTCTTACTTACTTACTTCGATTGACATTTAGTATGTAACAGCTAAGGATTGACCTGTTGAATGTGAATGTTTGCACCGATTACGTTAATCTAATGAAAAATAATAAGCACACAATATAAACTTGGTTCGCTGATGCGCCGGCATTCTTTTCATCTGTTAGAGTCGTTAAAAAGACAGATCTACCGTCGTTGCTACGTGCTTTTCTTGTCTTGCTCGGTTTTTATCGTTGCAAAGCACTACCCTACAGTGCGCGTATCATTTGAGCAGTCTGTCGAATTGTTAATAAATAGACGATTTTTTGTCGCAGTGTCACTGGCCATGGGCGCCTGAGAGTACCTACTAACTCAAGGAACCAACATCGGTGGATCGGCGTCTTACGTTGGTTCTGCATAGATAGTCCGCTATTAAAAACTAAAAGTCAGGTGTTTACCATACTGATCCGCATGGCACTATTTTAGGAAAACACAAGCAAACGAAATGTAATACACAACGTCTGCGACCGCGTTGCCTCTCGAAAAAGTTAAAAAGATTTTCGCGCTGCAAAAGGAGGGGCGCAAGGGAGCAGGTATCTCGTCGCTATCCAAGGCCAATTGGGGATACTCATCGTGAGAGTTAGGAGTTCGTCGACGCGGGGTTAGCTTCGTTACATTCCAATATATAGCAGGCTTCCCATAAGAGCGAGAGTTTCCACCCACACAAAAGTCGGCAAACGACCCATTTGAAACGATGGGCTCGCTTACCCATTGAGTGTCTGCTAAACCAAGACACCACAAGAATGTAAGCGACCTCAACTGAAGAAAGCAGTACAACAAATTCGCCAAGTTAGGTGCTCTATTGGTTAGTGAGGTGTCGCAGTAGAACCTATCGGGGGTAAAGGAAAGCCGTGAGCAGCTTTGTTGCAACGGGGTGAAGCTTTATACCACAAGCCGAACGCTATATGCAGGTATAGTTCTTACTCCTCTGAATTTGGAGGCACGAAAGTGTGCTGTAACGAATTTCCGTGTGTGTGGTTTTTAAAACTATCTTGGAAATACGATGCAGTTTGTCACTTGTTAAGTTTTGTTCTCATTTATTTTCTTTACCCTCATTCTTGTATTATTAGAAAAAAAACTTGTGTCATTATTTGTTTTTTAGGTTAAGTCTGTGTGAGCAGAGAGAGTCGCAAATGGCTTATGGATAGCAAGCTTAAACCAAGGGAGTTTTGCAGCAGTTGTTAGGGAGGCCCTTTTTCGATCGTCCTGGCGTAAGCCTCAGCGTGGCTGGAATGAGGCAGATTCTCACATCAGCTCCCCCGCGACACTAAACATTGTCGTTGTCCAAACCATGATTGTTGTCGGGGTTCTCTATTTCTTCCCTTGCTGCTGCTGCTGCTGCTGCTGGGGGTTCTGCTACTGCTGATGCAAGCACTTGTCTGTAGGGGGGAGATGATGCCGACTCTCCAGTCGCCAAACGTCACACGTGGCTTACTACTATCACTACTTCTCCTATTACGACTACTACGGGGCAGTCGTCTAATGGAATAGTGTACCGCCATGAGACGAAATAGAGTTTGCCCAGATACGATTACAAGATGAAGGAGGCTAGGAGGCGGCAGTAAACAAGGCGTTGTCAAGTAATAGTCTTGGACTCGAGATAGAGGTTGCCTTGGTCTTAGCTTCCGCTGCAGCCCCGGCCGCCCCCGCCGGCACCGTCGGTGTCCTTGGCGTCGAGGGCGCCGGCGAGGAAGACGACGTCTGAGCAGGGGGGTTGTGTGCTTTTGTTGTCGGGGGCGTCGTCGGGGCAACAATGTACGAGGATTTGAGCGGAAAGCGGATAATAGAGAGTGGGAGTGGCAGCGGCAGCAGTCACGATATAAGCGGTGCCGCTAAGCAGTTTGCTGCTGCTGCTGCGAGTAGGAATCAAGACCAGGATAAGCACAACAACAACAGCGAAAACACTAACAATAGTAATAATGACGACGACGACGGCGACAACAACAGCAGATGCAGCAACAACAACGGCAAAAACAACAACAACAACAACAACAACAACAACGATAACAGTAACTCCTAACTGAGACACTGAGAACAACTGTTGGACCTCTTCGTTTTCGTCGAAGTTGAATGCTGCTGATGCTGTTGCTGAGAATACGAAGCGCAGCGATGCTGTTAAACCTAACGCTGCTGCGGAAGTCGTTGATGCTGATCAGGATGCCCGGGGGAGGGCTTTCGGGGGGAAAACGGCCCACTATCATCATCATCATCACTACCAATTCTCCTGCACGTTCCTAGGCAGCTGCACCAGCTACTTGCAATTCTACCCTGACAGGCCTAGAGACACACAGATACAGTCCGGTCCCGTGCAGGCAGTAATCACACAACCGGGCCCGATAGCGACCTCTTCCTGGCGTCCTCTGACACCGGGCTGATCTGCTGTCCTCTAAGGTACATTCGCTTCGGTGGCACGTCCGACCGTTTGCTGGCCTGTCTTCAGGCGCACGGAGCCCTAAGGGGGTAAGGCGGCTATCTACTGAGCACCAGGCCCCCATCTAAACGGCTGTTCGCACTCCACAACCTTTCCTCTCAAGCCTACCTGGCGCTAACAACCCGAAATGTTCGCCGCCTGAAATCGTTGCCGACGGTAAAAGGGCGGCAACTTTAAACCTCGAGTGGCGCGGTAATAGGTAATATAAGATGAGAAGAGTCCTTTGTATCCTCTCGGAGTACGGTGGCACGCATGGTTTGGAGGTGTGCACATAGCTTGGTAGTGCACATAGTTCGGTGGCGCACATAGCTCGATGGCGGAGGCACATAGTTCAGAGGCTCAATAATGCACATTTCGTGAATCATTGCGCGGTAGCTTCTGTAATAGCGTAAACGTGCTGATAAAGCAGCAGCTGCCCAGCCATTCGTTACCACATACACCGGGTACAGCGTCGAATCTCTTGACAACTAGCCGAGAGTAACAACATTCAATTTTATTAAATCTTTCACATCACAAGGGGGGGAACAAGAAGCTCTGGCCGGAACACCGCCGTTCTTCTGATGATTCTGAATTGGGCAAGCGAAAGTATTCAGTGCCCGTGTTATAAAGCAGGTAGTAGCTGTATTACGGACGCTTGTACTTGTTATTTATACGTTGTTGTTTTGACATTGAGCACTAAGCAGCCTCGCTTCTTCCTCGTGTCTTACGTCGTTCTTTGTCTACGTTGTTGTTGATACTATGTTGTCGAAATCGTTCAGCTAAAAGAAATTGACAGTACTTAAAATATGAGGCATGGTATAACAGCAGTGCGCTGTACGACTATATAGGCAGTTCTACAAATAATCATGTCGATATTAAGATTAGTATTGTTGTTATAACGTTGAATAATCTAGAGAGAAATTGAAAGAGCGCACAACTACCAATGCCATAGTATAGTAATGCGTATAAGTCGCGCTTCCATTTGTCCTGCTCGGCGGTATTTGCGTACGGCTGCGTAAGTAGAAACGTCATCAAGAACTTTGGAGCGGGGCTTAGCTGAGCGGAGCTCACTTCAGGCGAGGAACTGGCGAAGGATTAGCTCCTCGACTCGGAGGTTATCGTAATGCACACATAGCAGCCAGCCATGAACCACGCGGCAAATAATTCGGCTGCTCGCCGACGAGATGATTCAGTTCGGCGTGTAGCAGGTTCTAGCGTGTACCAACCAATGAGTTTGCCAATGACCACGTCCGGTTTACTAGGGTTGTGTTAATTTATCCGCCTGACCCGTCTGCGCGACCTGTCGCGACGCCTCCCCTTCCCTTTGTTTTAGTCCTGGGCTCACGCCCTCTTTACTTCAGTCATAGGAAGTGCAGCCAAAGTCCAGTCGGTCGGCGCGTTTCAGTGACGCCACCGTCACTGCGCTCTCAAAAATGGAGACGACGCATCGTATCTCAGTGTTTTTTCGAAGAACTTATTGTGTACTCAGCCGAAACGATGAAGAAAGGTTTTGGCGGCGGCGGCAGCGATGAGAGAGAACGATGGTGAGTAATGAGGTTGGCGAGGAACGGCGAGAATGGAGGGTTCGATGAGGATATCGATCATGATCCCGAAAGTAGGCCGAACGTAGAGAGATCAATCAACGGCTCTGACAGAGTACAGAACGAAACCAAAGGACAGTGCTTGCTTCCATCGAGAAGATCGACAGAACGAGTTTATTCAATCATAACAAATGACACAGAATAGCAAATACTGTCTCGTGCATATTTATTTGACTTCCCCGGCCGTACATATGCCTAATAATTCACGACCATATCCGTCATTGCTGTGCATGGACAATTTATATATATATATATATATATATATATATATATATATATATATATATGCAATGATTTGAAGTCTATATGATACACTTTATGCGGCAAGTGTGCGATTATTATTATAGGGGTTAACTGGTAAAATGCATGATGCACATTGTTGTTAAAGTCACGGTAGAATAAGACTCACACACTTGCTAAAATCCAGTCGCCCTCTTTTGAGACCAGGTGGTATTGATTTTGGCCAGTATCCAGAATGGCCCGACCGGATCGCTTCTCATTGTTGGCTCTTCTTGTTTAGAATGTCTGTTTTGCTGATTTGTCCTGGCGTTAAATAAGGGGTTTCGTAATTCCAGTACTTCAACTCTTAGGTTTCAAGGAATTTGTCAAGGACTTGTTTGGCTGCTGTGGAAGCCGTGCGACTTGCCCGTGCTGTGTTGAACGGCATAGATATTTGTATCTTGTCGAGGAGGCGGCGTGTTGGTAGCGCTGGTAGTCGTGCGGCCGCATAAGGGTGCGGCGTATAACATGATGCTGTGTATCACCGGTTCTAATGGACGGCGCTGAGAGTCGGTTGCTCCTCTGGTCTGATTTTCTGTAGCTCTGCGAAGGCTTCGGCTGCGGTAGTCTAAGCACGCCGTCGTAGGTTATATTCCACAAGGTTGGTCCCTGTACCGGCCCTTGGGGGACTCCGGCTGGGACTGCATAGTCCACGCCTTCGTATGAAGATGCTCGGTCGTTTAGCTACGACGCTAGGATACGTTGCAGATAGGGGGACACGCCTTTCTTTACAAGCGCTCGGTTTATAGCGTCCCACGAAAGCGTATAAGACGCGCTTTCGACGTCGATGAGGATGGCCAGACAATGCGACAGGTTTGCTATCGGCAAACCTCTTTGTGTTTCAGCTAAATGTCTAGAACTTTGCTGACAGCTGAATGTGTAGAGTGTTCGGTGCGAAAATTACGTTGGTTTTCCGACAGCGCTCTCTTGTATTCTAGTTCAGTAACCAGTCGTCCATTAAGGATGTGCTACCTTAGATAGGCAGGAAAGCGTACCTGTAGGGCGGTACGCTAAGGGGTCTTCTTATGATTTACTTTCGGGTTTCGGGGCTCAGACGTGTCGTTTTCTCAGGCCTAGGACAATCCCTGCTATTGAGGATTGTATCCACCGTACGTTTAAGTACCTTTGAAGAGTTTTTTTTTAGAAGTAGGCAAACTGCTAAACCTAAACTTAGCCTGCTTCAGGTTGAGTTCCAAACGCGTAGGGGACAGAGGATGATCTAGAATTAAAAACAACTTTCTTAATAAATGTTTTGAATTCTAGGCATACTGCTCGCGGGGGACCGCTTCTGAGCTCGGTGCAGTTCTTAGCCGTATGCGTTGACGAGCAGCATGAGTACGAGTAGTTCTCTGCCGGGGTTTTCTTTAAGGGGCCCAGAGTGAACGCTATTATTGATGCTCCGTTTTTGGTAAGCGCTCTGAGAATGTCTTTCGACTTGGCTTGATTGACTCATCTAGAACTCGAATTATCACGGCCTTGGTCTGTGGGATCGCTTGGGCTGTCGCTCCTAATGCTTAGACTTGAAAGTTTTTCGGGCTGACCCTCAGCTAAGATTTAACGTCCACTGGTCCATTTTTGCATTGCCTCATAGACGGACCCCTGTAAATACAAATGTGCAAAGGGTGGCGCTCGAACCCGCGCACCTGTGTGACTCCTTCGGCTGCGAGGCGCAGACGAATGCATCACGCCACCTCGCTTGACTTCTAATACTTGGACTGTCGATGCTTTATCTTTTATTCGTTGAAGGAATTTGTCAGTGACAACGAGAGTAGTACATTGAGCAAACAAGCGGATTCCGCATGTGGCTGTTCTTAAAGCTCTTTTAACGTTTACTTCAGCTGTCGTTGGGTCAATGCTGTTCCTGAGAGTACGTAGGGAATATGACGCAGTGCCTGATATCACAGCAACGGCGAAGGAAGGGTCAGACGTTTCCTCTTATTTTTATCGTGAGTTTCTTTTTTTTTCCGGCCTTGAACTTGGATTTCTAGGGAAATTATATCAGCTGTTGCCGGGATGGCCACTACGCTGCTTGGATGTCTCTTATCTTCGCTGCTTTTCTTAGTACCTGAATAGGGAACTCGTTTTCGTTCTCTTTAACGTGCGGGATAAACCTTGCGTAGTTGTGGGTCTGGAGTGTTTTAACTCCCCCGATCGTTAGGATGTCCCGATTATGCAGGAAACTAGCTTTCCCTTACTTAAGGTGCGGCAATGTCTCCTGCAGTCTAGGGAATTGCGGCGATAGTCGGTCGATGAGGAGTCCGTCTTCATCAGATTTTTGTGACAGCAGTTAGTCTCTTGTTGGAGCCTTTTCAGCTAAGATGCTTTCCTTGCTAAGGTTCGTGGTAGTATAGGTGCGCGCAAGCCATTCTCTTTGCATGAGGTCCGCGTATAGTTTCTTTTCGAGGAGGTCAGTTGGCTTCTCTTCGAAGAATAGGCCTTGTATCTCTGCAGCAATAAATTCCCCTGGCGATGGGTGTAGGGGGAGTTCTGGGACTGAGTCGGTATTTATCTCAACGGCTTGCCCTGTTGTCTAAACGGTGCACTAACCGACTTTAAACAATTTACGGCAGATTTCACATACATTTAGGCCAAATGTTCGTACAGCTTTAGAGATTTATGTGTGCGTTGTCCGGTGTTTGGTGACTAGTTTTTCATAAGTTAGGCGGAAAAGGCTCCTCTCGCTCAGGTGCGAGTTTTATTCTCTGCTTCAGGGGTGTAGCTAGCTTTTAGCTCTTAATAAAGTCAGATATAGACTCGTACGGCTTGTCCATAGCTTCATCTGGGAGTGTTACATCTCACCTCAGGCTTTTCTGCTAGTAGGACAAGCTGTTGTTTAGCCTGTTTCACCGGGAGAGGCGCAACTCTCGCGCGCAGATTCGACTCGCTCGTCGGATCTGCGCGCGAGAGTTGCGCCTACTGAGTTCTATAGGTTTCCATGCTTGCTTACGCATGCTAGCAAGTTCCTGTTCACCGGACTCTTGGATAGCAGAGTGTAGCCGGTCGGGTATCCGCCAGAGGCGACCATCTCAGAGGGTCGGGGCAGGGCTAAGGGACTAAGGCGGGGTTCACCTGTCGGGCGTAAGTCCTGATCCGAGTTCGCGAGTTGTTACACGCGGGGGCGTTTCGAATTATTGTACGTGGCGACGGTTCACATTTGCACGTAACGGCCTATGGATTGCCGTACGTGGTGTCGTTTGAGTTGTCGCCTGCTATGCTCGGCATTTGAAAGTAACAAAATTGTAAATTTCTCACCCGAGGAATTGCCGCTGTCGCGGATGAGTAGTCTGGAACTTATTGCTTGCCAGAAGTGTCGGGAGGTAGTGGTTGCGTTTGCTGCAGAATTTGCGGCGGGCTCCCTCTATCATCATTCATCACGGAGCACTCACAAAACACATCCATACGCTACGGCGGTCGAGTCGAATATTTTATTATTGCATTGATAACCGGATCTCTTAACGCGGAAGGCAGTCATAGTAATTAGAGACTTTGCACCTCGAATAATAATAAGTCACATTCATCATTCTTTCCTGTGTCTCTCTATGCTGTTTCTTTCACTAACGGCGTTACTTTGACCACTGTTGCTCAGTCTGGCTTCTAATCATTCGACACGCACGGTATGCGTGGCTCTTGTACGTAGCCTAGCAACAATTTAATGCGAGTGCCGCAATAGCGGCGGCGTTGTACTTTCTTGCCGGAGCACTTGAAGGAACAGCGCTCCTGTTATCACGATAACTAGTAATTATGTGGCATATGAACGCCCCCACGAGACTTCGGCTTATATAACGGCTTTTATATATATCGGCTTCACAATATAATAATGAAAGAGGGGAAGCGAGATCTGCGTCTGCACTTATGAAACTGCTGCTTAAGAACTAACCTGCTGTAGAAAAGAACGAAATCGCCAAACGTGCATTTCAAGACAACAAAGAGAAATTCGGGGAAAGAGAAAATAGGGAAGAAGAAGATGAAGGCGCAAGAAGGAGGAGACAAACGAATATGATGATGATTATGATGATAATAAGAAGATGATATAAGTGAAAAAAAATAATTGGAAGAAAACCAAAAAGATGGGCTATTATTTTCGGTTGCGGTTCGACGCGGCCTCATGTCGATACGTGAGTGACGACGCTCGTGGATACCATGACGACGACGGCAGCCAGCAGAACCCAAAGGGAATGCAATCTCTCTTTCCATTTTCCGCTTGGGTTGCCTCTAGGCACGATTTACACGTGCAGCTAGGTAGATAGATAAATTGTAGATGCGAACGCGTACGAACAGAGCTGTTGCTACTGCAGCAGCTGGTGCTGCGGCAGTGTGCCGCCGCGTGTGCATGACACCCACAGGATACGAATCCAGGATTCCAATGCGCTCGCGGCTGGCCAGCGAGTTGTCAGTTAGCTGGTTATGCGTGAGGGCAGGGGGAGCGGTTATCGGTCGCCGACAGGAAAGCGGCGCGGGGCGGGAAGGCAAAGAATAACGAAGCAACAACGATATGACGACGATTGCAAGCAGACAAGAGCAGAAAAACAGCAGGACTTGCAAGAAAGCCTGTACGAGAGCAGGCCTAAGAGGCCGAGGGGCCCGAGCGCTGAACGCAGAGGACGGAAGGCCAGAACAAAGACGAGAACCAAGACGGCGGCGCCGGCAATGGCTTCTCTCTCTCTCTTTCTGTATGCTTCACCGGCACCATCAAGTACAAGAGGAGGGATACAGACTAGCTGGCTAGTGTAAGCCGGTCTCTTTCTCCACTCGATGACGGCTCGCCAATGAGTCCGCAGGGCAGGCGGCAGCAGCAGCGGTGGTCCGAGGTAAGCCGTGGGAATCCACTGGTGAGAAACGCGATGGAGGGGGGGGGGGTGGTCTGGCGGAATGTTGAGAGTGCTGGCAGGAAAACAACGGGGGGAGAGAAGAGGCAACGAACGCTGAGGTGATTGGTGGGAAAACAGGGAACCGAGGAGGGAAACGTTGGCGGCACTGGTGAGTGAGAACAAGGAGTCCGAGGAACGTTAACTGCGCTGGTGAGAAACAAGGGGCTCGGTGAAATGCTGAGGGCAAAAGCCGGCAACAGGGGGTCCGAGAAACGCTGGCTGCGATTACTGGTCGAACATAGAGCACCCAAAAAGGGCTGGTGCCGTAGTCGTCTCGAGGAAAAAGCGGCAAACGCAACCGCGGGGCGAAGGCCCGCCACCACTACCACTTAGAAGAGCGGGTTGGTTGATCGAGAGAGTGAGTGAAGGCGAAAGTCTGACACGCAGAGAGAGAGAGAGAGAGATGTAGGCAAATTGAGAGAAAGGGGAAAATAAACGACGAACAAGAGGGAAATGGGCTGCCGTCTTGTCCACCGTGTGACGCGGTATTGTTTTTATGACGCTGATGGCAGGCATGCAGACAGACAGACAGACAAGTAAGCAGCTAGCCGGGCTATGTCGCGAGCAGAACCTGCCTGCATGTTGGAACGAAGGCAACAGCGGCCCGTCGGTGGGCCCAGCCAAGAGGGCCCCCTGGAACGCGAGGGGTTAGCAAAAAAGGCCGAACCGGCTGCTGCTACAACTGCGGAGCGTAAACGCAAGCAGACACAGAACGAGCAACCTATGCCGACCTTTTGCCGTCACCAGCAGGGAGAAAGGCAATCGCCGACGACGACAACGACGACGACGACGTCGGGACCACTGGCAACAGCGAGGAACAAACGTTCGCACGGACAGCAGGGCCGCCGGAAAAACTCTGTGAATGAATCCAAATGAGCGAAGATGGTAACTGGTAACGTCACCACTGTTATAGTTGTGGTTGTTGTTCTTTTTGTTGTTGTGGCTGTTGTTGTTGCTGTTGTTTTGTTGTTGCTGTTGTTGTTATTGTCAAGGCCGCCGCTCTCGTCCTCGTCGTCTCTTGTTATAGTAGTAGTTATTGTTGTTGTTGTCGCCGTTGTTTTGCTTCTTGTTTTCTTTTTGTTGTTGCTCTCGCATCTTATTTTCTCTTTGTTGTTGCTATCGTCGTGTTGCTCTGTTGGCGGTACACGTGTTGTTTGTTGGGTTCACGTGCGGTTCTCAGCTGTCGCTGATGATGTGTTTGGCGGCCGAGAGACAGATCCGAAGACAAATGCGGTCGGATGAACGGACAGAGAGACAGACAGACAAACAGACCGGCCGGCATAGAGACAGGCAGACGAAGGGTCGAGTCTGGCTTCTTCACGTCGGCCTGTACCGTTGTCGGTTTACGTACATCAAGTCGGATGGCTGCCCCTGAGTCCTGTTATCCCGCGACCGATGTCAGGGCCGAACGCGTGAAGACGCCGCCACCACCACCACCACCACCACGACGCGTCGTGGCAGCGAAAGCAGGCTTGATGTAACGCGAGGGAAGTCAACGTGCAATGGATAAGTACGGAGTTGGGGAATGGGAAATAGTAAGAGAAAGAGAGAGAGAACGACGGAGAAAACGAGCGAAAGTGCGGCAGAAACCAGCCACGCAAAGCGTGTTGTGTCATGTTTCTTCTCAAGCATGTCCGAGTGTTGTGTAAGTCCGTGTAAGCAACAATATTCAAGGGAAACGTGCCCGGGCAGCGAGAAAGAAAAACAGAATGAAATGGAAAAAAAAACACGACTGATGGGTTGTGTAGATTCGACGTTGAGAACCATCAAGGATGAGCCAGAGAGCCACAAACTGACTTCCGGCCCTGACCCTGACCGTACCCTAGATAATGGATCCTCGTCGCGGATACCGTCGGCTGAACATTTGCGCAGCAGATTCATTTCCCGAAGGGGGAGTCTGGCGAGCATTTTTAGGGCCGCTGTCGTCCCCATTAGGACGCTGTTCGGACAAGATATTCTTGTTCCAATACTATCTGCGAGCAGGGTAGGGTATCGTACAGGGGGTCATGCCTTCCTTGCGCAGGTCGAATGGCTGGGTCGGGTCAGCTAGACGAAACATTGAAGGGAATGAAAGGCTAAATAGATTATTATTATTACTCGAGAGACATTTCGAGAGGCTTGAAGCCTCTGATTCGACGTTCCATACACTAGTTCTACTATTACCACACGTCTATTACTACTACTACTACTACTACTAATTCTAACACAGACATTTGCACGAGAAACAAACAGATGATAACGGAGATAACATTTGTTCCTAATGTGGACGACTAATGTTCAATCAGCACATTTTGGCGCAAGGCTTTGACTCTGCTTTATTTTATGCTGGTGCATGGTGATGTAACGCGGCAAAATTTAACCGCAATATTATAAGGGAGGACAGTTACAGTAATAAAAACTGGTAAATTATAGTTACAACAAAACTACAGCTGTCACCAGTATGAACACGGACTTAATTCCTATTCACTATGTGAGAAATGTGGACTTTTCTTTCATCTCAGACTTATAAGACAGAGAAGCAAAAAAGAGAGTGCGGAAAAGAGACACTTTTTTTTCCTAAAGTCGTTTTCTGCTCGACTAGTCGGCGTAGAATTCACCATTGGTGTTTGACTTACAGTTCCGGTTTGTCTCCGACCGTCCGGCCAAGTCGCACAATGTTTGCGTGTAGTTGTTACGTATTTGCAGCTGTTCGTGCTAAGCTTCGTCAGATCAGTCACTAAGACCAGCAAGTTATCCCACCTGTTGTCATAACGCAGAACATCTAAGCATGTGCTTAGATCAGCTCTTCCCTACTAGACTTTTGAACGTGTGGCATCGCCTAAACGGCCTATGCCAGTAACTAACTGCATTGCTAATCCGGTATTATCCTGTACTACTCGAGGGTATCCGCGAGAGACGCTCTGCTAGATACACACACACATCAACGGCACCCAGTGCGGGAAGCCCATTTCTAGTTACATGCGTGCATACACACAGGCGCACATATGAGCACAAACATCATCCACATCATTCTTTAAGCATACACATACACAGAGAGGTGGTCGTGTATATCTATATGCAGGACCATACACGCGTGAGCTGACATCGTCGTTAGCTTACTGTTGTTCTTCCAGTCTTTCTACTTAGCTATACTGCGCTACTGTGGCAGTCCACACGCTTGCAAGTAAACACCATAAATTTTCCACGTAAAGCCGGTTTATAGCGATGCCGTCATTTACTCGCTCTTCCAAGCCTTTCAGCATCTCGCGGGCGGCCGATAGAAGGGTGAGTCGACTTACTGTGTCCGTTTCTCTGCGCGGTGACCAAACCCCGCTATGCCCGGACTGACATAGCGGGGTTTGGTCATTCTCGGCCTTTTTGGCGCTAGGCGAAAGACCTGTGCGAACGAGAGAGAGAGAGAGAAGTGCGCGTTGTTAGAACATCTTCTGTTGCTGGTATTGTGATTATTGTTATTTTGTTGCTAACTTAATGCTGTACTTGTACTTGGTGGTTGTTGTTGGCGGCGGTGGTTAGAGCAATACAATCGCGGGATGTGAATGTGAATCTTCGTTATCCATGGTTCCCCTCTATCTATGCTCAGCCTATCGCACCTAATATCGACGCGGCATTTCCTCTGTAAACTGGCCAATGAAACGCAGCTGCTTTAGAAGCTCGGCTTTGCGTGTATCCCCGGGTTTTTGTTGTATTCTTATTTTCGGTATAATACATTAGGTATATGTTACACACATCACAATAGACCAGCTAAGCCAATGTGCATTATTATTATTATTATTATTATTATTATTATTATTATTATTATTATTATTATTATTAGTATTATTATTATTATTATTATATTATTATTATTATTATTATTATATATTATTATTATTATTATTATTATTTTAATATTACGTGTTTCCACGTAAGTAGCATGCATTTATGCGAGTATTCGTATAGCATGTATGTCACTGACACGAAACTGTGCTGCTTCGTACCACTGGCGACCCCGCACGTTTAGATAGATATTCGGCCAACATTGTTGTGTATGTGTTGTGTTGTGTTGTTGTTGTCGTCGTCGTTGCTGCTGCTTGGGTTGTCACCGACGCTCATATAGAGTAGTTTCTGTTCTTTCTCATCATGTGAGGTCAAGAGATCTGCGGTCGTTTGTCTACGCATCTTGGCGGAACAACTTCGTCGACGATAATCGGCGTAATTACTGGCAGTCCCCGCGGGCCGCGTCTCTTCGTCGTTATCTTCTCTTGTGCTGCTCAGAGCGGCATCCACCTAACGGCATCTAACGGCCATGCCCGTTACGGGGGATGCCGTTACCATGCCGTGGCAACACCGTCGTACACCGTTGAATGGCCGACCTCTCCCTAGTTATGTCTCCCTAGTCTAGTGCGGCGGGCTACGAGCGTGCTCCACCACCACAGCCCGGTTTGCTGTGTCTCCGCTTCTCTTGTGCAGGGTTTACTACTGTTAGTCCCCTTCAAGATGTGCTCAAGCCAGCAACTAGGTAATGAGGTCGGGCATGACGGAGCTGAACGTTGTCAACGCTCGATTTCCCTGCTTCGATTCTCGTATGAGTGCTGCCGCTGCTGTTGCTGCTACTCAAACCCGATGCTCATCAATTGATACTTAGTAGAGCAGTATTAAGAGTTATTATGTATAAATGATAAACATTTCCGCGCGAACGTGTGATCACGCGTTCTCTAACCCAGGGTTCGCCCAGTGCAACAATATGTCCCGAGCAGGCGCTGCATTACCTCGTTGAATGTCGAGCGACAGCCTCTGACGCAAGAGTTCGACGATGATGATAAAAATAGTAACTAATTTTTGCCTCAGGGAATTAGATCAACGTGAGACACAATCTTTCGCGGATGCCATCATTGGCTGTCCGGCAAGGCGGAAACGCGCAGTTGCATTGCGGGCGCCATGGGCTAAGCTAGTGATATATTGTATTAATTAAACAAAAATGAGGATAATAATAATAATAATAATAATAATAATAATAATAATAATCCGTATTAGAAACTACTGGGTTACGAAAGAAGGAAGTTATTGTCACAACAACCTATTATACGTGAAGATGAAGGCGGCGACTGACCCCACAGACATCGGTAAATCTTCTCTTTCTCTCTCTCTCTCTCAAGATATGAGCGCTTTGCAGGTCCGCTTCGCGACGATCAACACCTGCATATATGCATTTGACTGCACAATTTACTAGCAACAATTTAATACTAATAATTCATATTCAGGTACACAGTGCAAGGCTATCGCTACCTAAAAAAAATATTTTCGGGCTGACCTAGATTTAACGTCCACGGGACTGCTTTTCGCACTGCTTCATAGACGGACCCCCATAAATATAAATATGCAACGGTGGGACTCGAACCCGCAGACCTATGTGTCTTCTCCGGTTGCGAGGTGCAGGCGAATGCACCACGTGAAGAAGACAGCACATTATGAAGAAACCCTATAAACTATTGCATATTATACTCTATCTAAGTAAAATAAACATAATACATTGAAATAGTCACATGCTCCTCCTGAAGATTCGGGTCGTTCGGTCGTATCAGATATCGGTAGGATCGTTAAATTGTAGTTATTGGTTTGAGCTACTTTTTTTTTAGATATGGACGAACTTGTAGCACCGACCGTGCCGCCATCCGTCCATGTGGTGCCACTTGCGCCTGGGGTGTGGCCGACGTTTGATCGAGAAAAAAAAGCCGGCGTTCATAGTTTATCGTTCTAATAAACGCGAGGCGATCCGGAATTGAGGAAGAATGTGGAAAATGAGAAGGCATCCGGGGCTGGGGGGAGGATGTGGAAAATGAGAAATTCAAGAAGGAGGAGGCAATACGAGCAGTGATGTTTTGCTCTGCCGTTGAGGTCAAGACGGAAGGGGGGGGGGTAATAAAGATGGGTGCGTCACAAGGCGAACTACGGTGCGCGGAACGAGGGGAATTGTGGGGGCAAAAGAGGGTTAGGGGTCATTTGAGTCAACGGGAGGGCTTGCTACATAAACTATTTGTATAACCACTGTAGTCTTCAATCTATATTGTGTAAGCACACACCTTTAATGATATTTCCAGCATGTTATATATATATATATATATATATATCCGTACCTTTGTTAACCCATACCTAAATGAAAACAGATATTTAGATGAAACTCCTTCCGCATGTCGATAGACGAACTCCTGACGGTCATTTTTAGTCAATATAACCTACGCTGACGCTGATACGTTTTTAATGCCATGTCGCTGAGAAACCCCTCGAAACGACTCTGTTTAATTTTTGAACTTTTCTTAACAGCGGCAGTAAGCGAGTCTGCGCTAGCATATCAAGATTTGCGAGACTCTTGCTTATTCACGTCCTATACATAGTAAGTTCAACTGATTCAACTCAAGGCTGTTCGGTAAGGAAACGAAAACTGCCTATTTAGTTTTGTGCTTCAGAGAAGAGAGAAAAAGAAGAAGAGGAAGAAAGAAAAGTTCATTGACTTTCGCAGTCTCAGAGAGTATTTGCCTGATTTATATGATATATGAATTGTACCCGAGATCTTCACGAATAAGCATACACATGGTAGTTATGGCCATGTTAGACTCATGCGCCAGAATTTTGATCAAGATCGAAGGATTCTCAGAAATTCATAGCTGGACTGTTTCGATCAGTTCCTGGTCCCAGGTTCTGTTTCTTTGGCAATTGCATCATCGCCTGCGATTCAAAGACTGACACCAGGCAAATTCACAATCTTGGTGCTGGTCCGTCCGGCGCGGATAGCACGGACAGTAGCTGTTTTCGCTCATATTTCGAACATGACTCATCATCTCCTGCCATGGTTACTGGGCATGAGCTTTTGTCTGCTGGATTCCGGGTACGAGGAAAATTCAAGTCGAAAAGCGCGCCAATTGTGACGGAACGCCCTATACATAGAAGTAGTAACCTCTCTATGGGAAACTCGATTGAATTCGCCTCAAAGACTGTCGGCATCTATTTCGGACACATTGCTGAACTGGGCTAATCCTTGGTTAGAGAACCCGCTCGCGCGGAGACAAGTTATCGCTCCACGCTGCTAACATACTATCCGTCTACATGCCTAATGTTCTTTTATATATACATATAATTATATATGTCGAGTAGGGGAGTGGGTGATGATAGTATAAGTATAATTGCGTAAGTGGGCTCCCAACAGCAGTGGCTGACGAGAGAGCTGTCGGCGGAGAGATCGTACAGAAAGAGGAGGCGGAGTAAACTGCGTGCTGCATGTAGGTCGGGCGAATCCGACGGTGCGGCAGAGAAAAGCCGTGAGACGGCACGTGAACCGTGGTTGAAATAAACCAATTGAGTTAGTAGCTTAATCTGGTATCTTCCTTCGACCCTAGAAACGCCCCTAAGCAAGAGTAGCAAAGCTTGGCGGCGAGCCGAAAGATACCGATCTCCTATGGACACAACAGTCTTTCCTATACGACGAAGGGGCGCTGTCACTGTAACTGAGAGAAGAACGCGTTGTTGTTGTTGAAAAAAGTACTATGAATAGCATGTAGTTGAGCCCTCGCAAATCACAGGAGAATAGTTTTGCTGATAAGCTGAATGTGTATCTGCCTATGTTAATACGTGAATCCGAAAAAGACTGGCACATACAACTTTAGAGATAAACGAAATCATCTTTTTTCGCGAACATGAAGAAGTAGAGATTTGTAGTTTGCTCAAGATTGAATAGCGGAACAAATGGACATGAATCATAATTGCACCCGGTATGTGGCACACCGTCTCCGAGAATTCGGCAGGAAAGGAAGCCGCCATTGTGTTGCTATGTCGAAGGATATTTGTACTCAGATATTCGTTATGCATTAGATATCATTGATGTTAAGATGCCTATATATGTATATTTCTTTTGTTTTCATTTTTTATTACAAACTACAGATCTTCTTTATCATGTTTGCGAAAAAAGATTAAGATCTCATTTTTCACTGAAGTTGCATGTGCCAGTCTATATATATATATATATATATATATATATATATTTACCTGTTTGTCTATGCGTTACGTCAGACCCAAACGTTATTGTGGGAACAACGACGATGACGACACGAACGTCTGCCAATCCCGTTGCCGTTGTCCTGAGAAGCACGGGTCTGTGTTCGCGATCCCAACGCTAAAGTAGTCGTGCTTGTGCTGGTCGTAGTTCGCTACTACTCGAAGCATATTAGTCAGGGTCGAACGACAACACCGGTCGCTGGTCCGCCATCCAATGGCTTCAATTGAACGGTTTTTTGGTTTTTGTGCGTGCCTGTTTTAGCCTCGCCCTGACCTCGGTTTTGTCGCACCGCGAGCTCATCATAAGAAGCCGCCTGTCTTGTAGAAGAGCGCATTCTACTCTATACACGAATAAAAACAACGGTCAAAAATGCAGACGCATGAGAGAGAGAGAGAAAGGTAGCTCTCTCTCTTTCTCCCGCATATATATATATATATATATAGAAGGCGAGCACTGCCGAGTGTGCAAACGTATTGTAAATGATTAATAAATCATCACAATATTTTCTATACCGCGCGACTAAGAAAGAGACGAAAGGCCGGAACACAAAAAACTGCAGCCTGTTAAGCCATAATGGTGGGATGCGTGTGCATGGCTATATGGGTGCCGATGGATGGTGAGGTGTGTATCGCGAGGTGCGAAGATAGGCACCGCGTTTGGGCGGCTCTGCCTTTGCTATATGTTGAACTCTTTGTACTGAAATATGATGTCTATTGAGATGAATGGTCTTTCTGAAGAAGACTGACAACATAAGAAGTTGTACTACTACTACTACTACCCTAATTCCACTACGAACGCTGCTAGTGACACCTTTTAGCGCCTCAGCCAACCCAATGTACCTGTTACCTCGGAGACATTCAGTCCCGTCAGGGCGGGTGCTAAGAAGTTCCTGAAGGACATCCGGGGAAAGCACAGAGGTACGTCACGAGCCCTCGATTGGTCTCTGTTTTTGGGACCGAGCATTAGCCGCCGCCTAAGTCACCACTGCTGCGTCAAATAGTCTTAGCGAGGGCAAACATTGGCGCTAAATGAACGTGTGGACAAATATCGGGCTTCTCTGTCTGCATATTTATTGATAGCCTCTATCTCACGGAGATCCCTGCTCTTCTGTCTCCGGCGGCGTCAATCAAGCGATAATACTCGTTGTTTAGTAGGTTAATAGGTGTTTTGCACCCTACGCCATCATATTGTTGGTGTTTCTCTCTCAGCAGGGAGAGAGCTGAAGGTGCTGCTTAGACGCGTTTATTTGCGGATTTTGGAGTCGCTTAGTAAGAAGAGTCAGTCAGGCTTCAAATGTGTTGTTCCCCGCTGCCAAGCTAGAAATATATAAGGCTAAAGCACCAGTTACGTTTGTTAGAGATGTTGAGGCGCTTACGTGTTGGTCGTGTTGGACAGCCAAAGTCGCTCTGATGGGGATTGTTTTCACGTAACGGCCCACAGCAAGGAAATGTGTGACGATGTGTCCATCCGGATACTGCGACTATAGATCCAACGGCTTGACCACCCCTTTCTACTCGTATTGTAGCTGTTTAGATTGTAATGTTACTATAGCATAGCACCGTTACTATGGTCATGCGGAGCATGCTGAAAGGCCTAGAATACGCCAATACTCTGATCTAAAAACTAGCTACGGTTAATGATGATACTATTAGAGGCTTTTTGTGGTACGGCACGTCCTCTCAGCTACGGCACGCGGCAGTGAGGTTTGCTTTAGGGAACTTGCATCAGATGCAAAGAAGAAGCTAAAACGAAGACCAATGCGCGAGAGAGCTTTTGAGTCAACTACGATCATTCCGTTTGCAGGGGAAACGCCGCCTCCATTGTCAATGTGAATGACTTGATGAAGTAGGCAATGGCAACACGTTCTAGATCCTACGTTCCAACCTCCAACCAAGTGCAAGTCATAAACACAAAAAGTTTTCATCACTTTACTATTCATGAATATGCCTTCCACGCTCGAACGCCGAGTTCTGCTCTCTTGGTGTTATTTATACTGCCTTTTTGATGTTGTTGGGCGTTTTTCGTTTCTTTAAGGTGATTATCTAAGAAGAAAATGAATATGATGGAGTTCAAAATTTACGATGTGACTGAAGTGTCATGATTTTGAATATAGCCAAAACGTCAAGGTCCCAAAAAATAGCGGAGGCAGTCGACGCCACATAAAACGGCAGTATTTTTTAAAAGCACGTTTTTTTAAAAGCAGCCAAAAGAGCCGATTAAATGGAACGCCTCGAAAAGTTGTCTAGTAATTTAAAACTGGTCACCACCAGTTGCAGGACGAAGCCGGGCTGCATCATCATGAGGATGCCAAAATATGTATCTTGATTTTTTGCGTCAAAACATATTGAATTAAGCAATATGGTAAGCATCTGCTTGAATGAAACATTTCATAAATTTCACTTTCCCATATTAGACTACTTATGCCTTAGAATACATGCTGTTTACACTCTCGAGATTTAACTCAGACATGTTAACTGACTACTTGGATAGGTGGAAAGGTGTGTTACACGGTGTGAGTGCTTTTGGGTAAATATCTTACGGGCGTGCCTGTTTAGAACATCTAGAACGCCGAGCTTGATCAGCTGGCCTGCGCCAAATGATGGGTCATTGTTATCTACAGTCTATACAGACGATCATAGCCGTATCTATGGACGTCGCCCAGGGACTGGTTCCAAGAAGTCAACGATTCGAGACGGATTCCGTCGAATAAAGTAGACACGACACATTGTTTGTTTCTCTCTGTTAAATAGAATATTATTAGGATTAAATAGGATGCTAAATAGGATGACGCGATTGCTATCAAATGGTCGACGTTTGTTAATAAGATCATACGGTTTCTCCTGCAAAGCAATGGACTTTAGCCCCAGCGTGAAAGAAAAAGTGGCTTGCTTAACTTCCAGTGCCATAACTAAATTAGCCGCTATCCGAGCACATACGCATACCATATTTGCAGGCCCTACGTAATATAAATAGGTAAGGCGTATTACTATTCCACATGTGCGAATTATACATTTGATTCGTTCATGTCATTGCAGCCCAGTGCAAGAGTGGGCTGCATCAGAGTCTACAGGGGCTGCATCATTGCGATAACCGCCGTCAGGGCACATGTTACCTCTGCCCGATGTTGTTTTAGCACGATGGAGCACCAATACGAAGTTGTCATGGGCCTTTTGAAATAGTAAACAAGCAATGCAACGAGCTTTTTGATTAACCTTACCTAGTACATTGAGAGGGACACATACTTAAAAAAGCATCAGCAACAATTCACTCAAGTCTGACCAAACGGCTTGGACACGCTCTACATATTTGTATGTGGACTGATATACATGGCATACGATATCCATTTTACAGTGAGGTGTAAACAGTAGTTTTCAAATGTATATATATATATACGCGCTAATACGTACAGAGAGAGAGAGAGATAAATTGAGGGTTTCCCGCGTACAAGTTGAGTGTCGTCTTGTGACTAGTGTTTCCTTCAACGTTTCTTCAACCGATCGACCAAAGAAAGGACTTTGACAACTTCAATGGAAAGGCTCGTGTCTGGGAGAAGGAAAAGGCGACCGCACCAGCAATAGCGACAGCGGCGTTAGAATGAGAGCAGGATCCTGCCGACCGTTCGCAGAGTAGCGACCCTATCCAGGTCTGGCTTTATAAGTGTATATGCAGCTCAGCCTCTTTCTCTTTTCCCTTTATTTTAGTTCCACTGCCTACACACGCCTCGGTCGAAGTCGTCGGCGTCATCGACTTTGGCGGGTGAGTTGTCCCAGGGTGCGTTTGTTCTTGTCGTTCGATTTGGTAATCATTTTGATTCTTCTGCTTGTATGGAACTAACGTAGTGGGCAGGGCGTCACCGTTAGACGCCTCAGCTGGCCCTGGATCCTGCGGGGCTCCGGGTCCTGCCCGCGAAGAAGGCCACGCGCTGGCTGCTACAGGCGAGACTTACGCCCAGCAGTACGCTCATTGTGAAAAAGTGAGACTTTCCAAAAAGGTGGGAGTAATCCGAAAGGAGATCGCTTGCTTACTGGTTAAGCGGTGCTTCTCGCCTTTTTTCCGTTTGCGATGTGTGGCTTCAAAGTTTCGAGTTTAGAAGCTAGCGATGAAGCTAGCTGACTTTGTGGCGGGGACCGACAACGACAACGCTTGCCCACGATGAAGGCGACGCTCGACCACAGCGATCGGCATCTAAGTTAAAGCGGCAACACACAGCAACAAAGGATAGCAACAGCAGCATCAACAGCAACATCTGCATCAACAGCAACAACAATAAAAACAACGACGCCTTCTTGACAACAACAACAATTACAAGACCCACTCTAGCTCGACAAACGCAACAATTACGGCAGCAGCATCGTGGACGACACGAACAACTTCAACGCTGACACTATCAACGCCGTTTCATTGACATCGTCGTCCTAGCGCACCTACAGCTGAGGCAAGATCGAGACGAACCAAGGGAGAACGAGCAGAAAGAAGTCTCCCACTGCCTCTGCAAAATCGAACGCAAAAAGCGAATCGAATCGAGTGGAACCCATCGAACGGACGATCTCAGCCAGACGAAGTTGGCCTCCGTTGCCGAGTGAAGACGGGGGCCGGCCGGACTTGCGTAGTGGGGCCGGGTCGGCCAGACTAACAACACCGATGGTTGCAGAATCGAGAGACGTCTCGGGCAAGGCTGAGACAGAGCAACGTTTGTTCGAAGCGACGACCCAAGAAGAACAAAAGGAGAAAGGTTTAGACACAGGGGTAAAGTAAGCAGCAGGCGGGCGGGCCGACAGAGAGACAGGCGGGCTACGAAGCCTTTTGGGCAGCCAGCCGCTGATCGACGAGCGCCGGAAGGGAACGAAAAGAACTCGTCGGAGGGCTTCGGAAGAGACTCGAATCGCGTCCCGTCCGTTCGGAAGAGCCATCCGAAAGACACCGCCGCACATTCTACACACGCTCACACACACACACCACACATTACGGCACCTCGGCGCACTTGCTTCACGGCTCTCACAGGCTTCTCACACCACATCAATGTGCTCTCTCTCTCTCTCCGGTCTCCTCGTTTATTGCCGCTCTCTTATCTCAGACGGGAGTGGCTGTCGAACCGACCAGTCGAGGGAACGGTCGGATCTATCGAATGAAACTGGTGGCCAACAGGGGCTAGGGAAATAAGGGGAACCTCGCGTGCTGCTGGGGAAAGCGAATGAAAACAGCGCGTTCGAGGCTAGATGAGGCCATGAAGATCGGCCGATCCCCGTTCCCGTCATCGCCGTTGTCGTTGTCGTCGTTTTCAACTTCACAAAGCTGTTGCTTTGTCTGTCTGCCCATCGAAGAGGCACTCCTCAGTGGTGGGGTTTTACAGCTTCTAGATGTGGTGGGTGGGGGGCAGATGGCGGTGCCGGGGGTGCTGCTGCTGCTTCTTTGCAGAGGGCTTCGTTCAGGTTGCTGTGCGCGAGTGCGTTTCGTATTGAGGTGGCGGAAAAGTATCGGCAAACTCGCTGCACACAGCAGACAGAAGCAGCTGCACGACGAGGCCGCTTCTTTCTAATTAGTATCGATGACCTGGACTATCGTTGACAGGTTGAACAGTTTGTCGGAAAGCCACCCCTCCGTCCCAGCCTGCCAACATTGGCTTGGGTGGCGGACGGTATATGCTGTTGTTATTGTTGTTGTTGTTGTTTGTTGCTGCTGCCACTGTTGCTGTTGTTGTTGTTGTTGTTGTTGTTGCTGCTGTTAGTGCTGTTAATGCTGCTGTTATTGTTGTTGTTGCTGTCGTCGTTTTAATTCATACATTCCAACGTCAAAAAGCTGACAAGACAAACTTTGTTTCCCGTTATGTATATAGGACATAATATGTAGTAGTAGTAGTAGTAGTAAGAGTAGGGGTGCTCTGACAATGTCCGCAAGCAGCGCCGGGGTCGGACGGCCAAAGTTAGCTGTCGCGAAGACACGGAGAGCATCGAAGAACCTCAATTTTTCATCGAAGTAAAGCGCGGTTCCCTTGAGAAATGGTTGTAACATATTTATTAATGAAAAATAAAAAAAAATGTATTATTGGTATGTCGAGTCCGGTGGCGTGGTGCATTCGCCTGCGTCTCTCGACCGGAGGGGATACATCGGTGCGCGGCCGTTCGAGCCCCACCGTTGCACATTTGTATTTATGGGGGTCGTCGGTCTATGAAGCAATGCGAGTAGTAAACTTAGTATGAATAGCTCTCGATTATAGGTTCACATGCATGTGAAATTGGTACACAACTTATCTATGCCAGTTTTCCTCACACATATATGTCCGTCTTGTCGGGAGGATGGTGTAACGGCAATGAGCAGTGGTGCTGGGGTCTTGTGTCGCGTGCTCCTATAGCTTCTCGATATTTAGATTGGTGTGGTCGCCGCTGTGCGCGTACACATTTATCCGTGGAGTGTGGTGGTCCAGTTAAACAGACTGCAGGCGTCAGTAACTAATATTCTGTAACAGCGTTAACTACACACAAATAATTACTGTGCACGCTGCTATATTGCTAACTTTAATTAAAAAAAAAGTTTTAATTAGTACTTTGAACACAGTTAACACAAGCAGAGTAATAAAATATTTTTTTGCACTGAAACAACTCGTTATAGTTCACCTTCCGAAGAGAAAATTGCCTGTGCTATGCTTAAATATGGTAAGTCACGTGTTAGTGATGTCTTTCTCTTTATATATATACGAGGGCGGATCGGCGAGTTCTAGTACTTTGAATTTACTTAGTGTTTCGCCCAGCCGAAACACTAAGGTTTTCCAGTTTGTTTTGCTTAGGCGCCATTCATCAGCTACATAGAGGCCAAAATTCAGCGGCGTATATAATTTTAGTTTAGTTCAATAAAGCAAAAAAAAATAATTTCGGCAATTTTTAAGGATCCAACAATAGAGGAGCAACGAATCTGCACTATTTTCTGTGTTAGAAACTATATCGTATGTTCTAAAGTGGTGAAAATATTACGAAATGCCTATGGTGACTTAACTGTATCTGTGGTACCGTCAATTTCGCGACGGACGTAAAGAGACTTAAGATGAACCGCGTCCGAGAAGGCCTTTGACATCAATAACATGTTGAGAAACATGTTAAAAAGGTTCGTGATGTCGTACTCAACAATTGCCTAAATACCATGAGGGAGATAGTTTAGGTACTAGATGTACCAATTGTAAGAGTCTTGACCAATATTTTATAAATAAAAAAAAACTGGCAGCAGAGTTTGTTCCAAAAACATTGGAATTTCTAGCAAATTAACGTTAGGAAATGTCAGAACTAAAATCTTTAGGCGGTAGCTGACAATCCACCTCGATTGTTTCATAGATTACAGGAGACAAAACATGATTATATGGTTTCGAAGTTAAAACCAAAGCCCAATTCTCCCAGTAGTGTTTCCAAAGAGAAAGTCAATCGAATAAATTGAGTTATCATCTTGTTAATTTGATATTGAGCAGATCCAACACCAAGGCCTTTTTGGCTGTTTTTTCGACTACAAGAAAATTATTTTCCAAGATTATTGGCCACTTAGTTCTACGGTCAATAAGAAAAACTACCGCAAACTTTTAAGAAGATTGTGGGGGAACGTCCAACGCAAGAGCTCTGTGCAGACAACATCTTGACAACTCGTCCTTCGCGACAACACACTGACTGATTTCAGATTCATTAAAAGAATAATTTTCATATTTGTGCAATCTCCTTATTAAACGCGTGACTTTTTTTCAATTCTCACGGATAAAAAAAACTTTGAAGGGATAACGTTTTGATACTAGAGAGGAGATTCCGAATGACGCGTTTAAAGCTGTTTCGAAGAGGTAGAAGGAACGTTGCACAAGTACATTGCAGCGGGCGGGATCTATTTGAAAGAGAACACAAACACTTTAGAGGATTAAATACATCTTACTTTTTCGTATGTAAGAGAACTTTTCGGTCAGCCCTCGTATATATATATATATATATAACCAAAGGAGGTAATTGCAGGAATTTCTCGCAATGACGGCTGAGGCTTGAAGTTTGTTCCTGCGGCATGGAAGCCGCCTTGGGCGCTGAGAGACGTCTTAGCAAGGACATTGCTTCATTTTTTTATTTGAGCACTTGACCGTTTTCTGGCCAGTTTTTTGAACGACGCCGGAGGGAACCCAGAAGTTTGGTGTGCTCCGGCCCTGCGCTTTGCCAGGAGGAAAGCCGGGACCGGGGTGTTTCTACAGGCAATGTTAGTCGGGCTGAAGTGGAATTATCCTAATTAACAAGCGTACGACAATGATGGCAAGCCGTCCTGCTTTTCTTCGTTTCCCACGAAGCTCATTAAAATCAAATAACAACAACAACAACAATATCAATAACAAAAACCACAAGAACAGCGGCAGCAACAACACCGGCAACAGAAGCAACAATAACAGCTAGCGGACGAAAAAAAGGCGACTTAACGACCCTTCCGGGAGAGCGTACCGAGCGTCTTACTGGGCAACAGTTGCTGAGGAAAGGATCCGCTGAAGAAGCACTTCACAACCGACCGAGGTCGGCCGCCTGTCTAAACCGAACAGTATGAGCCGAGGACCACACAGTAGGCCGGCGGCACGAATCGTAGGAACATGCCCGTCTGAACTTGTTTTCGTCGCCGGGAATGCCAACGAGAATTGCCGTTGTAGAGCTTTCATGTCGTGTAGTGTGTGTAGTTTTTTGCTGAGTTGCCGAACAATTCGTTTGAGTCGGGCCTTCTCTTCAAGTTTATCTACGTTTAGCTCAACCAGCAGAGTGCTATCTACTATCAGGGTCGTTCTGCCACCTTTATGTGAACGCTCCAAGAGAGGTTTCCTGGGTTGGTCTGAGTGGCTGCTCTCGGTACTTAATTGTGTGCTGCCTTACTACATTGCTAAATAAAATGAGTTTCCCCTGAAAACGTTTGCTGCGCTCGTTTAATTAAAGCACTCTCGTTTTAGGTATCTATTTTGACATAGCACACCGCTCTTAACTGCCGTCACATGATAAGTGGTGCAACCTAACATTAAAATCTAACGCCTATATATATATATATATGGGCCACCATTTTTAGAATGTTCCTACGCTGATCCAGTTGTCTCCACGAATGCATCCAAAGTAAACGCATAAAGCAAACCTATTTATATATATATATATAGAGAGAGAGAGAGAGAGAGAGAGAGAGAGAGAGAGGTTCGCATAAAGCAAACCTATATATATATAGAGAGAGAGAGAGGTTTGCTTTATGAGTTTACTTTGGATGCATTCGTGGAGACAACTGGATCAGCGTAGGGACATTCTAAAAATGGTGGCCCATCCGAAACGGTTTGACTTAAATTGCAAACTCTAGTCGGAAAGATCCTCACTTCGCAGAGAAGATGTTACGCGCTCAAACATTCACGCAAATTTCACAGTAACTGATCGAAAGCCTAAATAACAGGTTATGGTAAGCAAAGCAGCTTGTTTAAGAGCACTTAAACATTTTACATGATTTCTAACATTTACCGATGGGTGGCTCGCATGTTGAAAAATGCAAACAAGTTTAAGTAGGCACACATGTGCGCCTCGCCCGCTTTGATACAGGCGCTTAGTAGTCTGATATGGAATTGTTTTTACCAAAACACAAGCAGAAAACTTTATTGACCCGATACTTTTCCCATATGTATACAAGGCAAGATACCCACTTAAAATATGATGTTGTCTTGTGGGTAAAATATTTTTTTTATTGCTTACGACAACACGATGGAACAAAATTAAACGGCGAATACGACCAACTCTACTTTCAGTAACTAAAACAGGTTCAGGGGAATCAAATCAAACGTGCCTATGCTGTCTTGTGAATAACAAAGGCGCTCTGCCCCACTAGAGCAACACGCGATGTTTTTACGTAGGCTTCCAACCCAGGCAACTATGCAAAAGTTAGGTGAGAAATGTATGAAGTTTTCGTTGTACTATCACCTTTTCAGATCAGTGCAAAATTAGTTCACGCTAGCAAATTGCTTTAATATACGAACGTCAAGCAAAGAGTCAACAAAAATAATAGAAGGCTCGTCTTTAAAATGGAAAAGTATTTTTAAAACAGAGATTTAAAAGTTGCCTAGCCGCTTGAAGAGTTTCATTCAAATTGGGGTTGTGTTGAGTATATATATATATATATATATATATATATATATATATATAATTAGAAAGAGAGAGAGAGACTTTTGGACGAGAATAAAACGGAAATGGGCACTCTGCCCATTTCCGCTATTCTAAGAAATGGGCACTCGGCCCAACTACATACGTTAGCCAGCTATGGCGCTTAGTGCGGCTAGTTAAAGAAACCCGCGGTAGTTCCGAGTCCATCCACAATCTGAAATGTATGAAGCGGAATACAATATTATAGGCTACACATCAGCTCAACTTGCTCTTCTTTGTGTCTGTTGTCAGTTATACAATCCATGATGGGTAGCTGTGTGTTTTAGCACACCTTTAGTTATAAACACGTCTACTGCGGGTCTAGTCGCCATCATTCATTCGACCAGACGTTATCCGCATTGGGCCGCGGTATTGTCGCACATGTGACACGTGTTGTATGCACACACATAAACACATATACACATTGTCATACCGATCGCTTTATTCAATGTTCCGTAGTTCGCTCCGTTTTTCGCTGCATCACACTATCAGTCAGGCAGTGTTTACTGTGCGCAGACGTGACCGTGTACGTGCGTCAGCTTCGTTTAAAAGCACAATCATTTAAAGTAAGAGTACAAACTGATAGCTACGGCGTGTACTTGGCCGACGTAGAGCGGCAATTGCGATATGACAATAAGAATTTTGCTGGTAGAGCAGTCGAATGATGGTGACAGCAGCAGCAGTGCTAACAGTCAGACAGACAAAGATAGCGATTTTCATGTCACGAATAGAATTGGCTTCTGATTAGGCGAAATCGCAGTAATAACAACTACATGAGTAACGATGTCGTTATCAGTCATCAGGCAAGTGTAACGTTCACGTCGATATCCGATATATATATATATATATATATATATATATGTGTGTGATGCCACCCTTCACCGTGAGACGTAGAGTATACGAAGGGCATACGAGGGCTCTGTACACAAGACAGTGCCTTGCAACATAGCACGCGTCGAGTACAACTAATTGAATTGATGATTGATTAAAAGGGTTTACTTTATTGAACAAGTTCAAGGGTTTCTAGAGACGCTCCTCAAAAATCATGAACTCTGGTTTGAGTTCATGATTCTTGAGGAGCGTTTGAAAACGAGGCAAGGTACGCTTGGTAACGCTTGCATTGGTTAACGTAAACGGCACCCAATTTATTTTTAGTTTCCGTTGCAGTTAAGCCTTCATAAAATCTTTAATCACAGCACGGTACTCGTTTCACTCGATCGTCGCTGGAGGTTTGATATGTCACAGTTGCGCGACCTGCAAAAACGCAATTAGAAATAAATCCACATGATACTTATTTTTGTTACGTTCGAGGAACGTCTCTCCGGTGCTGTAGTCAGCATGAACGATATATATATATATATATATATATATATATATATTGGCGTTTTTAACCAATGGTTCGTTTACATATTGTGCGTAGAGATAAATGCGTTATAAATCACATTGCCGTCCGCAGCGTTGTCACAAGCACTCCAATGGGAGTTTTTATATACACTTCATAAACCTATTTTCGTTCTTACTTATATTCATCTCCAAATCGTTTCGGCCGACATAGTGTTGCACGATTGCAAAGGAATGCTGCAAGTCAGACCGCCTACGTAATAGAACCCCATGTAATATAACCATGCATACAAACGGGCGTCTACTTGTGAGTGCCGACTTTGTATCTCTCCGGAAAATTCTTTACTAGCACCGAAAACAGCAGAAGACACGATAATCCGTTTCGACAACACCATTGGTCTGTATGATCGCCGTTTGTTCAGTAACTATCTATCATCTTTGATGACGTTCAATAATGATTCATCTATGAGGAAGTTTCAATAATATATTTAATAGAACCCCAAACAAATTGCTAGTGTACAACTAATTGTGCGGTCTGTCAAAGGCTATGAAGTCTACGAACAAAGCAAAGAGGTAACTACTACCAATTCGAAGTCACTCGCTGTTTACCTGACCCTTTGAAGCCATGTTGTTGCTCAGACAGCTTTCCGGCTGCTTGCAAATGCAATTCTAAACGACGGGCTTGAATGGCCGATAGAAGGTTGCAGATTGCGTCTTTTGTCGCGATAATACCTTGGTGAGATGATGGAGCCGATGGATGCCGTTGTCCTTTAGAGATCCTATCACAAAGAAGACTGGTCTTCCGCTCCGTGGGGAGTTGGGACTTTTCGTCACGTAAAACATAGTGCTAGGATTGCAGTCGCTGGTCGGCCATATTCATTGTGACTAAATCGGGCCCCGGAATTCTTTCCGGACGGCGCTTTCATTATCGCGTCGACATTTCATTCATCATGTCGGATAGGACACGCAGTACCGCCCCTGTCCACATGCAGCCATTTATGAGGTTGTTGGTGCGCTTCAAGGAGCAGCTTGTATTGTGTTCGTTCTTCGTGCTCCTTTGTGGCGTTGCAACGCTTTTATAGCCACCATAAATAATAATCTGATACAAACAAGCGTCATCTCAGTAAGAATTGTTGCTAGGATATGCGCTTGAATTATATAATGTTTAGGCAAGAAGCGCTGTTTGCCGATTGCAAACATTATATAATTCAAGCGCATATCCTAGCAACAGTGCTTTCGGCTTGTTCGCTTTGGTCGATCGCGACCAGCAATGACACTCGATTGCTGGTACATGGTATGGTACCATGAGATGCTGATCACAGCTGGCGCTGGGTAAATACTTTGTTAAGTAAAGTTCAGGCGGGCGAAATTAAGATTGCGTACTTGAACAGGGCCGCCCGCGATATGTGGCTTGCGGCTGAATTGATACTTGCACTGCAGCGGGTAGGTGCTACCTTGCATCAAACGCCAGTCTACTTTTGTACCACCTGGTATCGTACATAACACGGGTGAGTATTCGTAGCAGATATGTCTATAATGCAGTTTGTTTCTGAAGCGCGACGAAGGTCGAACCATCAGCTGTGGATATAACCCACATAATGAGAGACGCCAGTGCGTTGATTACTGAGACCGTTTTTACACATCTTGGCTTGTCAAGCCGATACTTAAGTCACCACACAATACAGACACTTCTACACACACGTCCGCCATATCGAGGCATACATAGTATGCCCTTTTGCAGCAGAACAGCACGTCGATGACGTTTTGTGTGAGGATTACGCAGTTACATTTTTTGTAACGAGGTTTTTGTTCCAAGAACGTGCGATTACATCCAGTACATCGGCGCCCTGTTCTGCTCTAGGTAGTCCGTCCTTTTGACACATCTAGATATTCCTTTGTACACCAACTAGGGACGGCCGTGAGTTCGGTGGCCGATGTATTAGTGAGGGCCAGCGCGACATACTGCTCAGCTAATAGAAGAACTGGGAAGCTTAGTTCGAGTTCACAGTTTCATTAAAACAATCCAAGCAACGATCTATGTTGCGCTAATACTAGTGGCTGTTGTGCAAGCCGGTTACGAACCCCCCCCCCCCCCCCCACACACCTAGAAGGCTTGTCGTTCTTTCTTGTCTTTCCCCCTTGGGTACGTGAGAGCGTGCAAAGAGCGTCGCGCCAGGAGGCTTCATTAGAACCGTCGCAAGGTTTTCCTAAGGCGGAGTGCCTCCAGCGACTTTACTCGACGTAATATTCATCTCTTTTCCGGTAACTCCAGAGCGCAGCGAAGAAAGCAGCTTTCAAATTCACCGGCGGCCGCTGTTTGGACCGATTCTATAATACAAGATAAGATCCCGTCTAGTAAACTCTGTACAAGATTTGCAACGACATCTAGTGAAGGCACCACCTTTCCGCCGTTTTCCGCAGACTCGGTGCCTGGGTCAACTTCGTGAGACTTTATTGTGGCGTTATTTAGCTTAAAACCACCTCTCACCACAGGCGACAGCGCTTCGCAGAATTATCAGACGATGGAACGTACTCGACGGAGGTACAGAGTGGCACGGCTGGTATATATATATATATATATATATACGAGTATGTATGATTTCTAAAGAGGGAACAGGAAAAACGAGTATCAAAACTCCAGTAAGACCAGCACTAGCGATAAAAAAAAATATATAAATATACGAACAACAAAAAAGAGGAGGAAACGGCGACAAGGACGACGAAACAACAAAACGACAACAACAAAGGTTGTCGGGGTTTTGAAAGACCGATGCACGAGATGATCGAGGATTCTTCTTGAAATACGAAAAGATTGCGTCCTGGTTGACACACGTGCCAGCCAACGGTCGCACAGAAGCCGCGATGGCAGCGGCTTGAGGTCGGCAAGTCCGGAAACTGTCTCAAACATTCCGAAATGGAATGCCACCAACAACTCCCCGCACGCACCCCCGCATTGCTGGGGAGGGGGGGGGGGTTGCGGTAGTAGATCGTGCACTAGCAGTGTAAGCATGCCACAACAAGTTCGAACGCAAAGTGTGTAGGCTATTGCTGCTGTTGTCTTTGCGATTGGTTTCGTGGTACCGGGCTGTGGGCGGGAGGGGTGTACAAAATGGAATCGGCGGAGAGAGTAGATTGTTGCGTGTTGTTTTTGTGTCGGTCAGGTAGAAATGCATCCCAATTCCCCAGCAAGAAGTGGGGAATTTGGGCGGATGGTGGAGTTGGTAGGTGTCGGAAGTGTAGCTGTCATCGATCAACGCTACTTTGAGGCGGCCTCGATTTAGAGAAGGGTAGAGATTCTTTGTTCGAGATTGGACGACGTAAGTTTGATTTCATACGAGAGGGAGACTGCACTGACAAGACCTTCAGTGCGCGGGATTACAATAGAGAGAGAGAGAGAGGTAAGAAAATAACCTTTCTCTCTAAGTATTACTGAGTTAGGGACGCCGTTGGCAACCTTGTTATCTGCAATTGACGATTCTGGACAGATTCTGGATAAGAATAGTAAGTGACTGAGTGCGCGATTACGATCCAAAAAACTATGAGTCAATGTGTTCACTAGATTTGATCGAATTGCAATCTGTATTATCATTATTTAGGATGTTATTCGTACATTTATTTACACTCCCACTATTTATCTAAAATAAATACACAGGTAGGTATGAAACTATCAATAGCGTCCGTGCTTATTTGTTACAGTTTTTCATCGTCGTATAAGACAAATCAATATAAATAGCCCTATCGATTTCAATTTGGTTTGCCACAACATTGGCTGACCATATGAGCCTGCTCCAGTAGCCTCGATTCGACCAGTGCTAGCCACAATAAGCTTTACTAAAAAACAAGCGACTCAAGAAATCAGTTAAGAATATTTCTTCTCTATAAGCTTAATAGCAATAGACCTTAATTACTTTCTTTTAAATTGATCATTGTTATGCTAGAAAACGTAATATCGCGAGCAGGGGTATAGCTGAGCTAACGTGTCACGGTTTTCCGTTAATATTTAGATATATATCTACTCAAAATGGATAAATATCTGTCTCTAGGCAGCAGTATTTCGCAATTATTTACTTACGTATATGTAAAAATTTGCAAACGTCTCTCACAGCACATCCCGCCGCGCTAAGCAAGTCCGCTTATTACGTCGTTTGCACACAACTGAAAAGGTATTCAATTTTTATTCTATGTAGCTGAGAATGTGGCGGGCGTGTCAATGTCACTGTTATTTGTATAGATACCTAGATAAATATTGTCAGTTTGACTCGCGGCATTGAATCTCGGATGTGTGCGATATGTGTTTGTGATCAGTCTTCATTGCTTGGTCCTCGTTCTGTCTCCGTTCGCGATTTCTCAAATAGTTCTCTGTATCTCTCCAAGTGTCTCTGACGTTAGTCTTCGGGCGACAACGTCAGCGTCACGTCGAAATCATCTGCGCTGCCGTCTGTATGTTTTGCCGCAGCCGAGCTGTCGGGCCCGACCCCCGTTTCTCACTAGTTTCTGTTCGGCGTCGGAGGTGCATTCACCATCATCGTTTCTCGTGGCAGGCCTGAGCAGACGCCCCCTGTCGAGGACGACGACGACGACGACGACAATGTCGTCACGAATCGGCGGAACGTTACAAGCGGCAATCGTTTGCCGTATCGGGACCAGCTTGCGACGCCCCCCGGCCGCCGCGCCAGCAGCAGAAGCACGGGCGGCGCTTCGACGAAAGCGGCGCTGCCTGCGGTGGCGGCGGCGGCAGCAGCTGCATCAGCACCAGATAAATGTGTGCTTATCGTTGTATGCTGCCATTCGGCTGGATTCGGGTCCGTTGAACAGTTTGCGGCCATATCGCTCGAATCCATCCAGCATTTCGCTCTCGATCGGTTTTTTCGACCTCAATGCACGCGCAATGGCTCGTCGTTCCGATGATATTCAATTAGCTACCGCCGCTAGCGGCAATTCGGCCGACGATTTTCCGACGTCGTTGTCGTTGTGTTTCGTTTCGTCAAACCACCCTCCACCTACTCATACCCCAACAACCCACAACGTACACGAGAAGTATCACGACGAGAAAAACGCAAACGAACACCAGAAAATAGAAGCAGAAGAAGAAAAGAAGATGATGAGCGCAAGCAAAGAGAATACAAATTAGCGCAGACATCAGAAGTCGCATCAGCAGGGGAAGCGGAACGAGCAGAAAAGACTGAAATGAAAATCAGACTGGCACTTGTATTGTTTAATCGGACATTATCCGAATGATTGACTCGATCGGATGATGTCTAACTGAGGAGTGGCCGAGTTCGAGGCATTCGACTACATAGACAGCCGACGTACGTGCCACTCTCAAAGCGTTATCGATAGAACTATGATTGTCCTCATAATCAACATCATCCTCATCATTGTGTTCGGCATTCGCGTGCCAACATCGTCATCATCACCATCATCATTTTCTGCAGCATGACCGTGTCGTCGTCGTTAATCGTCATAATCATCAACATCTTTACCGCAATATTTCCCTTAACCAGTGGAACAAGCTGGCAAACAACTGTACCAGTAGCCGCCGCAGAAGCAGCAGCAGCATCGTCATATCGTACGCTGTGCGCCACAGTCCAACTTGGCAACCTCTCGCTGGGCCGTGAACGAAGGCGTCACGCTAACTCATTCATCCATCCATCCTCGAGACGACATTCATCTCGCCATGCAGACCACACACACAGCTGCACAACCCATGGAGTTGTGGACCGATTGATCGCTTCTTAGCTGACAAGCCCGCCCGTCCATCAAAAGCTTGCCGAATTACAGGCCGGTCTGTCGGTTGTCGGTTTCGTTAGCTAGATAACCGGATACCGCCACAGTTCTCTCTGTTGCTATGGTCTTGCTTCTTGCGTTCGTTGCTCGATTCTCCAAGTCGAGTCCGTCTATCTGACCGTCTCTTTCGGTTTCTCATCTCTGATTGTCGGCGAATATCGGCTGGCTAGATTGATTGAGAAAAGAAGAGAGCGAGAGAGAGAGAGAGAGAGGAACAGATGATTGAAGTAAGGATGAGGAAAGGGTGACTGAAGGAAAGTCCTGATCCGGCGGACACTGGCGTCTTCACCGTCGTTGAGGGTCAAGTTCGTGATCGTCATCGTTGTCGTCGTCGTCGTCGTCGTTATACTCATGGTCGTCATCGTTGTCGCCGTCGTTATCCTCATGGTCACGTCTTCTCATCAATAGAGGCATAGCGGGCCGGTTCAATCAACCAGCCCTCCTTATCCCTCAGCCCTGCCACGCCCCTATCACAACCCGACTTCAGCAACTACCACCGCCTACGGTCGTATCGGTCATCGCGGGGTCAGCATTCATCTCAATCAACCTCGTCTTCGTCCCTCTCCTACTCCTCCTCCTCCTCCTCCCCTGCTCCTTCTTCAATTCCCTTCGCCGACCTCGACCCTATCTATATTCCGTCATGCAGTATCTCCATGACTACGTTACTGCTATCATCATAAGCGTATCCTAGCGTACTTCACCAACCACCCACCCCCAGGCTGTTGCTACGAATGAGCCTACTGTTATTACTATGAATGCTCCTGTTTCTTGTACCCCCACAACGACTACCGCTGTCTATAGATGCCATGTGCTGCCCTACTTGTGTCCATATGTGTGCGAAGGTATTATTGCTGCTCTCTAATAGATTTATCCATTCATCAATCTATCTATATACCTATCTAACTGTTTCTACACATTTAAGCAGACATGGGGCGCGAACACACACACGACAATGGAAGCAATAGCAGCAGGAAATGTCATGTTCGTCATTGAAAGTGCAAAATCAAGCAACAATGAAGGGAGACGATAGTAAGAAAGGACAGGAATAATGTGGTTATGGCCGAGGACACAAACCGATGTGATGAAAAACGAACGCTTACAGCGAGGGGCGAACAAATATATATATATATATATATATATATATAAGAGAGAGAGACCGTAGGCGCAAGAACAAAATTGCAGCACAAATTCAAAGAAAGTAGACCCGCGGCGAAAATCATGATGAAAGTTCGGCAACAAAGCAAAGTGCCTCCTCCAAATAGAGACAAAGGAGATAGCAAAAAGTAAGACCAGTCGAATGACTGACTGGCTTCGTCACATTCGATTGAAGGTGAGGCTGGGAGAAATTTTGACCGATCCGGACTCGCGCCGATCATTGATCTCGAGAGAGCAGATGTACCAGTAATAACTGCAGCCAAAATGCCGAGCTACAGAAGAGTTCCACGCAAAACGGGAGACAGAAAAGGATTATCTAATCAGTTGTAGAGAGACGTAACGAGTACGTTATAGAGCTAGACAGAAAGATATTGCATTTCTTTCTATACCGGTGTGGCAAACGCAGGTTATTGAGTAGAACTAGAGAGAAAATGCAATTGTCTCAAGAAACAGTATAGTGAGAATAATGGATGTTACATTTATTAACATTATAAGTTTTATTATTATTCAAAGTATAATTCCACTAGCAACGACATTCAAAACAAAAACAGGCAGACGACGGGTTTTGGTTAGTTCTGTAACTAGCCACTAGAGTCACTTACACGTTATACAACATTTCTGCGTTACTACTACTACTACTAATAATAATAATAATAGTATTCCTATCGAGCAACTCCAAAGAAACTGTCAGAGTTAGCTGTCATAGACTTGTGTCGGACAGACGCTTCTTCGTGGCTTTAAAGATTTGGGGATTTTAGCACCAGAAGCGTCATAGCGACCGAAAGATGTGATGACGTCCACATGCAGGGCTTGGCATTAATCCGTATCATCTAGCTAATTTGGATGTAATCGCGTCATATTAATGCAAGTTTGCGAAAGCAGCGTACGCCTTCAGTACTTTCCTTCTCAGCCAAGGCATTCTAAATAGGAAAACACACTCTGTCACGGCATTCTTAAAAGAAAAAAATCATGATTGGCACGTTCGCATGCGTTCCGGTTAACGACGGTAAACGAATAGCGTCAAGCTGTCACCGTCAGCCATGACAGTGAATTTTGAGCTGGCCATGTCGCCGTATAAATATAATTATTAGTGTTGTTTTAATCCGTAAGTCCGTATCAGCTAGTGTGATAATTATAAGCCAATTTAATCACAGCGCCTCTCTGTGGGTGTCTATTTAGCGGCGCATATATATATATATATATATATATATATATATATACAGAAGTCATATCATTTAACCATAAAATTTAATAAATACGTGTATATATATATATCCAAATGTGACATGGTTGAAGTTCGAAGGCGGGGCGGCGACACCCAAAGTTTGGACTGGCTTATGCCGGCGCACGGCAGTAATTACCACGAATCCATTTACTGCAAGACTGTAGCCACGACCTAGCCTTTCTAAGAGGATTAGATGCCTCGGTAAAAGAAGCCGCCAGCTGTAGCAATAGGTGCTGCAGGTGTATTCGTCGTTGTTGTTGTATGAGGGTAGTCAGTGGTCGCAACGCAACGAATGCCGCACGATCTGTGTCTGTGAAGGTGCCACAGGGGTACAGGTGGGGCTCTGAACTGGTCGCCAGTGGCACGATCAGCGCCCTGCGCTAATTCTCACCGCCTGCTGTGAGACAATTTTGCCATCTCCGAAAAAGAGACAGATAGACAAACAATAACTACCGCGCTATTTTATATTTATACTTTTAACTGTTTTACTATCGTAGTAGTAGTAGTAGTAGTAGTGATGGTGTCGAGCCCGGTGGCGTACTGCATTTGCCTGCACCTCGCGACCGGAGGAGACACATAGGGACGCAGGTTTTGAGTTCCACCGTTGCACATGTGTATTTGTAGGGGTCCGTCTATGAAGCAATGCGAAAAACAGTCCCGTGGACGTTAAATCTTGGCTGAGGGTCAGCCCGAAGAGTTTATTTTTAGTATAGGTATTTTCTCATTCAACTAAATAAACCTCCTTTGAAATTTAATTAGAGTGTTTTGTTAGAAGCAGGAACCGCAGCAGGAATAACGTTTATAAAGTATTGCATTCAGTCAAAGGCGTTCTGTCGAGTAGTGAGCTGAGCTTCAGTCTACTTAGTGGACCTTGGTGGCGAGGAGCGCGTGTTATCTCAACGAGGGTTGTCAGGGCGAATTGGCACATGCTGAACTCGTGTGTCTTTACGGGACAGTGCTATGAGTGAAAGAATTATGGCACATCTTCGTAAAATAATGCTGCTTCACTACCGCCTACCCAAAGGCCGAATGTGGAAAAGTGGCCCGGCGGCGAGGATTTGCGCGGTGTACCGGCTTCATAGTATGTGCGGTCCAAGCACAATCCGGTGATTTGACCGCTTTCGTAATGAAGATCACCCACGCGGAAGACAAGCCGTCTGCAGCGCCGCCAACAGTAGATACGGATGAAACAACTGCTGCTCTCGTCGATTGTAATACACATTCGACACTTGATGAGATCGCCTACATGGTGAATGCGTCGCATGGATTCGTTCACTTGCATCTAACTAGTCGTGGGCACGTGGAATGTGCCGATGTATGGGTAAACATTAAACAAACAGTAGAAACATGGAACATTTGCTTGTCGCCGCTGAGAAGTGAATCGTCCATAATAAAGTAACTCGCACAAAGCCATGCAAGGAATTCGGACCAACACCGTTGCGAAAGCAGGCCTTCATGCTAGGAGGACCATGCTGTGCGTCCGGTGGGATTGGAAAGGCGTGGTGTTTCTTTCTCTGTCGCTTTCTCTCCGCCTCTTTGTATAGAGGTAGACTTAATACGTGTTAGTTTTTATATTTGCCACAGAAGCACTGCATCCCCGACTTCTGCTGGAGTGATTCATCAAAGACACACGCCAACACCGCCCTTGATGGAAGGGCCTCAGCAATTTTGTACATATTATTTGAACAAACTACGTTTAGTATTCTCTATTCTATTGTGTTTTCTGTTCCGTCTCCATTTGTTGCCTTTCCGTCTGCCTTCTACTCGCTCTGCTCTTGACGTCTGACACGTCTTTACGTGTGTGGTAATGGTTCGTCGTCGTATTTAGTCGATCGCGATTAACGTGGATCTTGGGGCCGCACACCACGCGGGCGGGAGTGCATCATGCCATATACGCGTCTCCTTCATGTCATTGTTCTTCTCCGGACCTTTCATCGACATACACGAATGTGTTGTCCGCTGTCTGGTACCCGCATGACGATAAGCATCACGTCCTTCTCAAGACGGCAACAACAACAGCAACGACAACAAAGACAAGGTCGACGTCAACGTCAACCATAACAACAACAACAATGATGACGACAACGGCGATGACCACGAAACGGATCAGAAGAAGCAGCATCAGCAGATTACCGAGGTGATTCACTGGACCTTAGGTTATTGGACTACGCTAGTCGTTGCTTGAAGTCGAGCTCCTCTGATGTCCCAGGATCTATTTCTGCTTCTGGTCCTGTTCTCCCTCCTTCCCCTGCCCCCGGGAGGTCCTCGGCCTCTATCTCGTCGTCGTCGTCGTCGTCGCCCAGTGACGTCGTCCATGAAGTAGCATACCCATTTTTTCTCGTATTTACGGCACTTGTGCTGCGTCTTTTTCTTCTGCTCGTCGAGCCGTTGCCGGTGTCGTGGGGTACTATAATGCATCTGCTAGTTCAAATGTTCGGCTGTGTGCTGGCGCCGCGGCGCCTCAGGGGTACCCCCACCACCACCATCATTTATCCGCCTGCCGGCCGGCTGCTTTCATCAGTCGCTTGTCGACGACACCCCAGGGCGTCGTATGAGAGAGGGGCGTTATAAGCACACTCTATATATATATATATATATATATATATATATATATATATATATATTTGCCTATAAGTAAGGTGTTACGGCAAACAATTGCAGAAGACGAAGAGCTGCTTCTTGCTGCTGTCCTTCCTATTGCTGTCGTTGCTGTTGCTGATATTGAGGTTGTTGTTGTTGCTGTTGGCGGCTCGTACTCAACGTCGAGGCTATATGGAGTGCAGCCCATAAGAAGCTAGTGAGACCCCCCTCCCCACAGCTCCCCCGCGAGCAACAGGGACCGTTCCATCTTTCATTCGTTGGTCTCTCGTTCACGTATGCCGGCGGAATGTCTGCTGACGTCCGGTCGGCACGGCAGCGGCAGCTCCAGCTCTGTGAGGTTCAGCGCTTTCGCCGACGACCAGCGTATGGCTCTTGCGGCCGGCGACGACATGAGATGATGAGCTTTGGAAGAAGTGCGGCTGCTGCCTGCATCATTTGCAGCGGCGCGTCGAACCCCACTCAGCGTTGCCGCCGTAAGACGCTCTGCATGCCACCACTAGCGTCTCTGGCAGACATGAACCAACTGAGCCACTACACGTCTGCTTGGAGGATGTGGCGGGGGGGGGAGGTGCTCTCAGGCAGCATATTTGCAACCCCACTGCCCCCCCCACCCCCCCACCCCCCCGGCCACCCTCCGTAGACCAGGGGACAACTGCAAATACGCTGCTGCTGCTGCTGCTATCGCGAGTTTTTAAGCCTGTCCACAACCGAAAGCCTTTAGCTGCATGAGCAGTTTGTGTGGTGGCTGCTGCCGCTGCTTACCCCCCAGCGGCGCGTCTGAGGCAGGCGTGGTGCACCAGGAGCTTGCTTCGCGCCGAAGTCTCGCCGTCTCAGATGAACAAAAATTATGCCTTCAATGTATTCCATCGATGTCGATCGTTTGTAGTCGTCGGGAATTTGTGTTTCTGTATCAGGCGCTGCTGGCAAGGCATTTGCCATTGGGCCTAATGTAACGCCACACCCGTTCGTGCACACGTCCGTCGGTCGCTTTCCGTCCGACGATCAGCAGCAACCGGAACAAATAAGGCGAACATTTAAAATTCTGTCCCAAATAGGCGGCACTTGGTATGTATTTTGCCGTATGTGTACAATGCGTCAACAAAAGCATACCTCACGCACTCTAATGTCAGTCGACAGTTGCGCCCGTACAACCGGCAATGCTTATCTCTGCAACTGCTACGAACAGCAAAGCTGACGTGCTGCGACAACAGAACAGTGCTTATGAATGGCACGTGCATTTTCAACTTGTTCGTGCAAGTTGAAATAGCACCATAACCAAGAAGTATAATACTTTTCTAAAACAAGTATAGTGGTAATTAACGCGTCCTATATATGTATAGACATATACATATATGTTCTGCTTGTCTATCGGCCCTAACTTTTACAGAAGGATAATACACCCATAATCAATCAATCAATCAATCAATCAGGTTTATTGACGTGCCCAACAAGTTGGCAATCTGTCACCTTTCATTCAAAATATACATAATATACGAATTTTTGTACCGATCATAAGTGTGTAAATTTCAACATAAACGTCTTTTTAGCATCGCAAGTCTCTCGGAAATTCAGTCATTCGTTCAAATCAAAGTCTTTCTTAGTGAAAAGGATGAGTCATCTTTGGCAATAGCATTAGTTCCCAGACTACAGATGTTACGCCGACTTTTGAGGAGTTTATTTCACCTCGAGATACGTTGGCACCTTGGGTTTTTTGTCGTCACAAGATTTGATTGTGCCATGTCTGCTCCAATCATCTCTGTCGTGCTGACGCTGGCCGACAAGCCTTGTAATTATGTAAAAAGAGCCGATATAGAAACGGCCAAGCAAACACTCACACATATATATAAAGCATTTAGATCGTATACCCTGCATTCGCGTATATAGAATATATACGTTTCACATACGCAGCGCTAGCACCCTGTATCTAGCTTACATACCAATACACTCTTATACGTGCGTGGAGAGGAAGAGAGAGGAAGAGAGACAGAGAGTCGGGGAGAGAGAGCGTTTAACGATTATCGTTTCGTTAGCTCCTCGCTAAAATCCTCCCGTCGGCGACCGTCGGGACTCAGCCGGGCCTGCAAGGCACGCCCGGTTTCGCCCGAGCGCTACTTGAGCACCAATCGGCTCTGTTTCGATGGAGGCCGTTCGTCGTCGTCGTCGTCGTCCCAAGCCTCGACATAGAGATAGTGCTGGCGAAGGCGCGCCTCTCTCCTGCCGAACGCTTGCTGAGACCTGGGACCGGGGAAGGTCCCGTAAACCTTAGTTCACGGGACAACTAAGAAGTGAACCAGCGGGCAGCTAGAGGGCTGACCGTTTGGCGGATCCGCGCATCTCAGTCGTTCAGTTCAGTACGCTCATTTTTGGAATGCGCGGAATTCCACAGGAACCAAGCTTCTTTTTCTTCTTCTCTCGTCCGTCTCTTCGCTGTTTTTCGGCAGACGAAAACGCTAACGGCTGGGAGATGGGTAGGCGGCCGCCTGCTCGGAAACGACAAACCACGCTGCGTCGGAGCCCAAAACGAGTGACGAAGGCGCTCGCTGGCCGCTGCTATTGGCAGAACGGGTGTTTTGCTGCTGAGGGTCCGGCCGGCCGTCCGGTCGGAATCTTGCCGCAAATACCGACGAGTGTCCTGTAGCAAACAGGGTCTGACAGCAGAGCAGGACGACGACAACAGCGTACCATGTACAAGAACGGCGACGGGAATAGTAGAGTCGGACGGCAGACAGAGAGAGACCGAACGCGTGCACTGAGAAAGCACTGAGCAGCGTGACCACCGACAACGAGACACTGCCCTTAGAGAGAACAATCACATATGGAGAGAGAGAGGGAACAATCCATTTGTAAGAGAGAAAAAGAGAGGATAGCAATCACGTAGGCGAGAAAGAACCCGCAGTAGAAAAGGAGCGCCGAATTAGACGGGAAGCCGAACAAGAGGGAAATAGGGCACGCAGTGACGGGAAACAATGCGTTACTTTTTTGTTTGTTGTTGGTACACAAATGCCCACATAAGCATGCATAGGTATCTATACACAATATTACCGCAACATGGGCGCGGGACATACGCGTATATAGTATACACGGACCAGGCCAGGAGGTGTCACTGGCCCGTCGGACGGCAACGTCCGTAGAAAGCGCCCGTATCTCGTCTGCTGCGATTGCATATGTAGCTGGAAAGCGCGCGGAGGAAGCACGTTCTATGATGACGTGGGGTAAACGATTTCCGGAACTCGAACACGTGTTTCTGTTGTTCTGTTTCCGCCTCGCCCTCTGCTGTTCACAACTGCAACTGCCCGCAATGTACAAGAACGGCGACGGGATAGTAGAGTCGGACGGCAGACAGAGAGAGACCGAACGCGTGCACTGAGAAAGCACTGAGGCAGCGTGACCACCGACAACGAGACAACTGCCCTTAGAGAGAACAATCACATATGGAGAGAGAGAGAGGGAACAATCACATTTGAAGAGAGAAAAAGAGAGGATAGCAATCACTTAGGCGAGAAAGAACCCGCAAGAGAAAAGGAGCGCCGAATTAGACGGGAAGCCGAACAAGAGGGAAATAGGGCACGCAGTGAAGGAAAACAATGCGTTACTTTTTTGTTTGTTTGATTGGTGTACACAAATGCCCACATAAGCATGCATAGGTATCTATACACAATATTACCGCAACATGGGCGCGGGACATACGCGTATATAGTATACACGTAGAGCCTAACACGTTTATGATATATATATATATAAATATATATATATATATAGGTCAGAATGGAAGGGCACGAGCAGGACAAACAGGCACATGACGTTGCACGGTTTTCATCACCTTCTATGTCAGAAAGACGCTTGCCATAAACCCTGTGACACATGTGTTTGTAAATATTGTTATGGTATATCATGGCAGTGAGTGTAATGCAATCCCCTCTCTAACAAAGCTGGCACTGAACTATTTTTAATATTAATATCATTACGAGATCGTTCTATTGTATATTTTACCCAACCTGGTGTGTAAATAAAGCATGTGATATATATATATATATATATATATACTGCGTATATATATATATATATATATATATACCTGCGTAAAGCTTGTAACCTGTGACAGCTCTCGGAATTCCTGCTTGAGCCACCTCATGCTATTGCCTGAATGGTACGTTAAATAAGACAAAATTAACAAAGAAAGGAGTTACTGCACGCGTTTCTGTGTGCGGTATATATATATAATATATATATATATATATATATATATATATATATATATATATATATATATATATATATATATATATACATAATCAAACGCATGCGCCTTTACTCCTACGGGAATAGACGGAGGTCAGCGCAGTGCACCATGTGTCGGCTCCTGTCGGTCTTGTACTCCTGGCAGAAGGAAGGAGGACGCTCCGTCGACAAATTCGATAAGATACGATCAGGTCTGTCTACCAGCAGCATTAGTTGCGGCTTTCTCGAGGTGACCGGTGGCTGTAGGGTTATACATTTGCCACTGCTTCTATTCCCAGGACGATAGCGACGACCTACGCCGCTACCACGCTCCTGCCACTATTAGACGATAGATACTGCACGGTAGAGAGGTAGGTAGAAATGTATGTGGCAAAGCAGGTGATGGCGACCGTGGTGCAAGCTCTTATGATTCAGGCCGAGCTGAAAGGCCGCCCCGCCAACGATGGGGGCCTGGAGGCCCGCGGGCCGGTTACTCATAAGGTAGCCGCGGCTCCCGGTGCCGCGGCTAGGAAACTCTACGGCTGCTCATGTCATGCTGCATGCTCTATGCACCGCCCTTGTCCCCTACCACCACCGCCACACTCTCCGGCAGAACGTATATACACGGCGGCCAGCCAGTGGCAGCATTGAACGAAAATGCGTTGGCGTTGAGTGGTTTTAGACGTCTGCCGGCCTCCTGCCTTGGTCGTTGTTGTGGGAACGGGTTCGGGCCGGGCCGGGCCTGACCAAGGCGAGCCGTCGGGAAATTAACGTTGCCTCGTCCTTTGCTGCCGCTTGGCCAGTCTGCCTGCAACGTTTCCCTGCACCTACCTGCCTGCTGTATGGGCTTCTTGGTCCCACGAGGATCAATAACAGATGGATCGACGAATGAATAGATAGGTTGATAAAGAGAAAACAGCCGACTGCTAGAGAGGCTCGGTGAGAAAGTAAAAGGGAGTCACACAAAAAGAGTATGACAGCAAGCGAAGGTGAAAAATAGGTAAAAAGCAGTGTAAGAGGTGACGTTATGAGCTGTGAGCAGGAGGCCTGGTAGAACTGGCCAGAATGCGAACGCTGCAAGAAAGGGGTGGCTAGTGAAAAATTGCCAAAAGCTTGCTTACTAGTTCGGTGATGTCTGCCCAAACACGACGATGGCCAGAAGCGACGTGCGAGAGGAAGACAGTAGGGAACTAATAGTGCGGACTTATTTCCGTCGTATCCCGTCGTATTCTCAGCTAGATTGCTAACAAGGGTGAGCAGCGCATTCCGAGACTTTATACCGTTTCGTTAGAGCTTGAGACGATAGATCCAGCAGAAGCGGCGGCGGCGGCGGCAGCAGCAACAACGACGTCCGTATAATTGTGTAAAAATGCCTTCGTTACTGTTAAGAGGGCCGTATGCGGCAGCCTGAGTCATGATGTATGGCAGCAAGGGTGTCCTTGTCAGGTCAGAGCCTCATTCACATTGCTTTGCCTGCTTGCTATTCAGGCTAATTTAGGCCTACTCTGGAGGGTCGTTAAGGACGGCTGTATTAATGCCGGGCGGAACAATACGATCCGATGCAGTGAAAGATAACGGTGCAGGTTAGGGGGTGGTGGCAGTATTGGATTTCATGTTGAAACTGTTAAAGTTAAATCGCGCGTTGTAAACGACGATTCATTGAAATATGGCTGGCATCACCTGCGAGGACGTATGGGCTTCTGGGTCATTTTGATTTATTTGCAACCTCACGTAGCTACATTACGCAATTGCCAATAGAAAAACAACCTACCAACAAACCACTTACGTGAATGATATGTTAATGAGCCGACAGTTAACTAGTATAGAGCCGTGTTGGAAGCGGCATAAGGAACAGTACCCGATTATTGGTGTCTATAGTTCCATTAATTAAAACTGAAACCTACAGTGTATATATATGTATATATATATATAGAGAGAGAGAGAAGTCGATGTCTAGTCTGTGTATTAAATTGTAATTACATGTAAACCAAGTGTATATGTAGCTCTGTAATACGCTTCATTTGTCTAGCGTCTTAAAGTATGTAGTCTTGTCTTTTAACTGTGTGACGGGAAGAACGGCTTAGTCGTAGCGATAGCAATGCACGCCTATTTAAGGTCGTCCATATTGTGGATTTAGAATTTAGCACTGAGGAGGCGAAAAAGACGACAAAATACGATGCGATGATGCAAAGACCGAATCAAACAGCTGACCGCAGTAACGACAGGTTTGTAAGCGACAATTTTTTCGACAAGTGTATCATAGACGCACTTAAGCGTCGAACCGGAGGACGAACAGCCCATCCAGCAGTGGTTCGGCGGCCGAGGTACGGGGGAAGAGAGTTCAATCAAGCGAGTTGACGAGTCAGCACTCTAAGGGCATTGCAAGTCCGCACGGGGCAGAACAAGAACTCGACGTATTTGTCCTGCCAGGACCTGGTGCTAGAGAATCGAAACGGAACGTGTATGACTTCAGGAAGGCTAGAGGAGCGCTAGAACGCGTTTTGCGATTGCGACCAGCACGCACATTGGATTATTTATTCGGTCCCGTATCATCATCATCATGATCATGGTTATCGTCTACATTTTCGAATCCATTATCGGATCACCACCATCGATAGCATAGATCAACAACATCGTCACACTCCGTCACGGCCGAAATAATGTAGCTGTTCATCTCCTCGCTGGCGTCGTCGTCATCGTCGTAATTGGCTTTCTAGGCGTACTAGGGCTTGCCCTGAGGATGCAACTCGGCATATTTGTACTGCACATTACGGCTCCGCAATACTGCTTGGCTGCACGCCGTCGCTACAACATTCAGCCCTCGAGGCCACATTGTCGTCCACCTGGCTCGAGTTGCACTCGCCTGCCCAAGTGTCACCGCCTAGTTTAGCTAATTCCAGGTTGCGGCGACGACCGTCTCGTCGCAGTGCCACTTGGATGACGCAGTGCGACCACTAGAGCGGATTCTACAATAGCTAACTGAGCGAACTCTTCATTACGTATGCGAACGTACGTCTTCATTATAAACGGTTTGTTATGTATGCATATAAGGTGCCTTATCGTGCAACGTTGTCTTTTCTCTCTCTCATGACATATATATATATATATATATTTCTCTCTCTTTACACTGTTATGTATCCATTTCGTCTGCCGCTATAGGTTTTGCCGCTTTCCCTTGTATGTGCACATATTTGAACACATGTTTATTTGTCTCTAGTAGGAAATTTGTGGTAGTAATAGTTGTGGCAATCATTGTAACGCTAGTTTTCGTTATTGTTATTGTTGTTGTTGTCGTTGTCGTTGTATAGCAGCACTTGTTGCTTATACTAGCCTTGGCAGCCTGTATGCACTACTTAATTCGCCATACTTCGCTTCCTTGGGAACCACTCGACGAGAAAGTCAGCGTTCTGCTCGCTGCTATATTTACGACAATGCTATTCCGTTTCCGTAAATATGTCTCTCTCCCCGTCTTTCTCCGTCGTTTTGCCTTATGTCCGTTCTACCTGCATGCCCTAATTCTCTCTTTCGCGCGAGGTCTCTATCTCTCTTCCGCTTTCTCGGCCTGCACGTCTGCGTCTCTTGGAAGTCTCGACTAAATAATAATAATGACCGTGTTCACTGTTACGCAAGCGCGTGAAAGCTACTGTTGCTAGCTGCTGATTTTCCCGCCAGTGCTTCTACTAACGAGGTCGTCGCTCTTCACCGCCCCACCCCCCCCCCCGGCCCATCCTCACCGCTGAAAACTGCTTGAGGCTGAAACGGCGTAATGCGCGAAACCTTTGCCCCCCGCGCAAAACCTTTGCTCCTCACCGATTACGGCACCCGTAGTGGTGCCACCACAGCAGATTGCTTCTAGTTCATTCTCATTGTTCCATCGTTCACTCATTCACCGGCGTACGGGGCTGGCGGCGGGGAAGGGGGGGGGGGGTGCGGAGAGCCATGGAACTGTGTGGGTTGAAGGGCGGTATCTTCTAAAGGGTGGACGGCCCTTTCAACCTTGTGAGTGGTTTGCGGGTGCTGCTGCTGTTGATGTTGTTGTTGCCGTTGTCGTCGTCGTCGTTGGCACCCCCGGTGGTCACGTAGCCAGCAGGCAAGCGCAACGTCGCCTGGCTGCTCTCTTCGGCTGTGACCATTTCATTACGTTAACGGCGGCGACCAGTTAACGAAACTAACAGCGCAAGTTCAGCACAAGTCGCGCAATCCAGACCCCGTTCCCCCGTTGGCCCATGGTAAACTCACTCGCTTACAGCAGTTTTCAGCAATGCCAACTCTGAGGTCCCCTCGCTCGCTTCCCCGATGAGCGATGCCACCATGCGGCTGCGGTGATTGCGGAACGCTGCGCCGCTTCTAACGAGCTGACAAACACACGGACACTCAGTGCGGAAATAGAGCTAGATAGAACGCGTGACAAATGATTGTTGATTTAGGAGATCGAACGAGAAAGAGGAGTATGAAAAAGCAGTTGGGCAGAAGGCAATAGAAAACGAGAAACAGCAGAGCATGTAAAGACCGCTGGTCTTTTCGTCGACAACCAAAGCTTTGGATGTCCTCGGCTGGGCTGAAACGCAGGACAACACAGGGAACACAGACAAAAATCGTAGAAGAAATCTGTGGCCAACCGCGACATCGGCTACCGGGACACCTTCATCTTCCTCCCTCACCCTACCGCCGTCCACAAAATCAGCGTGAAAAAGTCAACGAAAAAGTAGAAGAGCCTGCCGGGGAAAGCCCCGACACCGCAATGATCGAAAGTCGCGATCATATTGATCAGTTGTGGTGTCTTAAGGAAAGATGTTCTACCGGGGGGGGGGGGGGGGGTGCCAACAGCTGCTGATATTAGCATTGCCATTGTTGGAGGTGGTAATGAGAATAGTGGGGCTAGCCTCTATGATAGAGGAGGCGACATGGCGATGCTGTTGTTGTTCTTCTTGATAATGATGGTGGCATGAGAAAAAAAGTGAGATGTGTCTACAGAGATGGAAGCCGACAATGAGGCCGGTAGTGAGGTGGGCGGATGGTGGCTATATGAAGGCCATTACCAGACCGCCCTTCGCCCCTGATCATAGTTGCCTTTGTCGTCTTCGTGGCTTGTGTTTTTTAAAACGGGTTTCATATCTCTCATCTTGCATGATGGGCCTTCTCAATTATCTATCACTCTCTCTCTCTCTATCTCGCCACCTTTATTTTTCTTATTGTTCCTTTTGTGTGTGTTGCACCCTGAGGGCAATGAACTACCGAGGAGCTGACAGTGTGACAATGATCTATGAACCTAGTCTGCCAGCCAAGGACCGACCGACCAACCAAATGAACATGGTGTGGTGACCCAATGCGTCCCACGAAAACTTTCACCTCCGCCTCTCGTAAAGTCTCGAAAAGACGGACTTTTGACGTGTAGTAGTAGTAGTAGTAGTAGTAGGCACGTCAACACGTGCAGTCAATTGTTGTAATGTGGGGTGAAAGATGGTGATGGGATTGGCAGAGATTTTTTTTCGTTTATCTCGGTCACATCTCTGTCTGTATTTCTGTCTAAAATGCATAATATCCAGTAGGGTGTAGCGACTGATATTATCTGTCGTTTACGCAACGTAAAACGTACGTAAAGTGTTTAGTGCATGACGGCAAGGTCGGCGGACAAGACCGTCTGTGAGGTCAGCGCTGTTGTTTATTTAACGCTTTGAATAACGCTTTGAAGCAACGATGCTTGTATATTAGACGCTATCTGCCGAACGCAGTGAGAGTGTCGTGGTGTTGTTTCTGTTGTTGCTAGTTCCGCTATTGTTGTCGCTGTTATTGTTGCTGTCGTTTGTGCTATGGTTGTTGTGGATGTTGTTGCTACTGCTGCTGCTAGTGTTGTTGCTACTGCTGCTGCTAGTGTTGTTGTTTTTGTTGTTGTTGTTGTTGTTGTTGTTGTTGTTGCTGGTGTTGTTTTGTAGGTTCTGCCCACCTTTCGTCATCTTCGTAGTTATTGTTATGCGTTATGGCGCGTAGAGTAAAAAAGGAGCCGGGAAAGAAGAAGGCTCACTTCACTCATTCGTGAGTGAATGTCCGTCTACAGGTAAAAACGCACCAAGAGCAAAAATCCATCTTAGGCTGCCGGCCTGCAGGAGACGGCACCTTCGGTTCGGCGTCTTGCTGTTGTTTTTCTGTTACGACGCTGTCGCTGCCCCGCGCGGTGGCCGAGACAAATGGCTGCCAATGTCAGTGCTAATGTGAGCGACTTAAAGCCTTCGACGCGCCCCAACCTCGTTACCACGCAAGCACATCCTACCGCCGTTCTAGGTGCTACTTATGATGCATTTGATGATGTCGGCGGCAGCAACACCAGAACGCCGTTGGTTGCCAGCAACAATGAGAAGAGCAAATGTCGCGCGCGAAAAGAGACAAAGGAGCCAGAACCGGAGCTAAGAAGCGCTGCATACTCTCGATAGGTCATCGTCGAAGCAGGCAGTCAAAGTGAAGCCTGACCGCCTGCTTCGACGATCTGCATCCGCATTAACGCACCCTACCGATGGATCAGTGGTACCACAGTGTAGACAACACAACGAGCAGGTTTGAGACGTAGAGGGGGGAAGGACGTAGGAGGGATAAACGGACGCCGCAATGAGTGCAAACAATGTGGTGCAAGTAAAAATCCATCCAATCCAGATAAATACCAGCGGCGTGGCGATTTGGAGCAACAAAGAATGATATTGTTTGCTTGTGGGTCTACGCCAAGGGAGGGGGGTAAAATAGGTGCGCGTCTCGTGCGAACAATACGACACAGGGACAATGAAACAAAGGACCCGGGCATCGTTGAAAAAACGTATATGAGGTGTCAAAAGCACTAAGACGGAGACAGCGAGAGAGAGAGAGCGCGCAAAAAGAATAGTGATACGTGGAACGGTGGCCATGGAATCAAAAACTACCTTGCCGACGGCAATAAAAAACGAAGAACGAGGACGTTAGATCAGCTTGTATATGCAGATTTTGTTGTGTGTGTACTTTGTGTGCATGTGCGGGTTGACCGTTTTTCACGTTGTTGTTCAGATATATATATATATATTCGTACAGTTTTCTTGTGTTCTCTGTCTCTAGCTCCATATGCAGGTAGTAAATGTGTTCGTGCGTATCAATATGTAGACCGTATGTAGAGCTAGAGACAGAGAACACAACAAAACAATACGAAACAGCGAGAACGAACGCAAATAGCAGCAGCAGCATGAAGTAGACCTGAGGGCGCTGGTACGGTGTGTACGTCGTGTTTCGGAACGGGATCCTTAGGCGGAATCGGGTCCACATTGTTTGTATGCGGACAACCTTTTTGCGGGACAGTTCACAGAAGCAGCAACAGCAGCAGCACCACCACCAACTGCAAGAACAGCTAAACCGAGTAACTGCGGAAGTCGCGGCAGCAGCAGCAGCAGAGCAAACGCGAGACAAGCCAACCAATACACACAGACTCTAGGGGGTATAGAGTCAGTCAGCGTATTTTTCTCTCTCTATGTCGCTACTTCGGCTCCAGCTCAAACTGCTACAGTTACTACGACTACTACTACTACGACTACTAGCACTAACATTTCGGCTACTGCACTAGTCGACTATGGCACTTGTTCTACAATTGATGCTGCTGCTGTGGGTATATATATATATATATATATATATGCTGCCACTGTTGTGCCCCCTCCCCCCTCCCCCGCTTCCTCCTTCCTCGCTGGTGCCTCAAGTCCAACATCTCCACCTCGGCCGCCGGTGGTCCAAGACCAAGACCACGACCGGCCGGCTGGCTGGCCGGCACCCCATTACCCCACTCCGCCCTCCCTAGCGCGGGCAAGGCGGACGCGGCGACGGGGTGGGGGGGGGGGGGGGCGAATCCGCCAAACAAGGGTCCGGCCGCTACAACGGAAAGGGCGTGCCTGCCTGCCGAGCATGCTGTTGAAGACAGGTTCACCACAACGAGAAGGCGTTCGCGAGTCTTGAAAAAGTGTTTGTCGCACACACGCAACCTCACACAGTCACACATACACACTTACCCAGAGGCAGTCTGTCCAAAGACAGTGTTCGCAGGTGGTGGTGGTGGCGGTGGTGGCACGAAAGAATCAGCCCAGTCAGTGAACGAAGGCTAGCGGCCGCCGAGCGCTGAGACGGTGGGTTCCAACGGCAAACTTACCCGTGCTATACTGCTACAGCTGCATTCTCCCTGTTCGATCCCGCTTCTGACATCATATGTATGCATATACCTATTATCATCCGCCATACATAGCATATCCACCGGTTATTCCTTTTTAAATATATATATTAATATATATATATATATATATATATATATATATGCATATATTTATATATATATATATATATATATATATATATATATATATATATGTATATATATATATATATATGCATATGCATATATTTATACATATATATATATATATATGCATATGCATATATTTATATATATATATATATATATATATATATATATATATATATATATATATATATTTATATTTATATATATATATATATATATGCTCACTAGTCTGGGCTATCCCCTAAATAAATCACGGTTAGAAAATATATGTCTGCAGCAGGCGTCATAGCGTTGCCGCTGTTGTCAGTATTAGGAAAGGAATAGAAGCAGCAGCAGCAGTTGATGCTGAAGCAATAGCCCTAGGCTACTTTTCCTAGCCTAAGGTCACCTCGTCGGCACCACTATCGTGTGCGGGGGCGGGGGATGGGGGAGCATCAGAGCGCCTAGAATTTTCCGCTTGAGGGGAAGGCTTTTGAAGATTCGATGTAGTTGGCGGCTAGTGCCGCTGGGCTATTGAATAGAAGTTGTGCAACAATCGCAGTTGTAGAAGTAGGTTTAGTAAATGTAATATCGGTTTTATAACTCGCTGTAGTCAGGAGTAGTCTGACGACGAGGCAAAGGTGCGTGAGGCTTTCGTCCAGGGGCAATCCCTCACTAAATATTTGCGAAACAGTTTCGGAAGTCCCTTGCGACAACGTCACGAGCTCGTCGGCCCGTACTACACCACTATGCTTTAAGTAAATGGGTGCACCCTTAAGGCAGGTAACTAACTATTTTCGTACCCAAAATAAGTTTGCACCAACTGTGGGTAGCGGACAGTCCCGTTTCTTATAGAAGCAACGATAAGGAACAGGAAAGCTCCGCGAAGCTCCCGGTCGTCTGCGAGGCCCGCGGGATAAGGCCTCAGTGGTAGCAACATATATATATATATATATATATATATAATAAAGACTTCCTATTGCCAATTACTTTTTAACACCTTCGTTCCTTTCCTCTGGAATCCCGCAATTTAGCACTTATAAAATATATATACTAAAAAATAATAATACTTATCGCTTTTCCTAAGAAGTTTCCTAAAATGGAAGCTATTCATAGCGTTGCCAACGCAAGTTCTAAAAAATGAGCTTGTCACTGCCGCCGAGATCTAAAAGCAGACCACCATTTGGCAAGAGAAGTGTTAAAATTAAAATAAACACCTATTTGGCATGTGAAACAGATGACGTCAAATCTAACGTAGACGGATTGCATTTTAATGAATCATTTAACCTCGCTATGAAAATGTATTGTCAGTGTTGAGGTGCCCACCTGGTGTTTGCAGCTAGGCTCTCACTACCTCAGCACAATTAACCGTGGCAACGCGTTGTTCTATACATGACGACGACGACGCCGCCGCAATTTTAACAAGCGAATCCAACCGGCAATTTATTATTAGGTTCACGCAGCCAACCCCAACGGATAGGACATCCACGATTTGTCGACGTGATCTGCTACCCTCAAGACCCACTTTAAGGCTACTGTCATGGTGCCGACAGTGAAAGCGATAACTTATCGTATGAAGACGATTTTATGTTAGCATTCGTATCAAAGTAGCCGATTTTTTGGCTAGCGTCATATCAACGCCAACGAGAGCACGAGTTATGACGACGCTAACAATGGCGTACCATTACCGTGCGCACTACGAACCAGCCCATTATAAGGTATTGTGTGGCCTTTCTACGGACTAGTGGGCTTTTGAAGCCCGACCTCTGTTGTTGTTGAATTCACCGTCCTTCTATGCGTTCCTTCGATGCGGGGATCGCGGGGTTCATCCGGTCATGCCAAAACGAGGCCGGGTCCACGGCCTGTGCTGGCACTCTGTTCCGTTCGGTGCCCTTTCCTTGACGTATCCGGGGGTCGAACAGGGCTGCCTCTGTCGGCTCCGGTCGAGTGGAACAACTACTCCCTTCTCTTCATATTCGCCACTGGAAAATGTTATCAAAGACTGCCCGTCAGTTAGCTAGACGACGGCGGGGGTGGCCACGGCAATAATCCCGCAGTAGGCGCATCAACCGTGTCTGTCCAGACGGGCCTAATAAAGTGGCGGGGCTCTTCGTACCTACCCCGAGTCCACAGTCGTTCGAGTCCAACTGCTCACAACCGGCTGCGGCTGGACGGAAGCAGCAACAGCAAAACTCCTCACTTTTCCCGTGTTGTTGTTGTTGTTGTTGTTATTGCTTCTTCTGCTGTCATCGATGTTGTTGTTATTGTTGTTGCTGTTGTGGTTTGGACTTCAATTTGTTGGCCATGGCATAGTTGATCTAAGAAATAGCTTAGTTTGCAGGTGTCTGCGGGTCAATTCGAGTTGGCCCTCTCTCTCTCTCTCTCGGCAGTATGGGGTATGCAACTTGACCCGTCCTGCCTTCATCAAGCTGACCAAGGCAGCCCCAGCAAGGTCTAGACGAAGTTACCCCAGTAAACAGGTGTACCCAGACTAGTCAACTTTGGTCTGAAGGCTGAAAACGAAGGCCTTTATTAGTTTTGCTATTTCTGTCCTTCTCGCACTCTCGTGCTCTCTCTCTCCCTCGTAGCCAGTTTCTGCTGTGCTCTTCCTCTCGATTTAATGATATAGGAGAGAGGTATTGTTTCATTGAAGTTATTGCTTTAACAAGCAGAATCGCAAATTGTTAAACAGTGTGAAAAAATCAAAATACTCGTTGTGGCAGCCGTAACAATCATAACGACAATACAAGTAATGGAACAACGACGAGTAGCAGTTTTTAGGCAACAGTGCCATTTTAACGCGACTGATTATTACGAGGCGTCTTATTCGCGTTTATTAGTTTAGGAAAGGCTCAAGAATCGCCTTCTGCTGTTTTTTTTTCCGTCTAACTGGAACCACCGAAGATGTGCAGAGAATAGTGGTAAAGTCATGTGCATTCGCCTGTATCATTTATTGCATTATCTGTGAATCGAGCTGGTCTTATTGCATTACGCAGCCAGTTAGTCATTCTGTAATGGTTTCAGTTACCTGAAGGTATGTGCACACATGCACAACTTTTTGTAGGCTTAAGTTATAGGGTTAAGTCTGGGCCCGCAAAAACATAGAGCTGTTTTTGTTCCTCGCGTTTTTTGGCATATATATATATATATATATATAAGGTGTGTTGCAAAAAATTAGCAATTTATGCCTTTTGGTGATAATTTCGGCTTGATTTATTTGAATGGCTTGAAATTTTAAGGCGTCGAAATTAACTCCATACTCGTGGTTCGTCGTGTACATAATGCCCTTAAAATTTCAAGCCATTCAATAAATCAAGCCGAAATTATTACCAAAAAAAATTATTTGCTAATTTTTTGCAACGCACTTTATATATATATATATATATATGAATTATGTTAAGCATAAATGTATGAAATCGCCAAGAGTGACAAGGAACGATTGATGTCAACTCAGGGCTACTTGTTATTTGATAAACACTACAAACCCCTTTCATACAAGTACTTATAATTCCATAATTTGATGAGTATATTATTATTATTTTTATTATTATTATTATTATTATAGAGGTAACTGGTAAAATGCGTTATGCAAACCGGGCGACGTTGTTAAAGGCTCGGTAGTGTGGGACTCGCACCCACTAAAATCCAGTCGTCCTCTTTGCCCCTTGACGGGGGGTGGCCGCAGTACTGTCTTCTCGCGACTCTGAGGCGAAATTATTATTATTATTATTATTATTATTATTATTATTATTTACATGTTAAACAATGTTACAATTGTGAAGTCTGAACGCATTATTGCCAATTCTTTAAATAATTATTTCACTCCATGGCGCCTAAAATAGATGCCGCGTTTCCTCTGCAAACGGTCAAAGACAACGCTTGCCTCAAGAATTGACCCTCTCTTCGGTCGCTTGTGACGTCCTGAATTCGCTTACTCAAATATTTGAGAAATGCTTTGGTTCCCTTGCTGATTGGTTTTAGCTTCTCCATGGCAATAGGCGCAAAAAGTATATCTTGTTTCCAATCCAGTGTATTTAACGCGTTTTCTGGCGTCCCCGTGCTTTGCCACCCACCCCGGCTTAACTGAGCTGTGGGTGCATAAATAGGAAGCCGCGGTGGTGCAGGAAGCCGTTGCATCCCAAGCAAGGGACTTCCCATGGGACCATAATGCAATGGTCACCCCATCAGGTCTTTTCTTCACCAGCGGTCACTAAACCTCTCGGTTCAAGTGTAGATGGTATACCGGCTTTCCTAAGAGACCTTATAATCACACTGTTTAGTTCAGCATGTCTGGATGATCTACCGGCGCTCTTCGGGCAACTCAGTGGGTGTAGGACACTGGAATCTACCATCTCTCCACACAGTTTGCACTGAAACGGCTTGCAGACGGGAGCGCCGATTCTAAGTGCTGACATCATGCTGAAATGTTATTATTATTTTTAGTATTATTAAGTTATCGCCAGGGGTTTGCACCGCAACTTCTCTGCGCCCTAGCGAAAATCTGCGACATTATCACCGCGGGAAAGGTATTTGAAGACATCCGCGATGTGCTATTCGGAGTATGGCTGATAGGCCAGACGGAGTAGAATCATTGGCTTGAGACCCATCGCTATAGAACCCGTCTTTAGCTTTAGGTTAGTAAGTGACAGTTGTCCTCAGCCTTCGCCTATTTCTTGACGCTTTTGCTGCCCACCCATATTCGTGACACGAACATAGTTGATGCAAGGGGTCACCATAGGCTGAGCTGCAAGAAGGTAGCACGACTGAAGCAGGCAAATGATTAGCTCGTTAGTGTATCCGGACTTTCCCACTCGTCGAGCATCTTAAAACAGGAACACGTTAGACCAGGCGGTACGGCCCTGACCTCTGGGCCATGAATAAACTGCTGACCTAGGGACGTGTCAGGTTCGGAAGACTCATGCGACGGGCTATACGGCGATCTCGCGCACGGTAGCGGCGTTGTAATCAAAGCGGAGAACGATAAGACTCGTCATGTTGTGATCATTACGAAACCTTGAGAAACAGGCATTCAATCTGTCGCGATTCATCACTGAGACATTAGGCGTGTGGTGATTGGAGGCCATGACCATAACGTGGACAATCAGTCAGATCACCAGGAACAATCCACAGCGCTCCTAATGCAGCGCATCTCCTTAGAAGTCTAGCGTGACAGCGTGACATGCTCCCGAGGGAAAGAAGCGGTGGAGGAACTGATGTATATATATAGAGTTCAATCTGTACATTTACCGGTTCGTAATCATTTAATAAATAGGAACTGTGATTATTGAAAATTATTGTTAATATATATATATATATATATATATATATATATATATATATATATATATATATAAATCAACTTGTACATTTACCGGTTGGTAATAATTTGATAAATAGAAATTGTGATTATTCAAAATTGTTATTCATTTATATATATATATATATATATATATATACTTCATTTATAGTCTGGCAATAATTTGATAGCGAAATATATGAGATTTGTGATCTACTATTACCACTAAAAGATTGTTATTACTATTATTAGCATGTTGTTATTAATACTGCGTGTATGCGGACGATATGGGCTGGCCAAAGTTAGCGGCGCCAGCTTGCTGGCTATGAAAACAGGAAGATCAATGGAAGATCACATATTGTCGGTGGTAGTAGATGCAGGCTGCCTGCCTGCAAGGCGAGACTCAGGATTCATTCCTAGACTGTAGGCCTATTCTTCTCACGTCTTCAGTCGAGGGGGTTCGTTGGGGTGGCCCAGGTCGAGCCATATTTCGACCCTTTGCTCTATCGTTGCAAGGCTCGCCTTATATATGAGTGTATGCCACCCGGTGGCACTAGAGCGCCTTAAGAGCGTATCGCTGAGTTGGGCGTCTGTCTTGCGACGCAAGACTTGTGGGCTTGCTCGTACGGATACCTCGAGGGATCTTCTTATTCGAGGGAAGTTGCTGTCTGTACTGCTGTTCAGCTACTACTGACGTTTTATCTACCGCTTCTCAGAGAGAGAGAGAGAGAAAGAGATCATACGTGCGATGGATGCGCTAACGCATATAGTACTACTTTGCCAAGGTCAATATACATATTGTAGTCGAATATCTCTCTGGCATAAGTCAACTCCTAGGTTGCGGGGAACGTGCTGCACGTCTGTACGGCGTGCAGAGAGACGCCAGTACACCAATTTGCCTTTATTATCCTATTTTTCCTACTCCTTCTCTTCCTGTCTTCTAATGCGCTCTTCTCTGTTAGCTTTGTCGCTACGACAACCGATGTTATTATCACGGAGTCCTGCCGCCAATATGCCGGGGCTTGTTTCTTGCTTTCCGTCACGGTCAGTCTGCGAATTAGCCAATAAGTAGCTGATTAAATAAAAATTAAAAATACATTTTATTAGTTAAGTAGCTTAATAATTAAAAATTAGAAATACATTTAGTTAGCTAAGTAGCTAATTAAATATATTTTTTCGTAACACATTGCCTTACGTTATTTAGGTTGTTGTCATTATACGTAACAAAACAGCCGCTTGAACCGCTTGTTAGAGTGCCTAGCCGGCCTCGGAAGGCATCCAGTCCTCGAAAGTTTGCATTGTCGTTGCTTTTGTGCTGCTACGGATCACTTATATTTTTACTTTTTCCCCTATTGCCACTTAACTTCACTAAGTCATCGTACAGTGTGTGGCGGCGTGGTCTAAGGGACTAGTACTTATGTTTGCCATTTATCGGGGTGTCGCCGGTTCGACCCTTTTGTTGAGCGAATTTTCTTTGGGTAATCCTCATTGAAAATAGGTGATATCCGGCCCTTAGTGCCTTGAAAATATGCTCCAGGGATGAGTTCCAAGCCCGTAGGAGACGGATAATTGTCTAGAATTAAAAACAACCTTCTTGAAAAAAAAATTTAAAGGTCTAAGTCATTGTACACTCGTGGCGTGATTACGTGCGCGCGTATTCTAGTACGGGTAGCGTTTCCAAACAATTAGGCAAGCACGCAACTTTAGCTGTTAACTTAACGCCGACGACCGTAATAGGGGGCGATTGACGTATCGTGTGCAGGCACGTGGATAAACATACCGTTTATAGCTGTAGGTCATCGCTGTGATCGCTACAACATATGGCTGTGCTGTGACTGCACGTTGGCCTCTAGCTATTTTTCTGCTTGCCTTTTTCTCTGTTCGAGAAGCGATAAGGTTAAGGTCGGCTAGGCGAATGCCTGGGGGAGGCAAACATCTATTTTTATGCACGATTGGCAGATGCTGGCAAGCAGTTGTCCCGCTGCGTCAACACCACACGTTGGAGCGCGTCGACACGTCCTGCAGCTCTAAAAAACCCTCTAACAGCTCTAAAAGACCCGTCCTCAAAGGGCGTCCGGCGAGGCGTTGAGCATACCGCCGCGTTGGCCAGTTTTTTCTCGATAATCGCGTGTGTATCTGTCGGCCGGCAGGCGACGCTTGGACGCAGGTCATTACCGTATCAGGTTAGGCAGTGCATGCCAAACTGAGTGGAATCGATGGCTCTTCGACTTGCACAGCCTAAAAATAAACTGTGACGTGGTGTTATATATATATATATATATATATATATATATATACATCGTTAGCGCTAAAATTACTGTACGGACGCTTTTCTGGTGGAGTCGAAGAGTGTACACAAAGCAGCTATTCGTCTGAAGCTTGAACGGAGCCGTTGTAATGCGAATATTAGGAAGATGGTTTAAACCTAACCGGAACGTTGTGACACGAACTATTGATAGGCTTCGCGAGTTGGGAAACCTCAGTAATTGCCATCGGACTGGTAGGCCGCGCGCTCTGGTCGGAACTTTAAACATTGTTGAACAAATGCGTTCACGAATCCGAAGAAACCCTCGCCGTGTTCTCAAAAACAGGATGCCCGATAGATCCAGGCATCGCGTGCAAACCTTAGAATGATTGTAAGCAAAGGTTTCGGGATGGTTTCATATCGTCTTGTGCAAAGACCAGAGCTTACCGACGCTAATAGGAAACAAATGCTGACCTTGTCCAAACATTTGTTACAGCGCTTCCAGCATGGTTGCCCTCTTTGACGTGTGGTGTTCTGATGAGTGCAGATTTACTGCAGCGGCCGCCACCAAGATGACTGAATACTTGCCCGAAGTATATTGGTTGACTGCTAGCAAGGATTGGCCACAAGGCCGTAATGATATCGGCATCCGGCAAAACCGCTCTGATTTTTATTGACCCGTCACAAAACGTAACAACTTATCTACTTCGACAGAGAATTTTACAAACCTTAGTACGTTTATAGTACCCCCTGGGCGCAAAATCACTTTAAGGGATATTCAAAGTTCATTTATACTTCCTGGACGTTCCAGCAGGAAGGCGCACTTGAGCGGCACAATCGTGTAGAGGAATTGCTAGGAGCACCTTCCCGATTTTTTTTTAAAAAAACTCGACGAAGCGGCCGCTGCGGAGTCCGAACCTTAACCCCATTAATTTCTTAGTGTGGGGGGTTTTGCAGGCACGTCCTGAAGCTACTCGATTCTGAAATTTGGACGAGCTCAAGCAAGTCCTTTGCAAGCAGTGAGCCAAACTTGACGCTTCGTACGTGCGACTAACAGTCGATAGCTTTTTGTAATAATTATAATCAAGTCATGCACCTAATAAAAGTGTTTGCCAAGTTAGTACCTGTTGTCGCTATTTTATGGTAAGCTGTCAAAGTGAACTTCTAAATATAATTTCCAGAATCTCATTGCATTCACATTTATTTCCTTGGGATGAGAATATACTACTGTTATCTGATGCAATATTTTCAAACCCACCATTGTAAGTTTTAAATACCAATACATATCCATATTCGTACCAGATTTATATATTTATTTATATATATATATATATATATATATATATATATATATATATATATATATATATATATATATATATGTATATATATATATATAAATAATTATATAAATCTGGTACGAATATGGATATGTATTGGTATTTAAAACTTACAATGGTGGGTTTGAAAATATTGCATCAGATAACAGTAGTATATTCTCATCCCAAGGAAATAAATGTGAATGCAATGAGACTCGGTGAATTTAATCCAATTAAGTCTGTGCATGTACGCACACAAACATATTGAGGTTGGAACAATCGTGTGCGGCTTCTTTATAGACAACGGTCAATTCCAAATTGACGCAGTGCAAATGAGGCGCAGTAAAAAAGGGTCATTCTGGCCAGCGGCGAATTGAAACGCTTTAACTGTGCACGGGACGTACGAATAGACGAGAGGACGAGAAATGACGAGGCCCCGACATAAACGATATCAGCGCAAATTATAGCACACTAAGTGCTTGAACTCGACTGTGCGTCGCACGTTCGATCGACAGGCGACCAGACCCAACAGAAAAGAAAGAAACGGGTATTAAATATATATATATATATATATATATATATATATATGTATATATATATATATATATATATATATATATATATATATATATATATATATATATATACCCGTTTCTTTCTTTTCTGTTGGGTCTGGGTCGCCTGTCGATCGAACGTGCGACGCACAGTCGAAAGAACCCTAGCTGGCCATTGGACACCTGTGCACGTCATTAGACCAGCGGTCAAGCACTTAGTGTGCTATAATTTGCGCTGATATCGTTTATATATTCATATTTCTCATACTTTATTTTATACAAATATGTGTTTATAACTATCTTATAATTTATTAGATTACAAAAGTATATTTAACAAATAGCTCATATTTGATTGACACAGGCTACGTAAATCGGCTACATACTTGATTAAAGTCGGCTGAGTAAATGTGTTTATGTTACACCAAAGTGTTCTGAGCCAGCAATTAATCTAGCGTTTGGCTAGTTCTGCTGTGGTCCGAACCGCCGGGCATACCACGGCGTGGTATCTATCATATTTGCTCCAGGACTGTCTGAATCGACATGCGTCCTGTGGCTTATGAAAACCCTCCACGTTGCACAGAACGTGATGAAACTCGTGGGCTGCAAAAATCCTCGTAGTTAAACGTCGATCTCTCACCCCGTTAGCCCGCCACTCAGTTGTCATCGTTGCTGCTGTTCCATAAATCTTTATGTCCACCTCACTAATGTGAGTTCGCTAGTTCCGCACATATACGTCAAGGGCGCACGTTTTCTCCAAATTCCACAGTTTTTGCAGATCCTCCGTCAGCAGAGGGCCACCTTACAGCACGTGGATAACCCTATTCATGCACGTATTTGTACGCTAATATAATACGGACGAGGTTCAAATGTGTGATCGTTATGTTGAACCTTGTGCGTAGCGTGCCAAGTAAATGGTTCCTGGAGAGGCGACTAAAAGCAGTTTGAAAGTCAATAATGACAATAATTATGTCACTTTATTGTTAGAAAGGCGGTGTGATACACAGTTTAACAAAAATGCAAGTGCATCTGACGTTGATTGTGTCTTTATGCAGTTGCATTATATATATATATATATATATATATATATATATATAATATATATATATATATATATATATATATATATATATATATATATATATATATATATATATATATATATATATATATATATGACTTAACGCACAGTAAGTAGATGTTTGACCTTCCTAAGGCGAGTCGTGTGTGGGAGAATGCTGTCAAACGACACAGTTACTAATATATTAATGATATAACATATACAATATTGCTCAAATTGTTGTTTTAACATAATTGAGTGTCAGTTATAATAATAATAATAATAATAATAATAATAATGAATTAAAGAAAAAATGCCACTTCGTACCCGTTGCCATGGAGACGATGGACCCAATCAGCAAGGTCAGTCTATTATTCTTATTCTCCCATGGTCCCACATTGCCACATCCCAGGAAGGCGTACTATTACAACAGCGACGTAATCGTCGTCAATGTCGCCGTCCATGCGTATCTAGCCACTCAAGTACCTTTTCGTAAACCTAGCAAATGTTCCCGCAAATGTACGGACACCGACTTTAGCCCACCACTTGCTCTTCTTTCGGATGAATCATGCACCGTTCTGTTCGCCAATGTCGTACGACCTATGGCCTCTCCCCTATACATAAGGCCGTAGCAACGGGGGCTGGTCGCAGTACACTAGGATCTTGCAGTGCATAAAAACTGCGGACCGCGCATTCATTAGCGTAGCGTGTCTTTGTTTCTGATGGACGACTTGCCATTTGACAGCAGTTGAGTTTCCTATATATATACATATCATGTCACTGTCTAATGAAACAACTGCACACAAAGCCCTTTGCTAGACAGACTTGTCTTGCCTTTACAAGGTGGCGCTTGCATGCCCAAAACTTTAAATATTATATAACAATTTGGGCCGTTTGGGTAAGAATCTCATGAGTATATATTAGTAAGACGTAGCGCATTCGGAATGTGGCATACTTTGACTGAACCATACGGTCTAGCACAAACGTGATCACAATAGGCTTCGTTAGCAAAAATATATATATATATATATACATATAACGTGGCGAGGGAGACAAAGAGAAGAAACGTCAAAGTAGCCAGAATGACACGCGGAACCAGCACTATACTCCTAACATGTAACTCGAACACCGAACATAGATTCCGGCAGCCGGGATCGAACCCGCCCGGAGTCGAGGCCCGGAGGCCAGAGGCCAATGCAATACGGCGCACCGGCAGCTAGCCAGACCACGCCGCCATAGCTCATACTTCTGCCATTAACACTTATACGATGATAATGATGATGATTATTCTCACCACCGCCGACGACGCCTCATATTGGTTTATTCTCCCTTAATTAACACTCTCCCTTCTCACGCTCTCACGTTCTGTCCTCAGCCACCGCTTGTCTGTAGGAGTGCCCTAACGATTATTCGATAGTGTACCTATCTAGCTTTGTAGGTTGGTGGGTAGGTTATTGGCCGTCAACGTCAATGTTCGACGGAATCTAGAGGTTGGTGTCACACATCTACCCCCACCCCCCCTGCCCCTCCGCCATCCCCCACTCGCATAGGGGGATGTCTCTATCTTTCTTTCTATTTATCTATATCTATCTTTTTCTTTTTAGTTTTTGGCCGTCATTGTCGTCGATTAAACTGGGTTAAATTTGTAAAGTAAAATATCAATTAGCACCAAGCTATTCATCTATCGCCTTTCCCTTTTCCTCTTCAAGCGTCCCAGGCTATTTGAGTTCTCGACTTTCGCCTTCTCTGTCTCTCTTCCCCCTACCCACACACTCTCACTGTCGTCCTCCAGCTATGGCCGATGATCCACCGCTTGAGCTGTGCGAAAGACGTGTCCCGAATGAGCAGGACGAAAGGACGTGAGGAAGGAAGAGCTGGGCCGCATGCATACATGCGTGCCTGCGTACATGAATGAGCCTGAGGGTAAACGCCTACCCACCGACGAAGATTGGTTGCCGGCAGGCCGGTCATCCTCTCGACGTCTTCAATTCTAAACCCCACGAAACTCCCAGGCCACCCGAAAACTTCTATGGTTCTCCAGGTTTCTCTCCCCCTCCCCCTGCCCTGTGCATACCCCATGCCCATAGCATGCCCTATCTTTATACTCTGACAACGTGGGACCCGGCGGTAACAGCAGCAGCAGCGACCACGGTGACAGGGAATGAGATAAGCTCTTTGAATAGTTGTGGCTAGATCGGTCGGCGCTGTTTAGGAAAAGAAGCAAACGTTCAACCTCAGCACCGTAGCTCTGCGGACCCTCAATAAGTGCCTTGCCCTCAGTGTGGAACCCCAGTGGCCCCAGTAAACGAAGCTATCAGCCGTCGTAAGCTATCGTTGAACCCAACGAGGAAAACTGCACTAATCGCGCGCTAGTCGGCAAGCCAGCGACCGAGTGACCGAACAAACGCTACAAACAAGGGCTTAAAATGGGGCGGGTAGTCTGAAGCGCTGACGCCGACTTTGAACGGCATATAAGGGGCCAGCGGAAGAAGATACAGAAAGAAGAGCAATAAAGAAAACAAAAGACAAGTTCGAAGGCGAAGTAAAAGCGGTGGAGAAGAAAGTGATGACCAGGTAACAGCCAGAGAATAGGAGAGGCTGTCGTCGAATGTAGAGGTGTGTTAAAGGCTTGAAACTAGAAGCTGCTTTTAATGCTACTAAAACCATTCCTTCAGGACCACCTTTGTTTTTCTTCTCTGTTACTACTACTAATACTACTATGACTACCAATCACTACAACCACTGCGCATGAAAGGTAGCCGCGCTCAATTCGGGCACTCTGGTCACTTTTTCTAGGCCTATAACTGCCCCTGTCCACCGAAGGCAATAATTAAATTGCGTAACGCCAATGGCAACCCCCATAACCTTCGGACGTCGACGCCACGCAACCTTTGAGATATATATATATATATATATCGTTGCAATAAAGCACATGCCGCCAGTTCTGCGTGACCATTACTAGCGATTTGAAGAAGCTTCCGGGATCTGCTGAAACTTTCATTATGAAGCTTTCTCTAAACTAAAGAAGAGCAGGAGCTTCTGGAAGACTGAATCTAGTAACTAGATCTTCTACAATTGTGGCAACTCAATGTCTAGCTTGAAAAATGCGGGCTTTTTGTTATCTAGCTGTGATCGACTAAGATACTTCCATAAGACCTGGGTGCCGTTGGCCGCCACCAAAGCAACTTTCAATTCAAAAAGCGCTTTCAGCGTGCTTAGAGATAATTGTTAGGGCTTTTCAATTGAGGAAATCAAAGCTAAATTTTTTCTCGTTCGTTCGGCGATGTATTGTCCGAAGATTGTGCCATTGCCGAACTCGACTTTGCCAGTACTGAGTTTTAAGCGATTGGAACGAGCAAGCGGTCCTCCAGATCTAAATTATATGGGTTTGGTTTTTCGGCGTTAATCTGAAGGCTGTTGCTCTCGCTGTACCCTTCAGGGTATGTATGCTTCACTGCAACTTCAACTTGTCACGACTGAACATGACGACATCATCAGCGTATAGTATAATGCCGATCGTATCGTGTTCCTTGCGAATTCATGACGGCAGATCGCTAAGAAGAGTAGAAAAGAGCAGAAGACTAGAATGTCACTCTGAGCATAACCGGTGGCCTGGATAACGGGCTCATGCTCACAAATCGAATCGTTAGGAATTATCGAGCTTGCTTGGAGAATGCTGGCAATTAGAAATAGTATTGAGGCCAAAACCTGCATTGACGAGCTCCTGGAGTACAAAATTTTGCGGAGCAGTGTTACAACCTCAGATCAACAAATAAGACATGTAAGGCCCTTCTCCGTGACTTATGAATTTCTAGGCGTTTTTTCACTTTGGATAATGCTTTGTGCATGCTGTGATGACCGACTCTCCTGTACGAAATCCATGCTGCTCCTGCGGCATTATGTTGCGACGATGGAGAAGTATAGAACGGCGTGCTGTAAGCACTGATGCCAAAATCGTATAAATACAACTCTTCTTTGCAATGCCCCTTCAGAATCGGACATCAGTAGGATCACCCTTTCCTTTTAGGATGACCTTAAGGATGCACTCCCGCTATGTTTCCGGAACATGGCCCTTATCTGACCATGTATTAAAGAGTGCAATATAGGGCAACTACGATGAGTGCCTTTGAGGTGTTCGTTTCGCACAAATACCTCTACTGAAATTGTTGGTCAAACGTGAAGAGCTTTGTGCGTTATCCGTGACAACGGATCCCGACGCTTTTGCAAAGGTCATGGTTTGGGCTATTCTAGCGTCACTCTGCGCTCGTCGGTAAAACGGCTCGGTTAACTCTAGCTTCTCTCTACAGGGAACTGCGCAACGTCTGTGGACTTTCCGTGGCTATTTTCTAAAGTTGGCGTGTGGCCCTGACAAGGTGTGGGATTATCTGACTCTGGCGAATATTACTTTGCTGAAACGGCGCTTGTGCGTCCTGCGAGTACATGAAACGAGTTTTGTGTCTTTTAATTAGGCCGTGAAACGACTACTAGTACACCTACTCATCAAGTACCTACATATTGAGAAGGCATCAAGAGTTATGCTTTTTTTTTTAATCAAGCCAATCAGATAGTCCATAGTCAATTGGGGGACAATTATATTACAGTGCAAACAAGCATCATAATGGTCTGGAGAATTCGAACCACGTCACCTTTGGTATGGGACAGTCGCTTGGGACAGTCGCCACGTGTCGCCTCATCGTACACTGAAACCGCGCTGAAGAGCGCAATGCAGAGGTCAACAATTTTTGGCCTGTATATACTCAGCTGTGTGAAGTAAATGATGACGATGAGTTTTGAGTTCTTCTGTCGCAGCAATTACAAATGGTTGCCGGTCTAATTAATATTTTCAAGATTAGAACTTCTGATGCAAAGCCAACAGGCTTATTTAGCAAAACGTGTTAATGCGGTCGTTAGCGTTTGAAGCGAACACGTATTACTCTCTACATTTTGTTCATATGCTAATAATAACTACATTATTCTAATTAGTCCAACATTGTAATACTAACAAGCAAAAACGTAAAGCTTGCCATTTGCAACAACAACGTTAACAATGTTCGCAGGATTGCGCAACAACGATTACAAAAAGAAAAACATAAACAACGCCAGCAACGCATGTTACGCCAGTTTCGCGGTGCTCAATTTGTGTTTCTCCGTGTTCGGCTCGCGCCTATTCTTCGTCGACACTTCCACTCCGCTCGGCGTGTGCTCCATCCAGCCATTGGCTATATACTTGACTGAACGCAGACCGTGGAATTCGCGTGTTCTGCCGTTGATGCCGAAACGAGCGCGAACATTCCACAGGAGCGGATGTTACCCTCGCAACGGCACTACCACCACCACCTATGATGATCAGCCCGGCTACACATTGGCTCACCTGCCAACGCATAGAGAGATGAGGTGAAGGACAACGTGCGACACTTGCATGAAAACAAGTGGAGAGGAGTTGGCCGCGCGTGCTGGCCGCGCCGTACTTTCTAACAAGAAAGCCTCGGGCGCCAGGTTCACCCCCGGACGGCTCATCCACCCCCGAACGACCCACTCCCTTACCTCCGGACGGCTTACCCCCCACCTCCGGACGATAATCCAGCCGTCGACGTCCTATAGTCGTTGACTTCAGTTTGCCCGCTGACTTGTTCAACACGAAAAAAACACATGAAGTGGCCGAATAACTGCATACACCGTTTGAGGTCGATGCCCTTTCTCTCGCGTCATCACCCTGATAGGCCGAATTCTACTGTGGTTGTAGTGGTGGTTATTGTTGTTGCTGCTGTAGGTGTTGATGTGGTCGTAGATGCAGTAGGTGGTTGTGATCGTTGTTGTTGTTGTTGTGGTGGTGGTGGCTGACAAATGTTGCGTCTGTTGTTGATGATATTATTGTTGCTATTGTTATTGGTGTCATTTTTTGCTGTTTTTATTTTATTGTTGTTATTGTTGTTGTTGTATCTGTCCTTTACACACACCTTCACATCTAAACTAAAGGCGTTTCTGACTTAGAATCATATTAATTATAATTATTATTATTATTATTATTATTATTATTACAAGCTGTCGTTCATTCACGGCACGGTTCGGTCGGTCAAAAGATTGAAGGAGGTTGCCAACTTGAACATCAGCGCGCTTGGTAGGAACAACAAGCGGTCCGACGCCACAGCTGGCGGGCACTGCGGTGTTTCACTACGACTAGCTCTGCTGCCGCCGCCCCAAAACGATGTGCTTGGAGGCGCGCTTCCTTTGTAGGCGCTTCCACCCGGCACTTCAGCCTTCGCCCGATCTTCTTTGTCGTCGTCATCGTCGTTGTTGTTGTTGCTGCTGTTGTTGTTGCTGCTGCTGTTGTTGTTGTTGTTGTTGTTGTTGTTGTTGTTGTTGTTGTTGTTGTTGTTGTTGTTGATGTGTTTGTCGCTGTTTCAATGTTTGTCGTCGATGGACATATCATCGACAGTCGAGCCTATGCCGGCCACCATAATGACGGCTTTCGTCGTCGTCGTCGTCGGAAACCCACCAGCTACTTCGTCGACTCGTTAGAGGCGCTAATAAATTAGCTAAGATCTTTTAATGAAGAAAGCGGCAGACGCAGATTAAAGGCTTAGCGAAGGTAGCGGCAGTAATGAAATTAGTGACAGTAGGAGAAGTTGCTGATAAAGCCTTTGTCGTCGGTGTCCTCACTCGTCAGTGGATTGCTGAGGTTCATAATACTAATAATAATATTAATAATAATGATAATGAAGAGGAGGGAAGGGTGCGGTAACCGTTAGCTGCAGGTGCACCTCATGCTCACATGCTCGTTTGTCTCTGTAGTGGCAAAGTGCACACTATATATATATATATATATCGTTGTTGAATCGGCACTTGGAACTGAGAATGTCTCTCATATATATATATATATATATATATATATATATATATATATATATATATATATGCTCACGATTGATTTGAGTACTTTTATTTATTTTAGTTTACTATATATCGTTTCTTATTGAATCGGTCGTGAGGAGTATGGGCGTATTTTAGAAATCATATATGCGTACATACAATTTTATTTGTACATCTACTCATGCATACATACGCTTATAAACGAAAAGACCTCCTCTTGTACCTCTTGCCTACCTCAGACGCAGTTTGGGTGGTGCACTCGTATTCACGCGAAGCACGAATTTATACAGACTGGTCCAACATGCTAGCCACATTTTCAAGGCAAAGGCGACAAACATTTTTGCTGAGCTATCTCTACTGAGGAACAAGCATTATCCTCTAGGAGAAGTCACGAGATGATTCAATGCAAAAGGCCATTTGTTTAATCATAAAACTATGGTTAATCTTGCATTACTATATATATGTATGTATATATATATATATATATATATATATATATATATATATACAGAGCGACGACGTTGCCGCCAAAGGCGTTAAAAAACTTCTAGTGAAAAATATACTAAATCCGTCAAACATAAATTGCCCTTTTCGCGCGTAGTACCTGCAACGTGTCACATTTTTGTCTGGTTTGTAAAGGTGTGTACCTAATTGTCGTATACGAGATTGTCACTCTAAAGTTTTTTACTTTGTATTTATTGCCGCCAAGGTTTTAGAGGGTAGAGGTGTTGCTCAGCCACTTAATGCCTTTTTAGGCGAGCTGCCTTTTTAAGACGCATTACATGCCTTGGCGAGCTGCCTTTTTAAGACGCATTACAGGCAGGTAGAGTAAAATCATTTACCAGAACGTATACGCCCTGAAGCCTATTTACGTACCGGGTACGACGTCGTATATTGTCGATACACATCTACACACATGCCCGTCCATCTACAATATATATACATATGTATTTATAGCGATTTCTCATATCAGCATTCGTTTTTGTAACATCGCATATATATATATATATATATATATATATATTTTTTTTTTTTTTCTTCTAATTGGTGGTTATGGTTTCTAATTTAGACTTATAGCCGGAGTAGGCTATATTCGGCCATGATTCGACAATAAACACAAAGAGCACATTTGTCTCAATAAAAGAGATGGTGCATTACCATCTAGCCCCCATAATGATGATAATGATGATATTGATGATGATGATGATTATTAATATTATTATTATTATTATTATCATTAGTGCGCTACTAAAACAAAGGTCTCATTTCCATTCGTTCGTTGCAGTGACGAATCCTGCCTCAGTCACCTCCGAGCTCCCTACGACGGCAACAACAGCAACAGCCGTAACAGCAGCAGCGACAACAGCGGTAACGACAACAACAACAGCAACAGCTGCAGCAACATCTTCGAGTACACCTCAGCCAGTTACGGCGGCAGCAGCAACAGCAGCAGCAGCTGAGATTCCCACAGCAACAGAGACCTTAACGACGGGAACAATAAAAGCGCCGCTCGTGCGGACATCAACGGCAGCGTCCATTGTGTCGTCGTCGTCATCGTCGACGTCATCTTCGACGTCAACCACAGTCCGTCAGCAACAGGGACGATCCATGGCCCCAAACTATGTCGGTTACAGCGGCGGTGGCGGCGCCGGACATCTCACACAGGGGGTCATCTACCCAGGCAAAGACCTAGCAGTACCCGTGCCGACTTCTGCCCTGGAGTGGCTATCGGTCGGATGCGTCGCGTCTTTTCTACGTGCTCAGCAACAGCTCGGTGTGGTTTCATCAAGCAGAGACAGGTGAGAGGCCGAGCGACGCCGATCATGTCCCCTGAGGGTGTCAGGGGGGCGTGAGCGGCTTTTGTCCTGTGAGACAGTCAAGTTTTAACAATATACAATAGGCGGGGGGGGGGGGAGAGGCTAGCCGTTTCCGAAATGCGGCGTTTCAGCAAAATATTATCGATACGTAAATTTAGCGTAACACTAACGACACAGCAGGGCTCGTACGAACACATTATATAGAGACAACTACAACAAACTGTCGACAGCATTGCATCGTGGTCCGCAAAAGTGCGATGAAAGTACAATTAAAGGCGAAACTATGAAGATACAATTATAGGCAGTAGGCTTCTTTGGCTAGCGGGACTTTTGTCGCAAATCTACACGCCATATTATCCTTTATCTATAAAATGAAAAAAAGGTCTATGCAAATTTGATCACAAATTGCGAAACTTAGAAACAAGTGCATTGTAATTAATATCAGCGGCGGCTTCTGGTTTCGAAGTGTCTCAACAGCTCTCCGTCGTTGAGTAATTAAAAACTCACTTAATAAACACGATTATTGACGTAGAGTTGTTTTAGTTAGTAAGCATTTTTTCCATCTAAAACTAGCCCAATTTCTATAGCGTTTGAGCACCATGTTGGCTGCAGTGAACGAAAGTTCAAGTACTTCTGATCCAATCGTAAACTTAAATTCGGTGCAAAATGTTGGTTTTTGTTGTAGTCCTATTTTGTTTTCTCGGGGCTCTTTGTTAGATCATCTCCGGTCGCCCTCTCTTTTCTAAACCTAACTACTAGGTTAGGCTTGCGCCTCGGACCGACTCGATGCGATTGTCGAATAGCGGAGGCTATTCGATAGACAACTGCTGCGAACTCAGTATTCATTTTTGCGGATGCACCTCAGATACGAAACACGCGCAAAGCCGAAACGTAATTGCTGCTATAGACACATTGTCGACGCCGCGCATTGTCTCGACTATTTCTTCTCCGTTAGTCCGACCGTTCTAATGCCAATGTTGTGCCCGTGTGTGTGTTTGGTGGCTCGTGCTGGATGCAACTATTGTTGATAGTTAGGAACGACGATATCCAAACTATCACGCAGCTTGTTGCACACAGCCCACCACATCGACAATGTAATGGAATAAACTCACCCACAACCAATATGTTGCCAACAGAACTGTAGAATGAAGACAGTCGAAAATGTGCACAATCACTGACGCTGATGCTTATTTATTATAACTCGCGGTACGAAAGAGAGCAATACGTATTATTCTCTTCGTATTATTAGTGCATGGACACCATATATGACGTCGTTGTTATTATTGTAAACTTGAGCCAGAAACCTAAAGTCCACTTGGCTCTTCTATTATATATTCATATATATATATATATATATATATATATATATATATATATTTATATATATATATAAATAAATAAATATATATCTATATATATATATATATAAATAAATATATAATAGAAAAACCAAAGTAGTAAAACTTTGCAAAAAAAAACAAACCCGCCATTCAAGGGGCATAAAATAGGGTCGTATCCTTTCGTTACATTATGTGCGATGTCAGCGATAAAGTGCGTCGTGGTTTAGTAGTAATGTCATCTGCGAGCAGAGCACTCAATTACTAAGACGTGCAAAAACATACCACTCGTGGCGGGTTTCGATGCCGATTACGTGACTTGGGTTCGTCGTCTGCTCGATCGCCAACTTTACAGGTGGCTGGACCGAATTGCGCTCGACGCTCGTGACGCCCTTCGTCGATGGCTGGACGGTGCGTTGCGATCTGCCGGCCGAACAGGCGATCGTTGTGGCCAACGCCTCGCTTACGCTTGTCTACCACCGAACTTCGGCCAAGTAGGTGCCAGGAACTCATAGCATGGATGTTTATTTTACAGAAACAAGACAAATAAACATATACGCTTGTAGGTAGAGAGATATATTTACACTCCCGCCACCAACGGAGGCGAACGCGTTGGCATATGGCAGGAACGCCGCCGGCTCGAATTGATAAGCCAGCGGGTCTCCTCTTCCCTCCCCCCTATCGAGGTTCAGAAGGGCGGTACCACACTACTCCTACCCGACGGTCAAACGCGATCACCTCGCGATTCCGCATTACATGTTAAGCATGTCGACAGAACAAGGTGACGGTTTGAAGGTGAGGTGCAGTAAAACTAGGTCTTCATTTATTTCCTGAGAGTCCTAATGTGTGAAAAAAATGTTTTTGTACGCGCTCAAAAAAAAACGAAAACAACCTCAGCCAGTACCACCTCGAGATGCCTGCTTCTTTTGCTGCAGTAACTGGCCCAGGATAACAACGCATGTATATGCATTGTGACTATACTTTAAACAACGCTTTTTATTTGCTACTATAAAGGTGCAGATTGACCATAATAATCGCGCCAACAATTTTACAGTGTATTGTTCAGTAGAATCAGAAAAGTTTGCTCGAGCGAAACCAGAGCAAGCTGTGGACGCATAGCACACACTCTATAAGCAATATGTGAAAAACGCAAAACTATAATGATGTAATTGAAAGCAATGCGCTACTCTAGGTTGCTATTTTACGCGCTACGTAGTTTACGATTAAAATTGCCACAATTCAACATGCAAATAATGGTTAATTGTGTTCCATGTTGTCATATATATATATATATATATATATATATATATATATATATATATATACACTTGTGATTAACCACAAGTGCGTACATGCACTTACGCTTTATTTTGCTGTACGCTTACGTATACGTACATTTGTATATGAAAACAGTTCGTCGTATTCGTGAATACAGATCGACCAAGGAGCCATAAGTCGGTACTGTTTTACTTCAATTAAATGTCAAGTATTTCAACACCCCACCACACGTCCCTAAGAGAACGACATCTCGCATGATTCATTCTTCAGAGAGACTTCGAGACGGAGGAAGGACCAACTCGCTAAGTGTTTGATATTTAGTGTGGATGACTGGCTTGGCGGTTTACTTATCCGTCCGAATCGGTTTTGTACCATTACTACGACTACTCCTGCTCCCATTATGACGACTTTTTTCTAGCCAAAATGTATCTCCATTCATAAATCGCCTCTGTACTCGGGAAATGTGAAAAGAACATTTGTGAGCAACAAAAAGTCATTCCTAAACTGTCCACAAACACAAGGTCGGACACTTGGAACGAGAGACGCCATGATGTATCGTCAAATCAACTCTTGCATTTGTCGGCAATATATATATATACATATATATATATATATATATATATATATATATATATATATATATATATATATATATATATATATATATATATATACATACATATATCATATCGTCTTTTCAACGAGCATACCACAGAAAATAGTTCCGTCTGTCAGCTGGCCGGTCGGTCGATCTGTCGCTCGATCAGAGCGCTCTAACCTTCCGTAGGCGAGGAAGTAAAAGGCGCGCTACGCCGGGTTCTTCGCGTTCGTTGAGAGCTGGCAGGGAAGTAAGAAGCGAACACGTCGCTTTCGGGACGGCCAAGACGAAGGTCCTAAGTTGACTTCAGGCCTGCCGACTTCGCGATCCTAGCGCAGGACTTACGGCGAGCGCGCCTGCTCCGACTCGCCTGCTCCAGCCATCGTCGTCAGCGTCTGGGGCGGAGGGAAGGAGGGGGGTTGCTGCACTTCAGCAACAGCACCGGCAGTCGCCTTTTCACCTTAAAGGCAGAATTTATCTTCGTACGCCGCCGCCGCCGCCGGTGAATATTCCGAGGCGGCCACGAAAGACGCCGCCGACGAAGGAGAAAGGCGGTCTCTAGGCAAGGCAGGTCGAACGGCAAGGGTCGAACCGGAAGAAGACGAGATCACTTCGACACCATCGGGCCGGGGACGGGGAAGGGGCAAGGCGGGCAAGGGGGGCGAGGTGCGTCGAGAGAGGCAGGCGAGGTTGGCATGGCGTGGCCCGGTCCCGCAGTGCGGCTTTCTTTAGAACGCAGCAGCAGCAGCACTACTGGATGGGAGTGTCTGTGTGTTGGGTCAGAGAAGTATGTGTGCATGTGTTCTATGTATGCATATGTACTCGTAGATGTGTGAAGCGCACCTAGGCAGCATCTACACTCGAAGCACCATGCTTGGATGCGTGCAGGGCGGCGACAACGGAGTTGCACTCACTCGCACGAGGGGCACAACGCTCGAGCTCGAGAGGATAAAAGCGATTTCCCCGATAGGCCCACCTAACGCCCGACCGACCGACGTACTCTGCTTTCTGCACCCCCGCCCGTCTGACGTACTCTGCTCGCCGCACCCCCGTTCGCCCGCCCGGTCCCGGTGATAGCCGACTTCGGTGGGTCGGCTTCGATCTCGTCAAAAAAGCCACATGGCCACAAAATGATACGTTGCTAGCCGTCGCGATAGCATGGTGTGCCAGCCACACCACAACATCACCGCCACTACGCTTACGCAATTTAGCCACCTGCACTGTATCCACTAATATCAATAGTCTATACACCAATATTTTTAGCACTACTACTACTAAAGTAAAGCTTTCGGGCTGACCGTCAGTCAAGATTTAACGCCCACAGAACTGTTTTTCGCATTGCTTCATAGACGGACGACCCCCATAAATACAAATGTGCAACGATGGGGCTCGAACCCGCGCACCTCTGCGTCTCTTCCGGTCGCGAGGCGCAGACGAATGCACCACGCCACCGGGCTCGACACTACTACGTCTGCAACTACGACCACAATAACTATTATTACATTGTTTGTTTCTTCTGCTACTACGCTTTACTGTTTGCTTCATTGAGCTGAAACATCTCAGCGCCCGCCCCCCGATACCTCGGTCGTGTTCGGGCTACCACTTCTCTGAGGTTTGCCAGTGGCAGGCGCACGGTGGGGTTGTGGTGACCACAATCAAACCCCATTGTTTCCTTGGAGTGTTGGGGCTAGTAAAAGACGACGGCTACAACTACTTATATATATGCCATCATTTCGTGTGTACCTCTCTAGCCACCTTTCGCGAGCTCATTTATACTGAACTTATCTGGGCTTTCTTCAGCAGAATCAATGTAGTAGCGGCAAGGCAAGCCTAATGTGAGCAATCAAGTTAGAAGAAATTATTCGATTCGCGTACGATTTGATGCGAAGCAACGCCTTACCTTTCGACAAACGAGAGACTGTTGTCGTGTAAGTGCTGCTACAACAACAACAATAACAATAACCAATACTAAGAAGCCAAGTGCTATTGAAGTGAGTTATGAGAGGGATGTGACAACGAATTTCAAAGAGCCTGCCAAAACGGGGACTTGCTGTTTGTCTTCGCAACCTTCTTTTCCTGGCTTTCTGCGTTGTTGTTGTCGTCGTCGTCGTAGCCGTCTTTATCTTCATCGTTTATACGCATCAGTATCGGCAATACCATCATCATCATCTATGCTGGCAGTTTTCTTCGGAGAAACGTATGCGCTTTTACGCTGAATAGAGAAGTTGTTGCCGGTTGAAGCAGCCTTTTCCCTGCACTGCGAACCCGCGAAGCTGCCGCAGCTTTTGCTCGTCCTTCCTGTGTGAAACCACTACCTCCCTCAACTGCTCCGAGCTAATACCATCACCATCAGCAGCAACAGCAGAAGCACCAGTACCAACAACAACAGCAGCGGCAGCAGCAGCACAACCAGTAGAAGCGACTCGATCAGCAGGCGCAGCAGCTCGGCCACCTATCGCAAACTGTACCATCGGTTTCGGCCTCTGACAACCTTCATCAATGGGGTTTCCCGAAGCGACCGCCACCTTCGCTTTTTCCCCTTAGCTTTTCTCGTAGCCCGTTTACGGTCTCTGCCTGCTACCTTCATCTCCTTCTCGGTGGTTCCAAACCACAGACACGGGGCACACGGCAAGGCCCTCGATGGCGGTTGATACTGCTGCTTCCTTCTCTACCACTGCTGCTGTAGCGGCAGTGGCCATACATTGTATGCACTCGTCGTTGCGAAACCAACGACAACGACGACGAAGCGCTGAGGGCAAAAAGCTTGGGCGGGGAGGAATTATAGGGGCTTGAAGAAGCCGATGAAGGCTCTATACCGCGAGGTAGACATGGTAGTTTCGTCGCCGTCGCTGTCGTTCTGGTCTTGGTCTTTGAGCACCGGTAATTGCTGCATTGCGTTGCGCGGAGCTCCTTTCAACGTTTGCTGAGATGGGGCGGTAGTTAGGTCCACACCGGGCGTTAGCTTGCGGCAGCTTGTGGGCGGCCACCACACCGCACTGCCAGGCTGCCCACCCGAGCAAGAAAATGACACCTCATAGCGACTCGTCGAGGTATCGGGGGTGTGTCTGTCTGTCTGTTCGTCTTTTCGTCGAGTGTAACCAACTTCTATGAAAAGGCGAGCGATGCGATCGTTGACGGGGAGATGGATAGATTTATGGATGGATGTATAGAGATCGGCCAGGTAACCAGGCAAAGTGAGGGCGGCCCGTCATGGAGCACGCACTCGCACACATACACACGCCCGCTGATTACTGGCATTAGTTCTGCTAGCGTGACGCTGACGCCGCGCTTTAGAGGAAGAGCCAGCCAACGAAAGTCAAGCTGTGACGACAGCCGCCACCGCAGCGAGGGACAATACTGTCTGTCCGCTCATTCGGCGTACTGGGCTTTCACTGACCTCACTGGCCCACTGACCACCGTGGACAGAGTTTAAGCACCATTAACATTTTCGAACAGGACGTGAAAAAACTGCAGCCGTATCGGCTCATATCACAATGACCATAATCTTGTACGTAGCCAAGCTTTAAGAAATTGGTAAGTGGTATATCTCTTCAAACGCTTTAACGTGTTGTCACTCTGTTAAAATTCTAAGAAGGTTGTAATTAAAACGACTGCTAAATAATATACGTCGTTGACTGTGATCTAATGAATATACAGACGTTAAATGTTTAAAGTGACACTAAGAGGGCCGGCAAAATTTTGCGTTTTTATTAACAGCGAATACTATAACCAAACAGCGGTCTACACGTTACATAGCAAATGTTTTATATGATAAGTTTGGAAAGGCTAACGCACTATCGGTACTGGCAACCAACAGCAGCTAGTGTGGGACTCCCCACCCTCCAAGAGCTCAAATATGTGCGGCACTGTTTCAAAACTCTGGGAGGGGAGCTTTACGCTCAATCTTATCTTGGCCACAGGTCGCAAACCGAAAAGACCGTACTCCACTGGAGTCCATTGAGCCGTTCTACGGAGGGCTGGGTTGCACTAGCCCCCTGCCCGGACTCGACGACCCGATGGCACCTGTGTGCTCCGTGACAAGCGTCCTCCAACTGCGTCTCCCTCGCGCATAATAGAGTCTAAAACATAGACGCCTACCGCCCATGCGGCTGCATCCTCTATCATATGACCGACAGCATTCCATGTCGATCCTCCTGTGCGGCACGTCGAGTTTCTGGGGGCCCGGGAGAGGGCGGAGCAGAACGAGACTATAAAGTCGACATCGTCCGGTTGGCCCAACGTGCAAAGAGTGCCCGTGTTCCTTTGCGTCTACCCAATCAGCATCATTTAGGTTTGTAATTCGCCTTGACCCGTGTCGACCTGGGCCGAAAAGTACGTAAGTGGCCTTCTGCTCAACCTATCGTAGGAGGTCCGGTACAAGCACCCGGGTTCAGCCTACCTTGGTACTCCAGAACCAGGCGTGGCCCACACATGAGTCCACGCGTCAAGCGTTGCCTCTCGCGCTTCCCTAAGATCCGTCGCGTCATTTGTTCCTGCGCTTGCTTCTGTCCTGGGCCAGGAGATTCCGCGGAAACTGGCGAGCCAGGACGAGGGTCGCTTCTGTGCTCACCGTGCGGTTTGCCCGCACGGTAGACCCCGTTGCGCTTGTAAAGAGCTTGTTCGCTCCAGGCGGTGCGTACGGCCAGATCGACACACTGTTGTCTTCCGGTGAGCCATGTCGAGGAGAGCGAAATCTTCAGCCTTCGTGACGGTCTTTATGCTTTCCACGATCTCCAGTGTCAGGACCCCGTCGTAGACCAAATTTTATAAAACCGGGTCAAGAACGGAGCCCTACGGCACGCCAGTTGTTACATTGCAATTAAAGGTTACATTGCAAGTGGCGGGAAATCTCCTGAAACTCAATCTCGGTGTCCTGAGCAATTGCAAAACTTAACAATTTTCACAGCATCAGTCAGTGGACCAACGCCGCTTGGAGCGGCCATGAGCAGATAACCTTAAAAAAACAAAACCCGACACGTCACCTAGTAACCTTTTAAAGCCGCACAACAAAGCAGGTAAAAAAGGAGAACGCTAAAGTAGACCCCCCCTCTTGGGCGCAAGCAAAACCGCCTGTAGCGTGCTGATGACTGGACTGGGAAGATTGGCAAGGTTACGAAGTGCGCTGACTGCTTGAGGGTCAAGGCCGCTCAGCACTTTTGCAGCGCTGGTGAGCCTTGCGAGGGGGTCTGCCTTCCGAGTGAGGAAGTCCACCCAGGTACCAAGACCAGAGACTCGGTGGTGTCCCACCTGGTGGGGACGTGGGGCAACGATCTCACGGGCAACTGAGGCGCTGAAACGAGAAACGTTCTCCTCTGCCTCACACGGTGCCGGATTTATCCGCAACCGCCGGTCTTTCTAAAATAGTGGCCGCGGGGTAGTCGGACTAGACCTGGCGAAGGACCCGTGCACCGGTGATATATTTTTTTCTCAAGCTATAGCGTTAATCGGACACGAATGGGACGCTGATCTGTGCGCAATTTCATAGCTTGCGTATTTTAGAGCATTCTCACAGTCCTTGACTAGATGTCGGTTATTGCCGAGCTACACGCTCATATACCCTAACCAACTATTGAATATAATATTATATTGTTGAATTGAGCAGCTTACTAGATAATATAAAAATTGAAACTGAAACATTCAAAGCTTGTGCCTCGACAGGGTGTCGCGTTCCACTAGAACAACTTATCCTAAGAGGAGAGGCAGTAAGTGTAACGTAAAGTCATGAATATGGTAACTCTTTATATCACTTGACGTCATTCCTTTGCCACGTATTTTATCTTAGGACACACAAATAGCGTAGGAATCAGATGGCATAAAAGTTAGCAATTCTAGCAGGTGAAACCTGACTGAGTACTCGGCTAAATAGAGCCGAATTGTGACACGTGATTTCCTGCAGCGAAAAGAGAAGAATAGTTTATTAAGTGAGGTCCACATTTCCACACACACATACATTTTTCCGCACACAAAGAAGTTGGGCGCTGTCAGAGATTACGCACGGCGACCGGTCTTTTCAATCTATCATTGGTGGCTATATTCTAAGTTAATTAGCTAATTAGGTTAATCGCTACGGGGGGGGGGCTATCGCCTTTACGTTCTGGATAGTTGCTGCTTTGGCAAAGAAACGCCGGTTTAGTTGAGGATAAAGTAGCCTCTATTATAAAGACCTTACTTTAAAACTACGCTTTCTTTCCACTCGGGACTAAAAAGTGTCGTAGTAGAATTATAAATATGAGACATCACCAGGGATAATTTTTGTGCCGCTGGTCAGCTAGAACGAGTTCGGTTTCGTTGAGAAGAAGCTTTTATCATGTCGGTTAAACACTAAATTCGGACGTTTCTTTCCGAAGGACGTCAATGCAGGTCGATCGTTGCAGACAAGCTATGTTTAAACACACCTATTGCTTACTTGATAGCTGTTGATTTTGCTTTCATGCAATTGTTTTTAACAAAGTTCAAAGTTTTAATAAAAATGTATTCTTGTGCAGGTGGTGGAACCTTAGCGGAATGGAAACGGACTATTCGCAGCGGGAAGACCCAAAACTTGTATGGTGCCACCGAGGAGCAGTCCATGTTTATTCACCTTCAAGACAGCGCTTGCTGCGCCACGACGCACGCTCATTAAAGGTATGTGTAATGTATATATATATATATATATATAAGACCAACGTAGAATTGTGATTTATTCAATGTAATCAATCATTCAGGGTGGGAACATGACATTTGAGTCCCTGCGAACGTGTGCACCGTTACGGGGGGTCCAGTGTAGGGACCAGCCATTTCTGGAGAGTGCCCCGAACCGAGGCCGCATTGCCCCGTTGCACATCCAGCGACAGGCGCTGTCTGAGAAAATCACCCGCTCGTTTGTCTCCGCTGGCTAGAATCAGGCGTTTCCCGACTTTTTGTAGCAAACTTCGAGTGGATGGACCGGGCCCGCCAAGGGTCTCGAAGGCAAAGGGATAAAACTTGTGCGGGTACCCGATGTTCTGGTACTTTCTAGCTTTGTTTGCCTCGGCGAGAGCCGAAGCATGACTAGCCCGGGCCGCGCCAGCACTGACCATTGAAGGGGCTAATGAGTCAGTAACTGTCGCGTCCCAAACCAGCATGCATCCGCTCTCGAACGGAGTTAAGATCAGCCCGTCAGGTCTCTTGCCGCCCTCCCTGTCTAGCCCGACGGGTTCAAGGACGCACGGCAGACCACTGGATCGTAAAGCTCGACTGAAAGTTTCATTCAGGGCTTGGTGTCTTGCTCGCCTACCTGCGCTGACGATACAGGACAGCCCGTGGCGTCCGTCTGGCCCGACGACGTCTCCGCAGACGCAGGTATGAGTGTATACAATGTCTGTTCCCAAACGAAGTCCTACGGCAATCCTTACCGACTCATCATCTAACAGGGTCCCGATCCGGGCACAGGGAATGGCGTGTAGCCATGCGCCCGCTCCCTTGGAGGAGACGGCGCGCAGCCTGGCCTTGTCGGCGTCCGTCGTGCATCCCGCAATGAGGTCTACGACCCTTTGCTCATATAGAGCTGTTGACCATTCTTTCTGGTGTCCAGCTTCAGCGGGCTCGTGGCCGCACAGGGCAACTGCTCTACGGTGGCTTGTTTCCAATCGGGCTTCTAAGTCTGTGAGGGCAGCCGAATCGAGGAGGGTTCTAGCCTGTTGCATAGACCTGTGTAGAGAAGCTGCCAGAGCTATCTCAGATAAAACAGTCGCATCAGGTAACCCTAGGCCACCCCAAAGAATGGGGAGTAGAGCTTGTTGGCGTGCACCCGTGGATAGACTGAGGTTCAGCAACGCCTCTACTGTAGCCAGCATGCTGTCGTTAAGTCGTTCAAGAAGTCCGGAAGCCAGTGAACAATCTGCACCTCGAAACAAGTGGTTGAGACGTAGGGCCGAAAAGGAGGATCTCAGAAGAAAGAGGCCTCGATGAGAACCAACCAAGTGGATGCGTGACATCGCATCTTCTAGCTTGGCCAGCCACCTCTCGAGAGCAGCCGGAACTCCTTGCGGGAAGAGAGGTACGCCCAGCAACTCTAAATCCGTGCCGACAGTCTTGCACCCTGGGAGAGCCTCCAGCACTTCAGAGTCCGCAGCACCTCCTACAACATGGACCTCACACTTCGCAGAGTTTAGAGCCAGGCCGCTCCGTTCAGCGAACTCGATGATTCTGTGGATGTCCCTCAGAACTGCATCGGGGGCGCCACCCAGTACACCGTCGTCCAAGTACCATACGTTAAGCGGGCACTCGAGAGAGTCAACTAACTCTTTGACTGCCAGGCAGAACAGCGGCGGGCCCAGCGGGTCGCCCTGCTGTACCCCAGTCTGCGACATTATGACATCGTGCGGCAGAAGAAGGCAGGATGGCTCCTTATAAGCAAGCTCCACCTGGTGGAACATGCTCGGGGCCCAAGCTTTCACCGCGCTCAACAAATGGTCCCTTCGAATACTGTTGAACGCGTTCCTGAAGTCAAGCTTGACCACAAGGGTAGCTTCAGAGCGTGACTCCAAACAGGACCGAGTCGAATGCACTGCGGCCTCGCATCCTCCCGGTGTCGCAAACCCAAGCTGATGGTCACCAAGAGCACATGAGATGTCTGCTTTGTTCTCAAAGGTGCCGATTTTTGCCGCTAGCCTCCGGATTGCAGATGAGCATGCGATGGGCCTCACGCTGCCATCTTTCTTCTTGAGGGCGAAAAGTCGGGCCCCAAAGATGAGTGGTCGCCATTCGGAGAGCGGCGAGCCCCAGCGAAGAAGATCAACGACTTTGGCGAGGGCGGCCGCAAGGCGGTCGGCGACAGCTCCTAAAGCGGGGGTCAGCAGGTCTTGTAGAAGCCGTGGTCTGATGAAATCAAGGCCCGCGGCGGAACTTCGCGAAAACGTTTTTATGGCAGATTGAACATTGTCGGCTGATGTGGTTGATGGCAAGGGCCATATATATATATATATATATATATATATATTTCGCTTTTATTTTACCATTATGACATAGTCCCCATGTTCTTTTGTAATTCGTTGACATCTCTTGATGCAATGCATCGATCATCGACAAATATACACACTCGTGTCTTCCATTGTTGCAGCCTTTATAGTAGTCTGTCTGATCCAAAAAATTACTAACAACAGAGTCGCCCTAGAGGATTTGACTTTCTGCCAGCCCTGTAGCCAGTCGATGTTCTATCTATATATATATGTATATAATGCAAGACTTTTGTCGTTTGACGCGATTTGTCATTGGCGTTGCCTTCCAGGTGATCACTTCGCGGGCTCGCGGACTTCCGTTCAATTATTCGATTGGCCGGGAGACACGAATTTATTCGTGGTTCCTGCCTAGAGCCGCTCGGTTATACTCACTGGTTGAGCTACCTCGAAATGGTAGGATGGTTATCATTTATTTACTCTGATATTATATTGACTTTTTTCAGATCAGATACGCATAGGGTCAGCCAGCGGGCTGTCCAGCGGCTGGCTTTTCTATTCGAAACCTAGAGCTGAGCCCAGCAGATTTGAATTCAAATCATAACACCTTTGCTTCATCCAAAGGGGAACACAAAAAGAGTTTCACACAGACGTTGTACAACTCCATGTTATTTTAATTACTTGCTTGGAGAACACCTCACGGCAGAGTGACATTATAGCATACTTCTCATTCCCGCTGATTGTTATATCTTAGCGTTCCCGCTACACTGAAGGAGAGCATGCTGTTTAAACGATCGATTCTGGCTACTGCCACCGCTGAAATAGTTTGGCCACTTCTGAGGTTATTTTATGTCGTTGAAACACAACGTTCAGCAATTGGTTATACATTCATATGCATCAGCTCGGAATGCAGCTAGATTTTTTTATTATTGCTCTTAATAGAAACACACACAAATTTTATGATCGCTCTTAAAAGAAAGGCACTCGAAAAGAATTGGCTGAATATGCTCAAGAGCATCAGAGTGCTTTTTAAGATATGGTCTTCAAACTGTATAACACTAAATAGGCTTAGTAACCACAAGACCTTATGGGAATGGCTAACAAGGGAACCTCCTGTGCTGCATCCCGTAGTCAAGTAATATATAATACATACGACCTATAACATAACTTGCACAGGCAACGTAATATTGTCTTTCAACTCCCGGTGTAAAAAACACTCTAAACTATGCACAACAAGTGCGTAATTACATATATTTCTAATTGATGAGTTACAGCGAGTGATGTCGTTCTGCGAGTTTACACTAGAAAAAGAGTTGTGCGAGCCATACATCTGCTACTAATACAGTTAATTCGCCACCGTTTTTTTCTTACGTTTTAGCTTTACTTGTTTTAATTAATTAATTTTATTACTTCTGCTCCTCCTACTAAGTGTTTGTGTGAATTGTTGTTGTTATCTTACCTTTACTGTTACATTGTCAACAGGTTCGTCTACGTGCAACTGCTCGCTGCTCATGTTGAGTTCGGTGGCCGGTGGCCAGAACGAGCTTGCATGGACGATTGTCGATCAGTGGAGTTACCAAGCGAGCTCCACGTTCACTGCTAACAATAACAATAGCACCTACTCCAATAGCAGCGCCGGCAGTAACAACAATAATAACATCAACGGCCACAACCGCCCGCGGCCCGGCCCCAGCAGCAAGGTAAGAGAGAGCCGCTTTACGCAGTAATGTGTCGCCTCGAGCACAGCGCTCTGATATAGGCAACTCTCTTGGCATTATGCCTATTAGGCAAGGCAGCAGGCATCCCGACTGGTATTGCTGGTTAACTAGGCCCGGGGCGTTAACCAGTCGGTTCGGGGTCGGTGGCAGACACCTATCCGTACAGTTAGTAGCCGTGACAGACCGACTAAATGGCCGAATGCAATATAATTATTATTATTATTATTATTATTATTAAGGAAGTTTACACATCTGACGAATTTTCTAATTGAGAAGAAGGTACTTGCAGTGCGCATAACTAAACGCTAAAGAGAGAATAATTAGAATAATATGAGAAGACAATGTGTTTGAATATACAATTTGAGAATATCACTCTTTACTAGGATAACTAATCTTCTTCTTATTGTTGTTGTCGGTAGGCGCTTACGTGGAGTGACGGATCGCAGTCACTGTGGCTGTGGTTGCGGCCAGCAACACCAGAAGGTGATGATGTCGGCAACGAAGCCGGAGTCGATAGCGGACAGCAGGGACGGTCCCTCCCATCGCAGGCGGCTATCAGTGAATTGTGGCAGTTTTCCTTGGATGTCCGCCAGTGGCGGAGACGTCCCCTGGAACCAAGTGTCTCTAACAGCGGCGGCAGCAGCAGCAACAATAACAACAACAGTAACGCCAGTAGCCAACGTCAAGCCAGCGTCAGGCACCGCAACGCAAACAACTCTAAAAATAAACGAGCTGACAACGGAACGAATGACAACAACAACAGCAGGAACAACAACAACAACAACAACAAGAAACTAAATGCATCCAACATCGTTACGAACCATTCAAAATCAACCGAGTCGACACCATCAGTCAATGATGCCTCGCCGCAAATGCGTAAGTCGTTTCACATGGCTGACCCCAAGGGGTGCTAGTTCCTCTAAAATTTTCTTTCTCTGTAAAACAGGTTGGAACTACCTAAATCGTCGCCCCAAACAATTATAATAATAAGCAGTAGACAGACACCTGCAAGTCTCCAAATGTTGGTGATTGACAACAACCTCTGAGTGGATTCTACATCGGCGAGCCACACCATGATCGACTTTCTGTTCCTTGGGTATCTTGGGCCTCTTGGATGACAAGGCGAAGATGTGCTTATATGTAGCTGGCAATGAACCCACGGGAAATTCTGGTTCAGTGCATTTCGACGTCCCCTGTCTTCGAATGACTACTTTGAACGCACCCACCGAACCCGTCGATAAATCCTCCTTAAGTTTCTCTAAATTTTGTTGTTGTCGTGAGAGGGTTTTTCGGGATGTGAAAGTCACAAATCCATCACTTGGTGTTTTCTCCTGTGTTTCGGTTTCGTTTTCTGGCGGCAAAGCTGGCTTCCTTTGCTTGGCGCCAACGCTTGGTCGGTATGCTGAGCTCGTTTCACATGGTTCATCAGTGTCCATCGTCGAGGTACTGAACTGTGTATGTCGTATAAATGGCCTCGAGCCATTCCTTCACGAGCAGGACCTCTAAATCTTTCACATTGTTACAGCTTCTGATGAACGAGTCAATAGTTGCTTCCTCCTCACTAGAATGAAGGCGTTCTTGATTGAACTGTAGTAGTCTCTCGTGTTTCTCCGTGAACCGTCGTTATCCTTCAGTCAGAGTTGCATCCGTTTAGACTTCAACGTTGACGCATGTCAGGTCCCTCTGCGTGTTCTAAAAGAATATTTTCGTATATATTTGTTTGGCGTCGTCGGTTTTTAGATCTGTAGTCCATTTTCTAAGCCCTCCAAGGGAATTCCCAGTGATCGACGTGTACTTATACAACTCGTCGCCCCGCTAGGCCATTTTAGCCACTTGTTGACTGACCATGTTTCCTCCACGCCGGCACAAGCCACAGAATAACTAGGTTTCCTTTTCTTGCTTATGATGAGGAGTCTCCGCTCACCCTGACCCGGCTGTCGCGGCTCGTCCGAGCTGTTCTTACCAGTAGACAGTGGAATAATTTTCACTTTTATGGTTTATCCTAGCCGTTTAGGTTTTGCAGCAATTTGCTGTGCTTTTCACTTTTGGCAGCCTGTAATATATATATATATATATATATAAGTGGACATATCAGGCCTGAGCTTGAGCGCCACCCCTAGGATTGTCTCGATCGAAACTTCCCGTCGTGCGCGGCATTGAAAGCAAGGTAGAGTGTCGACAGAGTAGTATACGCGGATGATACAGCTTTGCTGTTCTGCATCTCGCCTGCTAACCTTGCAAACGGTCAGATTAATATTGGGCATGTATCGAAACGGGTATATCATACGTCAAACAATTTGACCTTGTCGCATTTCCGTCCAAGAAGAAACTCGCCTTATTTTACACTCTTTAGTGTGTCTCGAGGTTGAAACCAGACACGGGTAATCTCTTCCTTCAAGTGGGTAGCACGGCTATCCCACTCAGCTGAGTGAAATGCTCCTGTATTACTTATCATAAAAACGTGAAATAGGACAGTCACGTTCGATCGAGCGTCAGGTTCTGTACTGTCGTGGCACTGCTTGCGGGTCAAGGTCAGCCGCGTTGTTCTAGTCCTTGTTGCTTACACGGCCCTCCTGGAACCTATTCTTACGGAATTACTATATGGGGCGCAACCCATTAGGTAGCTCTTCAGTCGTCGCGGGCGATCCAGAACAATGCTGTGCAAACCAACCCTGATCTGTCTCGTCGGGGCGACGTGTCTCCACCACGGTACGGCAGACTCCGATCTCTACTCGAACTCGACCAGGCGGCACGTTTGAAGTTAGCCGTGCTCGCCTCGCATAAGGTGGATGAGCACAAGCTACCTTCAGCTTGCCAACTCGAACTCCAATTGACCCCTTCAGGTCTCAGCGATACGAAGAACACAGAAATTTGAGAACCAGATTTAGGTTAAAATTAACTAATTATGACTATGATTTATTGTCCTTGGGCTATACGGAGTTATTTTTGTAATATATGTATATAGCGCAATGCGTATGTTTATTACACGTATGTGAATATCTATATAATATATATGTGAGTACTCGTGTTTTAGTAATGGGTTTAGTTATATGTATGTATGTATATATATATAATAGACACACATCATATTTATTCACCATAGTTATTGGTAGTAGGATTGAATTGATACACATGATTCACGAAACTATAACAAAATCTCGTTCACACGCGCCTGTAATGAATATGAGTCAATTGCCAGGCATGTTAAAACGTGATAGCGACATATGTTGCACTCACCACAAAACTTACACACACATTCATTTATATCATAACAATCACCCTTGAGGCACATATAGTGGTGATAACCGTGCCATGTTACCCTGCACAATAATGACCGGTTACTTTGAAAGGCTCGTTTCCACTTCTCTGAGCAAAAGGCAGGCCCATCTGTATAATTGCACATAGCAAAGTTTACATTTCGATCCTCTCTGAATGTTCTGTACATTTCAAGTGTATTTGTACTGATCGGTAACTTGTCTAGCACTATATCTTGTACCAGAGTGCGTTCTCCGCATAGTTCTAATGCCAGGGTAGCTGACGCGTTCTTAGGTAATCCTAGTACACGTTTCGCAAAACACGCCTTTACACGGTCCAAATTTTTGAGATCATGTAGTGTTAGGTGCGGCGCAATTACTGGAAGACAGTACTGGAGTATTGGGCTAATTTTCATCCTGAATATTTTCATTGCTGTGTCAAGATCTACATCTCGAATGTCTCCGAGTAGCACAATTGCGGCCATGGCCTTTGCTCGCAGTTCCTCGATGTGTCTAGTAAAAGTCAATCGCGGCGTCAGGGTGACGCCGAGATACGAGAAATGGTTGACCAGCTCAATGCAAGTACCGTTGATCTTGACGCGATGGTCGGCATTGGCATATGAGCCGCCGTGGCTGAAGCGAAGGATCTTAGTTTTAGAAATATTAATTGTCAGTCGGTTTTCTGCACACCATTTTGAGGTTTCATTTAAATAGAATCGTACGTGATCCCGGGATTTGGCTAAAATTACGAGGTCGTCCGCGTAAAAGGCATGCGGTGCTTTCATTGTGCGCAATAGGTCTGTTAAGCCAGAGATGTACAGTATAAAAAGAAATGGACTTGCAGAGTCGCCCTGCGCTACTCCAGTCTTTTGTGTAACAGGCTCGTCTACATAGTGATTTCCGTTTGTTAGTATTCTCTTGTCGAGTATTTGTTAAAAAGCTAGTCAGATAGACCTATTGCAGTTAGCTTTTAAATTTCATTACAATAAATCGGTATATATATATATTATATATATATATATATTATAGAAAAACAACTCTGCTAGACTCTGACGACCTCTGGTACTGTCTTTATTGTATTGTATACAACGGAGCGGCTCAGGAAGTATTAATGGGGTGCCTTGAGTCTTAGTGTAGAGATAAGTGCACACTCCCAGGCGGCCACTCTATTCATGCACGTCCTCTTCAAATATCCTGAATCTCAATCGTGTCCAATGATCATGTATAACATTAGTAGGTGCAAATACTTAGTATAATATTCGACTTAATCTTTCCACGCAAACGTCCTGTACGAATCGTAGAGATTCTCTGTGAAATGTATGTATCTCCATGTTGTGTTTTTGACTTCTGTTGCAGCAGACGCCAGTGATGGTGGGCAAGAAAAAACAGTTGATCAATACGATCCAGGTGCCAGAGAGCCTATCAAAGGTGAGCGTCATGGCGGCCAGCCTCTTTTGGGTTGGATGGACGGACTGCGAAGTTGTACAATCACTGCCCCGCTTGATTGCAGAGAGCCGTTCAGCCTCGTGCGGTCATCCTGTGTCCAGGTGAGTAACCGACACATTTTTAGGCTCACCCGTGACACCCCCCCCCTCCCCCTGTACTCCTTGAGTTGTACACAGCAAAGTTGTTGTTCTCTTTTAGTATATGAAAATATATAGGTTACGGCTTTGCGAGACACTCTTACCGTCCCATGAAGTTAGCAAGTAACGTGGTTAGAAGGTTCCCACTTTCGGTAATCATCTGTATGTGTCAGTCTGGACCTGGTCCCAGCTAGTTCCCCTTCTCAAGTTACTTTGCTTGAGTACGATAACCTGCTAGCCACGGCAGTTCCCTTGAGAACTAAAGGCTGAAAGCAGTTCTCGTTATGCAACCAAAAGTGCACATCTTTGTTGACGGAAAGTGACTTCTGGTCGTTGTTTTTTATCCGTAACATTATCCAGAAAAACGATTACGAGAGTAGGTGATGCAGTAGCAGTGTTACGAGGTTACCTTCTGCAGATTAGGGCGGTCCTTGCTCATAGAGAGAGGAAAATGACAAGAACATAAAGCATATTAAACAGCACGAATATATGGAATAATATAGGGCAATAAATATTTAACGCGGCGTTGACGAAGAGACTTGATACTTAATATAATAATATCGGTCAAAAAACAATGGTAATTGAATTTTTCTAAAACTAGAATATCCATTTACATACCCTGCCGCAGCTGCCATTACTTGACGGGCAATTGTATAACAAATTCACCGCCTGATAGCAAACCCGATCATAGGTGCGCATGAGAAGCATTAGATAAGCATGGAGATATGGTATAGGGTGGCGCCAGTACGCTGGTCATAGAATGACTATTCCCCCTACTGGGGTGTCGCCGGTTCGATCGCGCTGTTGATCAAATCGGTTTTGAGACAAGAAGACAAGCCATATCGCTGATAGTCGGCGTCCATGCTGCCACAAGGTTTATTAGGGAAACCCGAGGTGCTTCAAACATGTGCCGTCCTTGCATTGAAGATATGTCCCACGGCGATTGCAAGGCCGTAGTGCAAGGATCATAACCTAGAAAAAAGGTGTAGGTTATTGTCCATGTGCTTCATATGGAATTTGCTCTTGAATTGCAACCACTGAGCAGCTTTACTCAACGATACAACTCAATGACAACTTCGTGAAGTCTTAATCAAAATGTAGCACATTGAGTAAGTTTAAGTCCATGTTTGTCTTTGTTATATAAATATACATATACTTTATTAGTCTGCAATAAACTAGATAAGAAAAGTCACAGCATTCTGCTCTGAATGCGACGTATTCATGTCTTCTCCCAATCTGCAATATTTTCCATCATGTTGCAATGCTCGATCTTGTCCGATAGGTGACGACTGCAGGTGGAGGCGGTTCAGAGCGCCGTTCTGGTGGAAGAGGAGGAAACGGCAGCTCGAAGGGCCCAAAACTGAGGCCCTCCAGAAGGCCGCCACGAGTGCAGCTGCTTTCCACGATGAAACCTTCCAAGCTAGACGCAAGTGTCCTCCAGTCACACCCAGCTACAGGTAAGAAGATTATATATATATATATATATATATATATAGTACCTGTGCACTTTTGTGTACAGTATGTAAATCAAGCAGTTATTTTACATGAAGCTAACTGAATAAATAAACGAAGGACGTGAAAGCCTAAGCGGCAAAATGCGACCATAAAACAGAGAAGTCCCTCCTTACTGTGTTACAGTGTAGAAAAGTTCTCACTATGTTGTGCCGGTAGGAATCGAAGCTACAACCCATGCGATTCAACAGATTCGCCAGCCATTTTCGCCATAACAAACCACATCTCCCGTCAATAATCTCTTTGCCAACAACTCTATCAGACCTCAGAACGCGCATTACGTAATTGGTCGTTCTTACGATCGTATGTGAGTTAAAATGCTCAACCCCATTCTTGTTTTTTTTTCGTAGCGATTGCTAAGCGATGCTAAAATGTGACGAAATATTACGCTGACACTGTCACGTGTTATATCCATGTGTCGTATTGTTGTTTTTACGTCCGCAGATACTGCAATCGCGGGTAATGCGTCCGCCAACTACAATGGCAGCAGTGTCATTAGTCAAACGCCGGGCTTGTGGTCGGAAGAAGCAACCCCGGACTCCACGGACTTTCCGAACGACGGCGATCGCTCCAGCCGTCACAACGGAAGATCTCGCAGACTGAAGAGGTGGACGGGGACGAGCTCGACCTCGAGCTCGACTCACCATGGCATGACTCTGAGTCGGGTACGTCCTTCACAATCATCAAATCTGTGTCATCAGATGTGTGGGCGTGCTATATTCATGAGTCGTCCATGTGCGATCTGTTAAGACACCTAGACTAGATTGGCTTGATTGCAATGTGACAGCTATCATCCACGGGTTCATTACACGCTTTGAGCAGACTTTGGACTGTAGTAAGTTCAGCAGTACACAGCGAACCTTTCTCTCGGATTAAGGCTCTTCCTTTTTAGCCCAACCAGTGTATCTATGAGTTTGATCCTGTCTCTCTAACATTTCGTCCTGAATCATAATGAAAACGCTGTTGCGTGCAACAAGCAAACAATCAGGTCAACTATAACGCAGCTGTGCAAGAGTCATTGCAAACAAAAGCGCTTTACGTGGCACGAGCACTATAGCAACACGTCCAGTTGTGGCATTGCGGGAGGGATGCAGCAGACGTTCGCTGCAAATCGCGTACATATGCTACCTGCTCTAAGCGCCCCTGATCTAAAAGCGTGGCATGTGTATTTAGGTATATGTACATGTCATAAGAGCGAAGAATAAAGCAATCAATCAATTAGCGTTAGACTTGCAGCTTGTGTTCAATTCTTGTTTCTTTAGATTCATGTTCGTTAAGCCTAACAACGTTCGCGGTGACGTGGTGCATTGCAGGCATATTCGACTCGATCGTGTTCTGCGTCACGTCGGCGGTAGTGCTGTCTCTCGTGTCGGCGCTGTGGTGCGTGCGCCACTGCGCGCCGTTCCCCAAGGAGGCGCTGCTGCCGCTCCGCGACCCGCCCTCGGTTCGGTACACCGCGATTCCTGACCACACGTTGGCCTGATTTTGTCCGGAGGGGGTCGACCCCTGGGATGACGAGGCAATACCGAATGGGGTAGCATCAGGACCCGCCGCCGCCGCCGCCGATCGTCTGGCCGCCCTTGGGCTGGGTGCGACGGCCACAATGGGCGCTCTCCACTCGCCGTTCGCTACGCCCTCAAGTCCCGTGCCTCCGGCGCCCCCTCCGTTAGACTCGATCCTTGACACCGCACGTCTGCTTCAGCAGCGCGACTGCGAATGAATGACGAAACGAAGAAGGGATGGATGGATGAATGGATGAATAAAGAAATGAAGAAGGGATGAATGAATGAATGGGAAAACAGATCCATGTCTGCATGAATGGATGAGAATGTGTGGGAATGTATAGATGATGCACTTCGGAGTGAAGATTCAATTCAGACAAATGAGCTACCGCGAACCGTCGGCTGACATACGAAGACGACGAGAACGACAACGACGATGGCATTGCACGTGTTTTCGCCATACGACATTAATTCAGCAATGCAATGGCGCCTAATCGTCGGCCAGTCGCCTAACAAGTTGACGTGGTTACATGGTTACATAGAGTGACCATTGTGATGTGTGTGACGATGAGCTCACGGTGATGTTGGTTGACGCTCACTCAGATCCTGACCATAATAGTGATGATAATGATAATCGTAACAGATATGATGAGAAGGATGGTTATAGAGGTAATATGACGGTTGTTAGTGCTGTTGACGAGCTAATGGTAATGGAGTAGTCGTCATACCGCAGTCGGTATCGTCCGAGGGACATGTCTTGGTCGGCGATGGCCGATGGCGCCATCTCTCGGCCACACTCAGGACTGGTACACCGCTTTGACTAACTATAATGCGGCAGCAACAACAACAACGACAACAACAACCACGATAACAGAAACAGTCATCGACATAACAACTACAACAATGATTACACTTCGTATGCAACTAGACTAACACCTCAACTCAAATAGGCAAAGCAGTGCAATACGGGCAAACGAGCGGGCTTTTTTTCCATAGTCAGTTTAAGCAGAATACAGTGTTTGTAGGCTGTTGTTGTTAGACACACGGCCACAACTCGCCTTAGTGTGAGGCGTTTCCCGTCCAGCGAACACGCACATCGAACAATGCGCGTTTCAACCATGTTCTTGGTTGTTTCTCCATGTTGCTGCTGCTGTTGAAATTCCTCATTGCAGCAGCAGCATCTTCTTCTAGTTCGACCTCGTTCTTCTTCTGCCGTTGAAACACGATGATCCTGATGAGGACAAGCAGGGGCTATTTATTGTAAGTTGTAACTTATAAACTTAGCAGTAGTCAACTTCGCAGCGTGTCGCGGTCCAGCGGTCTGCAACAGAGAATCAGGGATGCGTTAGTGCCAACTGTGGGCGGTTTGTTTACGGGTGGATTCATTAGTCACGCGTTCTTGTATTCATTGGTATCACGATGGTGATAAAAGGTAATGATGATGATGATGATTATTATTGCAAAGATGGCAACAATGAGCAAGAGCTAAGAATGTTGGCTATCTAGTTCGCGACTTCGGTTTGAGCTTACTCAATGTGTTACGCTCGTAAACAGCAACAGTCAGTTAGGGTGAGGACACCGTAAACAATTGTTTGGTGAGATTCCGTCGTTGCCAGCAGTACAGAGGAGAACGCAGGCGTATGCTGGATGTAATATGTGTACATAGAGCTATAAGGATTAAACATACTTGCATATATAGTTATGACACAGGCGTGAGGTCCGAGCAGGGTTGGCTGAATCTTGGCAGTGCTACTGGCTATTGTGGTAAGAGTATTCGATCATAATGATAAGATAACGGTCATAGAGTGACACTGGCCAACAAATAAAACAGTTAAAAAACAATAAAATAGTATCTGTGTATGTGTGTGTGTGCGTGCGCGCTTACTCCATTGTATGCACGATGTGCGAACTTTTGTTTCGTTTGTCCGTTGCGCGGGGCAGGAGACGCAAGACCTCTCCTCGTTAAACTGTTACGTTCGAAATGGAACATTGGTGGACCATGGAGACGAAGATGGGCGGCTGTCTAACTAGTGCTACGAACTCCATAATAAGCCTACGAAATACTTCTAGTTGACGGCCAACATCGCGATCGCTGCTCTCCTTACGAAGGTGCACACTTGCTATTGAACTCTGCAGCGAAGTCTAGACCGTATCGTATCGAGCGCGGCCGTCAAGCTTAACTAAGGCTTGGCGACGATCACAGAGAAAACATCGTTTGAAGGTTTCACTGAAGCGTCGTTATTATTATTATTATTACTATTATTTCAACAAAAAACATACACACACTTTAGATGTCGTCGTGTCTTATCAATGCAATACTGTGATTGCGCGCGCAATTTCTTGAGGAAGCTCGCTCTTCGTCTAGTCGAGATTTCGTTGACGGTGGCGCTTACGCTGAACTGGGGCCTGGGACAGGGACGGGATTGTGTGACTTGTTTGTTATCTACACATACGAAAAGCGTGTCCTCACTCAAATGCAGTACCAAGTGCTGTTACTAATTGTACTACCGATACAGATAGCGATGAAGAATGGCATGGTAATGCGCAAGCCAAATAAAAAGCGCCATAGACGTTAAGAAACCCCTGCATGAGAGCGTCAACTCGTCGTGCGTTTTGATTCTGTCCAGTCTGACAAGATTTCTCCTTCTCTATAAATATATATATATATATATATATATATATATATATATATATATATATACGAATGTTAGATACACATGTTAATAAAGTCCAATTTATTAACCCGCTGACGGCCACTGTGTTATGATTTAACACTATAGAATAATACGTGGCTGTGTGTGTGTGTGTGTGTGGGACAATACGAGTCCAGGTATTGTATGACGGCTGTGCACAACCGCGTCTCTAGCGTTCGTGTTTTAGGTACCCATATAAACTAATTTGCTTTGCTATTCACTCTTCCAGGTATATTCGCCGATTTCTCCTCTACCTCAGGACATTTTTCTTAATTCTTTCAATTTGGAGTATCGTCCGCATAACCCAATCCTTTGTCCCATCGATAGACACAAATGTTAGCCACAACTCAAGATTTCCTTGCTAATTTCGTAGTTGCAACACTCTACACCTCGTAAGGCTACAGGTTATCTTAGACTATAATAGTAAGGCGTCGCTTGATGCACGGACAGTTGACTTCAACGCTTAGTTAAATCCGATACCGAAGCCATACAGATCGGGCGATATATATAATATAATAATAATAATAATAATAATGATATAATAATAATAATAATAATAATAATAATAATAATAATAATAATAATAATAATAATAATAATAATAATAATAATAATAATAATAATAATAATAATAATAATAATAATAATAATCATCATCGTGCGAATAGGTAGACCCGAATCAAACGTCACAGATCTGATCTAACCTAGAAGACATCATCAACGTAGACTGTGAAGTATGCATGCAAACAGAGCTACAAAGCGCAGTTTTAACAAGTTACTATATTGCTGTTATCAAGGAAAATTCAAGAACGTGCGACAGCGTAGAAGTGAACCGCTTTTTAAAGTAGTTAAGCTGATTATACTCTATTCGAAACGGCGAAATACAACTGCATGTGATTCCTGATCTTCTGATGCCGGAATGCGCCGTCATAATCTCAAGGACAACTGCCATCCCTTTGCTTGGCATACAAGCAAAGAATTTTGAGAGGTGCCTCTTAGTGATAAGAAGCATTTCGTCAAGGCATGGCGTATGTAAGGCTGGACCCTTACAAATAGTCCTTTGCCATCTATTACTCTACGAACTGCAACGAAATTGACATCCATGCACTAGAACAATTTCGAAATGTCATAATTTGTTAGTGAGCTAACATTTCCTCAAGGAAGACTGTGACAGTTGTATCTCTAAGCCAAGATTTGGGATCACCCGTTTTCTAAGATCGTTATAAACACAGGTTTGATTAAATAAACAGCAATACTTGCCGGGACCTCCGTGATCAAGAGGGTGGAGACCCTCCAAGAGGAGGCCTTGCCATTGCACCTCGACAGGGCAGCTGAAACCTGCCACTCTCCCCAACTGGGAAAGATGGGGCATGTTATTTTCAGTAAAACACTGCCTGTAAGTAAAAATTAAAAATATAAAATATGCCTCATAATAAACAATTCCTAAACTAAGGCATAATCATACAAAGCGCAGCACAAGAACTCATGAAAATGTTCTGGTAAAATGTGTCAGATTCAGTTTGTATGTGCAAATGTAATTGTTCCCGTGAAGTTGGGGTACCTGGTAAGGAAGCTAATGACAGCTCATGTTGCGCGGACACATTGAAGACGGAATTAGTCTCACTCTGTCCTTAGGGCCAGAGAGGTTCAAAGCAAGAAACGTTAATTCACAGGATCAAATTCACGAACGAGCAGTGGTGCGCATATTCGAGACAAAACGCACAATACCATGTAAGAACACAATAGTGTAAAGACAGAACTGGTCGACTTTGACTCATGCGAAGTTCAGCCTCACGCGATACACAGATACATACAATAATGCTTATGAAACGGATCTGCTAGGTCTGTGCTAAGCAGGTGTTTTACGACGGGAATCCGCAAGGTCCAATCTGAACCGCAACAAAATTGCACAACAGTGCGCGGTATATTTATTAACGCAACGCTGGTTACTTCACGAAACACCAGCGGATATAGTCATATCAGGAGAAAATAACTAAGTACGCGTGTAAACCGGATCAACATAACTGGCCCGCTAGGTGAAGGAAATTAATCACGGCTAGACTAGCCCCCATATGTGTGTGGCCACGCGGATTACATTCTAGGTTGTTGCCTTAAGAGCCAAAAAATGATGAGCTAGAGAAGTATTGCGCACGTGCTACAAAACTTGGGATATTCTATTTGCCTCTACATGAAGAGAAAGCGATTGTAATAATGGGATGAGAAAACAACCACAATACAGTAATAGCCAGAACATCGATGATATTATATGCAGCGTTAGCCGCAGCTATATTATGTATGTACTTTACCTTCATAAGTATTTTTATTTATTTGCCGTCAAATTCGGGGTATAATCCTAACTATATCCTTAATTACAAATAATGTTCAGAAAATCAATGTGCATACTTTTAGATCTTGGAAAACGTATATGTTTGTCACAATATATCATCTATTAGTATATAATATAATGGAACGTCCGATATTGCACTTTTTGCACTCGTCAATTGTATAGCAATTTTCTGTCAAGCATATAAGGCAATAGTAACCATGCCATGTTGTTCGGCATAATATATTTTGTTTGGTCTCTGTGATGGCAATGTACATTTATTTCATTTGTAATTTCCATCAGTAATTATATATCCTATAAAGTGTCTGTAGCTGTATATTTTAATTTAGGGAATTGTGACAAACTAAGACTTAGCCTAGCGATGTAGCTATACGTTTGCACAAACAGGTGATATCGATGCTTAGTGTGCAAGTCTTTCGTCCGAATCAGCGCAACAATTCCTCTTTCTGAAATCAGCTAACAAAATCAGCACCGCCAGTTCAAGAGCGACAACTGCAACACTGCTGCTACATGCACGTGGCTGTTGTTTTGTCAGAATACGCTGTAGTCTTGCTAGCAAATGCCTTGCTAAAAATGGCTTTAGTAGGTATTCACTCAGACTCGGCTCCGAAGCGACGTGTGGTAAAAAATATAGTCACATATATAAGGGACGCGCAGGCACAACCCTCTATTATTTGCTATATATTAAATCCAGTTATCTAAGCGTTTGAGCTTTCTCATAGGAGCTAAGCAATTTTACTTTCAAATATATGCAAACTACAGAAGAAGCACTGATTCTTGCATGAAATCACTCAAGTAAGCTCCTCCTTAAAGGGACATTTTAAGGCAATGAAACAAGGGATGATTGTCAGGTATAGAGCTGATTGAAGGAGAACGGCAGAGACGTCTCTCCCACGGCTTCGAAGTAATGCCAAAATAATACCGAGCCTGGGGGGGGTGGGGAGAAATCCGGGTTTAAGGGGTTTGCGAGTCTCACACTAGTCACGCAGGCTGCTAGTGGCGCATGTACATCCATGCATTCCTGAAACTTCCCAGTAGCAAAAAGGCAATGAAACAAATCTATTTATTTCACACGTGCACAAAGAAGAGGCCGAAAGGTATTGGCTATGTCAAATACGACAAGAACTGCCAATGAAATGTATGTTATTTCAATGTAACACATATGTTAATATGTAAGCAGATACTACTTATTCGTCAATACTCAGTTCATTACTTGCCCTAAAAACAAACAGCCGTTCGGTCTGAATATTCTAGCTTTTCGGAATAACTCAAGGCTTAGTTATGTTTATGCGTGGTCAAACAACTTCTCACTGTGTTTGTTTCAACAAACCTACGACTCCAATACCAGACTCGATTGTAGGGTCATTGGTAAAGGCGATGTGCCACTTCAGGTGATGTAAAATATTAGTCGAAGATGTGCGAACGAGCATGAAGACTAAATATTTATAATCAGCACCTGGAAGCAGCATCATGGGCCTGTTGTTTCAGAGCCTTGTTAGCTCGGAAGTTAAATACTTCGATCCTCACTATCACCACTGCAAGCCAGGTGGGGCTACTTGAACCGTAGAAAGGCCTATAAGAATAGTCTACTCAGCTTAATCGTATAATCGATGAATTCACTGTACCGCCAGTTCAATAATGGCAGCTGTAACTCTACGTACGCGTAGCTGTCGTCTGGTTAGAACACGCCGTTGTATTGTTATCATCATACGCTGTTGTCTGTAGCGATTACTAAACATTTTAGTAGTTGCCTCTTAGCGGTATATTCTATTGGGTTATAACCTTAGGTGACTGCACTAAAGGGACTAGTATAAGTTAGCACCTTTGTATGGATTACACGCATATATTACACGCATAATGTGTGCTAAAAATCTAGCCGCATATATAGGTGGCACTCAGGCACAACCATATGTGCTACACATTACACATAGATCCAGTTATCTAAACGTTATAGCTTTCCCACCAGAGTTAGGCTATTTTGCATTCTAATATACGTTGACTACAGAAAAGTACTAATTCTTGCATATACTCAATCATATAAACTCTTAGCGGGCATTTTGAGGCAATAGGATATATAATAATAATCTATTTCACACGTGCACATAAAGAAGTTGCCGAGACTTATTGGTTTAGAAGCAAACCGCAACATCGGTCTAAATGTTCGCAGCGTTTCGAGATAGTTTAAGGTTTAGCTATGTTTATAAATGTTCAAAGAACTTCTCACTGTGTTTATTTCAACATACATACGACTCCAGAATTCCAGAATCCATTGTGGGGCCAACGATGATAAAGGCGAGATGATGATTCAGGTAATGAACAATATTGGTTTAAGATGTGCGAACACGCGCGAGCGCTACATATATTTAATTCGTAATGATGGCAGCACCATCGACCTGTTCTGTCACTAACTTATCAGCCGTGAAGTTATGTGAATACGCAAGGCAGGAGGAACGACGGCTGCTCGAAAGAGCAGATCGAAAGTCCTCAGCTTACACATACGTGCGACCTCGTAGGGCCCTCTCAATGATGGACAGGTAAAAGGTTACGTAACTAGTCTTCTATTCAATCGTGACGCACCCTGGTCGTGCCCTCAATTGCACAGCATCCACTCACACTGAAACAGCACAACATCAATCTGTTTTTAGGGGGTGGAGGAGATATGCTAGGCCCCACTCGATAGCGACCCGCACGATCGCACTATGGGGGATCGACTCCTTCTTGAGTGAGGCAGAAAGGGGGCTCTTAGGAATACCTTCAAAATGCCCTTCAGTTTACTGCCAGGGTCGCACAGGGTTTAATTCTGGGACTCCTCCTCTGGAACTTGGCCAACGACGGCGTGCTGCATATCAACAGCTACCTAAACGGGACCGACCTGTTGGCCTATGCCGATGACTTGGCCCTGATGCTCGCAGCGCGGACCAAAGCGGCCCTGCAGGAGACAGCCAACAAAGCTTGGCGCTTGCACCGCATACGACCGAGACACTGTATCTTACGGGCCGGAAGAAGACAAAGGAAGTCTGCCTTATTATGTCGGGCCTCCCGATATAAAATACCAAAAATACAAAGTACTCGAGGTGGAACCGGAGAGCACTGAGGTCGGCCCAGCGGACACTGGCAATCAAGGTTAGCCGCGCGGTTTCGACTGAAGCCCTCTTGGTTCTAGCTAAGATGCTGCCATGTGACCTGCGGAAAAAAAGCAATATATTTCTGTAGGGAGATTTCTGGATCTCACCAGGGTCAGGAAGGCTACAATGGCAGTCTTGCAGGAGGAATGGTTGCAGGTTACGTGGGGGGTGACCAGGGGAAGCTGGACCAAACGTCAGATATTTACCTACTGTGCAGCTCGGGTTCTAACTGGTCATGGTCAGTTCCAGAGCTACATGATTCATAGAAGGAATGCTACCAGTGACACCCGTGTGCTATGCGAACCTAGGGAGGGGTGGAATACACTGTCCTACACTGCAAGCCTCCTTGGGAAGTCACAGCCAAGAAAACCGCTACGAAGGAGAGGTTTACGCGGCAGCCTCGAGAAAGTGGTCGAGACTCGGAGGCGAGGGAGGCGGGAGGGAGAGTGCAGCCAAACCCCCCAAACGCATTTCTTTCCTGTTTGAGGGTAAGCATGGTGATAACAAACAAAATCTAAATATCTAGTGCGGAGTTTCGCCAGATCATTCCAACGAGCTAGAGTGGCTGGCGCTCTCCTGAGTGTAATATGTAACAAGTTTCTTTGATGAGGACACCTTATTTTAGACAGTGAGCGTAGTGTATTGGAGGTAAAGCAAAACACTGAAACTCCGCAAGGGGTCCCGCTAAGCTTGCGTCTCGTTTACCCTTCTCCTCGCTGACCTTATTGGTTACGTCCTGCAAGAGTATTAAAAAACCGTGGCGGCAATGTATGGATGAAATCAATTCAGGCGTGGAGGTCGATTGACTGAGAGAAACGCTATACGTTGTTGTCTCATACTGGCGGAATTTCAACCAGCTTGAGAGGTGTTTTTTATTATATATGAAGCGATTGCTTTGTTTGTCGATCGAGCAAAAAGCTGCTATCCGCATCTCATGTCAGACTGTTCACCAGCTACTACAAGAGTTCTACGACTAAAGCTGAAGATGCCCGCGTAGAGTACCTTATGAATATTTTATTCAGCGTGGGCACCTAAAGTCGAACAGGGCAGACGGGAGTTCGGGGCTTTTGACGATTTCAATAGCTTGCACTTACGGTCTGGTGACAGTTGCCGAGTATACACCAGACCATGGTTATCAAACTTGGTATGTTCAAACACCGCCTTCTACACGGAGTGGAAGTTGTACACGAGTTGTGAGCCTGCTGGTTCTGCCTGCAGACGTGTGCCAAATAGCATGCAGTGGAGTGCGGCGCAGCACTGGAGGATAAATCGTTGCACTACATCTTCCGCTAGAAGCGCGAAAAAGATAAAGCATTTTAAAGACAACCCTATGCAGTGTATATTAGACTTAACTTTAGTAAAATAAACGGAACGAAACTGAATTGAATTTTCACATACATGCTGCCTACGAAAGGTGTATACTGCTTTGCAACTAAGGATCCCCAACTGGCTGAATATTAAAAAAAATTACGTGAAACTGCAACATACGTTCCTGAGACGCGCGCGGCTAAAGTGCTTTGAGGGTGTTGTGGCAGATGGTCTTCCCAGTGCATACTCATTGTTCGGGCAGTGTATAAATAGCGTTCTGCCTTAATTGTAAAATGCGAATAGCTAGTACACATTTTTGACGCACACTTCAACAAATTCATAAGCCAGCTTACTTCAAAAGCCGTGGCCCTTTCGGAGCAAATAAGCAGCCTACATGCTTAGCGGATAGCGAAGTGGACGCATGTAAATCTATCCTGTATTATTGGTTATGATGCTATCCTGCCATGGTGCCACTCACATGTTTTAATAGGAACGGCCAAAAAGCTATCTATTCACGGTGAGACTCGGTTGTCCAGAACTCGTTTTTTGTCCTTCTTGGGCGCTTACAAGTCAATACGTGTTACGTGGAGGTAGCCAATTCCCTGGAATACAGCTCTGCACCTTTCTGGCTAACTTGAAGTTTAACTTAAACTATTTGCCTTTAAATATTCGCCGCTCAATTACTCGCGTTCTCTCGAATCATTGCTTGTGTACGTACAACACATCTTCTTGAACATCTCTAAAAAACATTATTAAGGCTAGACACGGCAAACTTGCTTTGTCTTGTTCTGCGGTTTCTAACTGTCTCTATGCCTTAATATGAATCGGGGCTGCGGAACATGGGTATGCTACACGAAAAGCTCAGGCCGGTGTGATCCGGACAACTTATACTTTCGATTATTTAAATTTATTTAAGATAAATAAAAGTAATATTTATGAGTGCCCTGATCTATGTACCCTATAGACCAGCGATTGGATGCTTGATATAATTCACGATTTACTCACACGCAACATGATTAAAGTCGATCGAGTATATATTTAGATACAGCTCTTGTGTTGTCATAGTAGTCGCTTTACCGCAGTCTAACAAATCTAGCGTATTTTAGTTTTGTCTGTAGGAGGTTGATCTTAAACATCTCATCTGAGTGAGCCCTTCACATTTTTTTTGTGGCCGCTAGGTCCGTATTTTTTGGCGGCAGTTTGTCGCGACCTCAATCATAAAATTGTTCGCAATAAGATTTCCTACAATAAACATGCAGCTTGTAGACTTTAAAAAAAAGCTCACGATAATGCGCAAATTCATTACGCGCCCAACAGTAAATTATTTAACCAGAAGCCGGACACTTGACGGTCAAATGATGCCCAGGGTCATCGTTCCATAAAGAATAAAATTCGACGTAGATGTATGCTATGAAGCTTAAAGCATTGCCTTCTTAATGCAGCCTTTATTTTACTAACTCCAGCAGTCGTGGGACCCAGGCTGGCCTTAGACAAATTTAAAACGTTTATAGATAGTAATAAAATATCATCGAGCTAACTGCGAAAGAGAACTAGCTTTCTGAATGGTATCGAGATTGTAGATAGGGCTGGTTACATAAACGGCACAAACAGATGCCATTGGGATCGTGGAAGCCTCTTCGATGGCAGAGTTTACGGTGAAACACGTGAAGTAAATAGCGGGTCACGAGATGTCGGTTGGGTTGTAATGGTCTCTGCCAGTTCTGTGTGCCCATTGCTGGCGAATTAAAGAAGCTCTCGAGAACTGCTCAAATTTTCTTCATAAAGTTTTCTCTGAACTGAATAAGAGCAGCGGTTTCTGAGAGAGAAATCTACCGTTGAAACGAAGTCAATGACATAAGATAGCGGCTTGGACTCAATTGATTGCGGATTCCATTTCGCGAGGCTCTCTAAAAACAACTTAATATTGATTTTCCTAGAGACACCTTGCCTGCTAGAAGTTGTAGCTGGCGTAGTCAACGTAACACCAGTAGAGACGGGCACGTGTTTCATAAGACCTGTAACCGTCAGATATTCATACCCTTTGAATACCACATTATCTTTCAAAAATGAAGTCGCAATTATGTAAATTGTCGACGTCCCGGGACGAGCTTGCGAGCTGTTGGGTCTTGGTCCACGCGAGTCCACAAAGAAGGTGGGAATTTGTGGGTAACTACACATCTAGAGACCGTACTGATGGAGAACATCGATAAGTGCAGATGATCTCGGAGACTTTACATCAAGGCGGCAATTGAGGTCGGCAGCAAGTATGACTGGTTGATTACTTGGCACTCTTGAGAACGTAGAACAAGTTTTCTCTACAAGGTCTTCGGTCGAGTCTGCGGTACTGCTTCTACTGTTACTACTATACAGTGCCACGATTGTAAACTGACGCGTGTTTATGACCACAGTATCATTCTCTGCTAATACCAGCCTAACATTTTTAAAATGCCGGCTCAGCAATACAAAAACACCACCCGTTGGCCTTCCGGCTTCATGGGCAATGGCTGGGCAGTGGTAGCCATAAAACCCCTGAACATCAAAACGTTTCGTAGTAAATGTTTCCGTCGGTACTATGACATCTAGACCATGAAAACTGCCGCTAGATATAAAATCCATCACCGAACCTACGCCCTCCATGTTTCCATTGTGTGATGCGAAGCGTCGTCCTATTACCGGTGGAACGCGGGGGCACTTGACCTGAGATGCCTTGTAGTGTTGAAGAGCGGCTTCTATATACTCCATCATAGATAGTTTCCCGAACTGGAGATAGTCCTATTTCCTCGCGTTCTTGGAGCTCCTTCCGTTTCGTGTTCACTGCGCTGGGCCTGCGGAGCTTGGAATTGCTGACCGAATTGCGAGGTCTCCAGTGGTAGTTGTTGTCGCTATTGTTGTCGTTGTTACCGTTGTTGTTGCGGCTGCAGTTGTTGTTCTTGCCGTTGCCATTGTCGCTGTACTTCTCTACATGTTGTCCCGCGTTAGTCCTGGTTGCTTTTGGCAGTACTACGGTCCGACTGGTTTCGCTTTCCTTCTTTATTTTCTTATTTATTTTCTCCTTGACTTCGCTTGCTTTCTGGCGAGCGCCTACTGCTTGTGATATTTTGAGGTTGACCAGAGGCGCTTGAATAGCCGCTCGGAGCTGCATCTCTGGACTGTCGAGAAACCCCGCAGCGTGCTTTGCCAATACATTTTCAATACGCAAGGATGTGTCTGTGTCGTAGTCTTTTGAGTTAGTCACCCGGAGCTGCGTTTGAAGATTGGTGACGGGGATGTACTTAATCGAACCGAGCGTTTGTAGACGCTTCAGCTCGTCATTCGCCTCCTTACACTCTCTTGAAAGTCAGGCACTGACAAAACAGTCAACGTTGCAGTAGGAATGTCTTGGCTTAGCCACACTGCAAATGAGTTAACAGCGGAGATTAATTCTTCGCATTCAAAGTTAAAGCAGTCCCCATAGCCAGGGTGGTAGATTAACTGGTATGTGAATTTGCCTTTTTCTTCTCGAAGACGTGCACGCATATAATTTTAAATATCTGGCCCCGACTTCTCGTAAAAAGAAACGACATCTACCTTAACCTTTTTTGGTAGCAGTTGTCTCATTGTCTGGTGAAGCTGCCTGGCAGACGATATATATATATATATATATATATATATATATATATACATATCAACATATGGTGCGATAAATAAATGAGAGAATAAATTTAGCTATCTCGGAGTAATCTTGACCCCTGGCGTATCTTTTACAAAGCACATAGAGAACAAGCGTGCAAAAGCGATATCGGCCATGATGCTACTCGGAGATCTTACACAGATCGACACTAAAACTGGAATAAACATTTTCAAGATAAAATAGCTCCAATGATAACTTACTACCTTCGGGCCATCGCACCAAACTTGACCTTAGAGAACATAAAGAGATAGATAAAATAAAAGCTAATTTTGTAAAGTATATGCTCGGACTGCCGCGAAACGCTTCAACAACATTGGCGCTGGAACTATGCCAGGAGCGAACCTTTGTGGAAGACCTTATCCTGGACAAATACGATTTCAGCGCGCTGGTCGTAAAGCAATATCGCGCTTACAAAGAAAAGCGTAATTTGAACTTTGCCGTAAATATTTTCATCGACGGTCCCGCATTTACGACAGACCGTTGGAAACGGGGAATGCAAGCAAACAGACGCATACTCTGTAGACTTACCTGGCATGGCTACCACCAATATATAAAGGGTACTGTTTTAAATAGAAGACTGCGTATGTAAATATTGTGGCACATGTAATATTGACCGATAACACATACTGCAATGCAAGGAAATAGAAGCTGGTTCGATGCATGCAGTAGTGAGAAATGTTATTAGCCGATATGCATGTTAGGTATTATCTACCAATTTCTAGGTGAAATAAACTTGTGTAATAAATAAATGATGATGATGAAATTTAAAAAGCGCATACAAACATTTTTAGAAACAAATGTCTGTAGGTGAGCCAAATCCAAATTCGAGGAGGTACTCTGCTGAAGTAAGCAATACATGACCTGGCAGACTCAGCCACTCGAAGAGAACACGTTAACGTACTTTAGTTAAACCTGTTGCCAGGTAAAAATGAGGCGCTGTACTGGTAATGCATCTCCTTATTTTGAGAGCAGACAGTTCGATCCACACCCAGTCGGAGATATGTATGATGATCAAGAGATCTCTCCTTTCGCCAGACAAACTTAATCAATGCATCCACACACAATTCTTAAATATGCTCACACGGTCTCTAACTTTCTACCTTGAGCATCACAGAGAGATGTCAGACAAAACAGCATGGCATCATGGTCAAGAGACCATGACATCGTGGGAAATTATTTAGAACAGTATATAAAAGACACTGAACCACGCCAAACAATAGACGTATGCTATTCTCTGTAATAACTGTGACTATGATTTACGATGATTAATTTTTGTATGAACCAAATTTACCAAAAAAATCAAGAGTCAAAATACAAACAATAAAAAGCATTGTTGGACGGGTATAGCCCAGTCCTGTGTCATTTCTAAGAGCTGCATACGCGTTGGCAATGGGATACCAACCTGTATTGCGCGTGCTCGGATTAACTAGTTAGCGGTTTAGGAGCACAAACACATGTCTTTGTGCGAACGTGATACGAAATGTTTTCGCATCTACATGCCACTGAGCATAACACATTTTTTCTGCTAACAAATTACACTCTAATATTTATTTATCAATTCATGTTACAGTCTTGTCCAACGAATTTCAGCTAGGCTCGCGTTATATATAATTGCATCAGACACTGAAGGTTTGTTCCTCGATGTAAACATTCAAAATGTGAGTGTGTGACTTTTTCCTTATATTAGAGTAATATTTCTTAATCGTGTAATCGTCAGGTACACAGCTATTCACACATATATATATATATATATATATATATATATATATATATATATGGTTTATTATAGCTTAATATACCCAGGTTGGGTAAAATTATAAACATTTACATCAGACACAACTAGTGCTTCCTTCACGTCATTCGGTCGTCTCTCATCTTGCTAGTTCTGCTATTGACTGAACTGCTGGACATGCTGCGGCGTGGTTATCTATCGCACTGGGCAGAGCACCTCGCGCACCTGCAACACTCCTGAGGACTGTGGAATTCTTCCGTGCTGCATAACGTGATGAAACCCGTGGGCTGCAAACGCCGTAGTTAAATGTCTGCCCTTGTATCCGGCTGATATATATATATATATATATATCAGTCGCCCTGTGCCTAAATACATGCGTGTTATCACAGGTGATATCTTGATTTAGTCATTTCGGTAGACGTTGCTTGCAGCAGTTTGTTTATCCTGGCTGTTTTTTGTTCGGGCATTGTTATGAAACAGGAAAGAAATAATAACCACCTCTCAGCAGCAAATGCGTGAACGTACAGCGACATTATCAACAACGGAAAAATAAAGCCGAAAAGAAACAAGTCGAAGACATGGTTGAGATGGCGTTGAGTAGGGCAACCGAGAGCAGAGAACGTAGAGAGGAATGCTACAGAGAGGTTTAGCAGCAGCAGCAGCAGAAGTCAAAAGGTAAGAGTACATAATGCTGGCAGGAGTAGGTGTAGTCATTGGTGGTCATAGGTCACGAAGATCGACTTCAGCTGGCGCAAATCCCGTTTGTGACGCTCGCCCTTCGCTCTCTCCCGCACTTTTCTCTCTCTCTCTGTTCTGCATTGTCGTCGCAACGCCGGTGTTTTCACCCGGTTAGGGCATCGATATATCGCCAAACATTCGGCCAAACACCAACGTGGTCGGCTCGAACGCCCCCGCCCGTCAAAAGCAGTGTGTTGTACAGCTAGTATACATGTTTCGCCTTTTCTGCCGATGATGCTGCTGCTGTGCCAATGATGCCGTTCCCGCCGTCTCCCGGCTCCCCGTTTGCACCTCCGTTTCCCATCGTGGACACCCAGCGATCGGCCGGTACCTGCTGTTGCACTCGTGGCCTGTTCTGTTGAGAAACGCGCGAGCGCACGCAAAGACCGGCGCCTATATCGAGCGGCATTTATATATATATATCTAAAAATGTATACATATATTTTTAGAAACAAAATATCTGTGTGTATGAAAGGTGAGCCAAATCCAAACTCGAGGTATATATATATATATATATATATATATTAGAAATCGTTTACGGCGAACAATTCATCCTCCCCTGTGATAGAAATAAATGCATCCTTAAATACCACAGCCAGACATATTAAATATATATTTATATATATATATATATATATATATATATATATATATATATGTTTAATGTTTTTACTGTGGTATATAAGAATATATTGATTTCTCTCACCGGGAAGGACGAATTGTTCGCCGTAAACGGTTTCGAATATATCGTCGTCGTCTCTCGGGATTGTCGTTGTTGTGTCGTGTCGTCGTCGTCGTCATCGTCTTCGTCCGTTACTGCTATCATGGACAACATCAAGAGAGCTACCCAGAGCCAGCCATTGCAGGCTGCAGGGAGTCTACAATCACACCTAAACGGCGTCGCCTCTGCCGCCGAAGCTGCTGCTCTCTGCTGTTGTTTACCGACCCAATGACGGATTGATTCAACGTTCGGGCTGGCTGGCCGGCCGGGCAGAGGCTTGGCATTTTTTGCGCTCGTTCGCACCACATGTTCGTTCCCGAGAACCAACACGCTCCATCGAGCAGCGAAGAGCCACCAGGAACAGCTTCAAGAAAACAAATAGCTTCAGCATAGCAATTCGAGAAACACCAAACACCAATCGAAACACCTGGCCGATGTTTCGATTGGCCCAATGTCGAAGGTGATGACGACAAAACAACAACAACAACAAATGCAACAACAGGTGCAACAACAACAACAACAGGTGCAACAACAACAACAACAACAACAAACAGCAACATCTTAAAAAAACAACAGTAATGACTGCAGCAGAAACGTGCCGCGAAAGGAGGACGAGTTCATGACAGCATTAATAACAGTCCCTAATAAACTGCAACAGTAGGAATAACAGTCGTCGTAATGGTGGCGTCGACAACAATGACAACGCTAGTAACGATAAATTGTAGCAATAGCACCAACAACAACAACAACAAAAAAATACGAGCACTAAAAACAACAGGCTGCTAAGAGCGATGCTCAAGGCGCGGGAGAGCGAGGCGCCTCAGGGTAATGACACACGTTCGACGTTGTTGTAGAGGCCCCTCGGGATTCACCTTTGACCTGAGGCCGGTACCAGTAGCCGCGCTTTTCGCCGCCGAGTTCCTACCTTCGTCGTTCGCTTGGGTGTGTTGCCGCTTTGCCTTCGGGGCTGCCCTTGCGTCGGCTGCGTCCGCTTCAAATGCCTTCGATTGGAAATAAAAAACATACATTTTTTTCAATCGACAGCTCAACACACTTCGACACTTTTACGTGTATTTGTTGACGAGGCGAAGAAGCAGCTCGTTCGTTGTCAGTTGCCGCCAGGAGGCCGTACTCTAGCTCTCTGCGTTCACGCACCGACATCGCTTCACCGACATCATTGCAGAATACAGCGGTACGCCATTACTTAAGACGTATGTTGGTGCCATTTGGTGTGCGGCCGAATGGGCATAACCGACTTAACAAATGAGTCTAAACGACGTCGTTTCCAACTTAGCACATTTGGCCATTGATTAACAACTTCGATATGCAAACCAAAAAAACGTTCTACTTTTTATTGCCACTGGCAGAGTCTCTGTCAGTGCTATTGTGCACTTGTTGCATATATATATATATATATATATATATATATATATTAGGTTGGGTGGAATAACGGGATTTTTTAGATGTGTTTTTGAAATGCCCGCCGCGCCTTTAAAAAGTCTGCTACGTTTACAAAAGTGTCTGAACCATGCTGCGTCCCCTACGGGCCTGGAATCACCATTAGACATTTCTTTAACTCATCGAGGGCCGCACATGTTGAGATATCTAGGGCATCCAACAGTTCTGTGGCAGCATGGCCGCTGACTCACAAAACAGATAACTAAGTGAGCAAAAAGACCGTAGAATATTGGAGAGCTTTGCAAAGTGGCCTTATTCCTTGTTACTATATACATTCTGTAGAAATGGACAGCGAACGATTTAAATGAGTTCAAAAAAGCTTTACTTCTGCGAAACTTATCCGAAATGTTTCGAGCGTATTTGACGAGGACAGCATTTTAAAGACTTCGTGCAACAATCAGTTCGTCAAGTTCCGTTCCGGCAAATTAAGTCTGCTGAATAAAACCCGTTCTGGAAAGTCAACTGCGTGTTTTTTGTTTTTTTTCACGCTCTGACAACCACAATTTAGACGCTCGTAATAGGCTAAGTTGCCTGTGGCACGATATCGTCCAAATGCATCTATCGTCATCGCGTTCTCGTACTGGAATTATATAGGCTTTCTCCAGCAGAGGTATGTAGCAGGGCAATGACAACCACGTCCAACAAATTCAACCAGCACGGCCAGGGCTCGAACTAGCGATGTTTTGCTAACTGTGGTTGCCATGGCAACGCCCCGTTTCGAACGGTGCGTTAGCCGCCTAAGCCACCGCCACTCAACTTGTTTTTAGACTGTGAAAATTAGCCATAGACTAGGTGGTGTGTCACACAACCATCGGCACTCGTCTTCGCGCACATGGTTTTGAGTCAAAGTTGAACCAATGGGTAACTCATGATTTGAGTTGCGTATGGGTCTAGTGGGCAACCGAAGGTCGCCAGAAGCTGGCTAGCACTATTGGTATCTCGAAGATAGTGGATTGGATAGTGAATGCGATGCCAGATAAAGGCTTTTTTTTTGCGACACGCGGGTGTTCCGCCCCTTTACCTCGTTACGCTCGTCAACGAAATTATAAAGACTTTCTACCTGCTTGACGAGCGTAAAGTAAGCTTCTTACGCGCGGCACCGAAAGAAAAATGCTATCTCTTGAGGCCTTAGGCATACTGTGGCATAGCAAAGAAGAGTGCCATTTACAAAGTTCTATCTGCATTGATAGCGCGCCGGCTTGAAGATTTCTTAGACAGTATCGAATGCTTGCCAATGCAGCAACACGGTTTTAGGCGAAGGAGATCAACAGTGACGGTTTACGCTATTCTTCTCAACAGCACCTTAATGGCTCTTCGTGGTGAACGAAACGTTCTCTTTGCTGTCTTCGTAGATTTTAAGGCGGCTGCCGATACAGCGTAACGAACAACAACCCTCCAGAATGTCATGTGGTATGCCAACGGTAATACTAAAGCTATTACAGGCTGTGCTACAGAATGGTCTGTACTCCTCGACGACGAAGTAACTGAGCACACCCCAATGAATCGGACTACAAAGATCGCACAAGGCGATAATCTCAGACCGCTATTTTTCATCACCTGACGAAATCCAGCGGTGCCACTCGTCAGTGAGTACACTTAGGTGTGCAGATAAACTTGTCCTCTACTCCCGAAGTCGACGTCACCTGTGGCTATCGCTCGCATCACTGCGACAAGTTGTTGATTTAACTCTTAAATAGTAAATGTATTCAAAAGTAAAGCAATGAAATTTCGCCACGGAGGCAGGCACTAATAGAATTTGTTTAGCATCTTTCCTACATCGGAGTAGTCTTCTCAGCGCAGGAATTGACTTTTTTCCAAACATATTGAAGAAAAAGGGAAGCTCGTCATTTCGTAGTATCCCAAAGCCTCACCGGTTGTGACTGGACGCCGCTCTCGGCCGTTTTTTTTATATGAAGATTGCACCGACAGCTGTTTAATCCTACCTGTTCAAATTATCCTGAAAATACTCGACAAAATTAAAACCTAAAAAGGGTGCTAGTATTCCACCGTAACAGCCGCAACCAGCTTGTCCATCTGTTGGCCTCGACACTACTCTTTATGGAAAACCTTAAAGCGACTTGTGCCTACGACCAAGAACGGATGCCTTCAACAATCATCTTCATTGGTAAGAATATCAATTTGGTAAAAGACTTCATATGAAGTTATGACACGAAACGGGCTTCACGAAATAACAGCCGAGTGCAAATACTGCTAATGCTGGTTAAAAATAATTAGATTAAAATTATATGTAAGTGAGGCGTCCAGCAAAATGCTCTTTTTTTCCTAGTGCTCCCTCCCCAGGCCAGCCTCATCGAAGGACGTCAAGGGACTAGCCGATTCGCGCAAGTTTTTGCTCTTCGTTTGGTGGAACAAGCATGACATTCTCCAGCACAAATAGTTTCCTAGTAACCGAACGATAGAAGCACAGATGTCTACTGTCATCAGCTTGATTGAGTTTCTGCCGCCCGGCAAAGAAAAAGATCCAGTGTCGTGAACAGAATAGGTGTTTATTTCTACGAAGACAACGCAAGACCTGCACGTGAATTTACTCACCCTCAACTAGATAGCAAGCTTCGATTGGGAAATTTTGCCGCATTCACTGTATTGTTTGTCACATCGTACAAAGGTTTACAGATCTAACTATAAGAAACAAAATTTACTTTCCCAGAAGCAGTAAAACCACACGTGGAGACATTCCTTGGGATCCTCCCTCCTTGAAATCGATAATCTGGTCCAGAGATGGGAAATGTTGTGGGTAGTCAAGTTAAGTCAAAAGCACCTTTATTCAATGGTCACATATGCCTAAGTATACACCGTTTTTAACACAAATATTCAACATCTGAATATAATTATAACATAGATTAGTTCTGCCGATTTTGCAGACCTCGTGGAAGTCTCCACGATAATGGGTTGTTTATCTTCACTGAGCGCGCAACCTCCAGTGATCTAACATTCACTGCACTTTTTAGTCAATTATCTACATATTTAAACATGGTCTGGTCAGTCCCGAGACATCAATTTTTTTTATACAGCGATAGATCACCTCGTTCGTATTACCTACGTATTGGCACAAGAGATACGCTTTCACGAGGAATATTGCATCGTTTTGACATTCGTCTGATAAATTTGACAAAATCACATAGAAATCTGGATTTTTACAATTAAACATCTAAATACGGTATTACATAGTTGTGAAGCAGAAGTGACGGTGGCAGTAATATGTTCAGAGAAGTTTAATTTTAGGAGTTCAGAGAAGTCTAATCTTTTGACCAAGATCACAAAAAATATTAACTACCAGTATTGCGTCGTTACCGAGTGTATACAGTGGCGGACTGCCATCTAATGACACCAGGGCATATTTGGGCACATATCTTTGCATACTATTCTCACAACAACAGTTTTCAATGTTTTGAATTGCTAGTTCAATGATACTTGTAGGATTGCTGACTGCTAAGTATATTTTTAAGAGATGAGTGGCATTTTCTAAAATCACTGTTAAGAGATCAAGGGCGCATATTCTGAAGAACAGTGGTCTAATGCGCAATCCTTGCGGCTACACCTGAGGTGCAGGGGAAGAGAGTCGATTTCCACGTTGCCAATGTTGACGGTGAATCTTCGCTTGCTAAGGATATGCTGACACCCATTGACGAGCCGTGAAATCATGTCAATACTTTATAGTTTTTTGTTACAGAGTTACATCAGAGACGTGTAAACAAAACGTAGCCTAGCTGCCCCTAGCGGAGTTCCCACATTCTGCATCATCTCCAATAGACCGCTCTCACCATCTTCCTGTGAAATAACTTTTCGAAAAAAAAACTCGCCATTACACTGAAGAAAGAGCCAATTACTCCTGCTTGTTGGCATGCTTCAATTTTGTAAAAGACGAGCAATTTTCAAAGACCTTAACGCAGTTAGCGTTATTCACGACCTTGACGCAGTTATTCAGGCTCAATACGCTGGATAAACAACTTGCAGAATCTTTCTTAATGTGCGCCACTCCCCCTATTTGTAATTACATTCATGAAATCACATGTACATGAAGCGAGTACATTGCTTGGCAACGTCGGTAAGAAGCTGATTTGTATGCCTCATATCGGCAACAGTCTAAAAGGCAGTGCCCCAGTTTTTAAGATACTTTGATTGAGGTATAAGACGCCGCGTATAGTATCATTCGAAAGCTTTGTCTCGGAATGTGAAACTAAAGTTGAATAGGTCTCACGAGAGGTTGGGGACTAGTTTCAGTGCCTCTCACCTTCGGTCTAGCCTTGCATGTGACAAGCACCACGTCTATACTAGATACGTACGTCATGGCTATCGCTACCAGGCCTGTTCGAACTTCTTCGTCATATAAACTTTCTCGAGTAGCACACTGTCAACTGTGCTCTCAGGCGTGTACGGAGTAACATGCGTCTGCCTGCCTGGCCCGAACGAAGAAATCGCTGCACTGCATCTCTTAAATATTATGCCGAAAGCGATTGGCAACAGTATACGTATCAATGCTATATGCAAACTCAATAAAAGTAAAGTAAATATGATTATTAGTAAAAATATTTAAAAAACAAGGACATGAGTAAATGACTAATCCTAATGCTCATAGTAGATCTGATTAGGCTCTTCGGTAGTGACCGTAGGACCTAAAAAACTTTTTTTCTGACTGATCCTAAATTAAACGTTTTCTTAATGAGGTTATTTTTAAATTCCAGACTATCCTCCGTCTCCAACGGGCTTGGAACTTACCGTGAGATATATCTGACCCCCAGCCAACATTTAGCGCCCACGGGACTGCTTTCGCAATGCTTGGTGAGACGGACCCCATAAATACAAAAGTGCAACAGTGGGGCTTGGGCCCGTGCACCGATGTGTTTCCTCCGTTCGCGAGGCGCACGCGAATGCACCACACCACCGGGCTCGACTATGACCGTAGAACAACACTAGCACACCTCATGAACCCCAAAGGATAGAATTCCTGTTTGTGTGTAAGCAATGTCAGCGTTTTAATTTAGAACAAATTAAATGCCCGAAACACTCCTGTCGTTAGTTACGTCAACGACCTCAGACTATTTCAAACACCTTGTATTTTATACTTATACATGGTTCAGTGTCAACGTATTGGTTTCAGCAGTAAGTTACGTACAATATAAACACATTTTTTGATTAAATAATTACAACGTGGCGGACTGGTATTACATTGTTGTAAGAGTAATGTGACAGATTATAAAACATTATTGAGGTCACCTATAGAACATTCAACCTATAGAACAATTATATCAAAGACGTTCTAAGATCACGTTTTGCGCACGTGCTTTAATTGAGCGTTTGTATTTTTAAAGGCAGGACTCCTCGATCGGAAGCAATAAGTTAGTTGATTTAACGTCCACGGGACTGCTTTTCGCATTGCTTGATAGACGGACCCCCATAAATACAAATGTGCAATCGTTGGCCTCGAACCCGCGCCCCTATGTGTCTCCTCCGGTCGCAAGACGCAGGCGAATGCGCCCACCACGCCGCCGGGCTCGCAAAAGAGATTAAAGACCTGTGCAGGCGTAAGTGCATCTCATGGTCCTCGGTAACCAAGCAGGGGAGAATAGCGCTGACCACTTAAATTGAGCACAACAAAGTCAGTGATTTGACATACAATTAACAGAACGGTTGGCTGCTCTACGAACACGAAGGCAAAGATAACGCTGTACCGGTACCGTAGTCCAAAAAATCTATTCCAGCAGCCGCATTCCAGTGCTCTGTACTTCAGAACGATATGGGGCGGGATGCCGCATCTTAGTCTGGTTGCACCATCTAGCCATGCCATAAACTGCCGATTGCAGAACGACACGTGAGGTAGGAGAGTACGAGTATATAGGCAGAGATATATTGAGATATATTGTTTGCGTAATCCAAATATTCGCATTTGATTCGGCATAGCTTCGGTATACATCTTGTGTATAGCAGTTTAGTGCAGAAACAAGTAGAGACTTCGATGACCGGTTGTATGATCATGTGGTTTGCCAATGTACATGTCAGTCGTGTGGTTCATTGCACAGTCCCTGTTGGTATGAGTTGTACTCTAAGCCATATTGAACCGTACTGAGATGTGATATAATATCGGTGGAAAATCACAACTAACGTGTTTCAAGACTATACTGCATTTGCTCTCTTAGCGAAAAAAAAATGTCATCTATTTCGTATAGCCATTTTTTTTCGCTAGGAGATAACTGCCAGAGCTTTGGCGAGCTATGTCATTTGGGGCTCAATGAGAGAGAACGCATTCGCTAGAATGACAATTACACAGCAAAGGTGAGATGAAGCCTTACTGACACAGATTATGCCCCGAGCTACAGTGTGACAGTTACAGTTACATTGGACTAACGGTAGTTTTTTGATGCGCTATTACATCACGTTTATGCATACAGCATACGTTTGTAGCGCTTCTTAGGTTTTGGAGTCGATTCGAGCTAGAAAGGGTTAGTGTATATGCACGAAAATGCGGTGTATCTCGTTGGGCTGTCTAGAATACCGTCCAAGTAAACGTGGCGCTTTAAAGTGAGCTTGTAGGTATACTTGCTAGACACATGATACCTGAGCCAAGCATCGTTCAGGAACTCGATATCCTTTCGCTAAATGATCTTTGGCACAAAGAACACACGACTTAAGTAGCGCGTCTGTCCGGCATGTGCTATTTAGAACATGGTTGCAGCAACCCCATATCCTAGAATTCCCTCTTTTTATGCAAACATTTACTAAAGTGCTCTAGCTGCTATATAGTATAACTGTACTCTCTCTAGCTTTCCCTATTCATTCTAATTGCGTCTAACACGCCCGGTTCTCGCAGGTTGATTTTTCTAAATATAGCGACATTGAATTAGAAAAAAACATCCCGCTGAACATGTCGTAGCACTTTGTAGCACTAGGAAAGCTATTGCTTGAAGTCGCATTCGTAAAGTAATGAATTCGTTACCTTATTACAGGCTGACCCTTAGCCAACGTTTAACGTCCACGAAATCGCTTTCGCATTGCTTAGTGAGACGCACCCCACAAATACCTATGTACAACGGCGGAGATCAAACCCGTAGTGCGTATTTATGTGTCTCCTCCGGTCGCAATGCGCATACGAATGCACCACGTCCTACAAAACGGGCTAAATTTTAGCGAGCTTTTTGAAGCACAGTTTTGAGTCACCGCAAGGCGCTGCGTTAAAGGTCCTGCGGAATATGCCGTAAAACCGACTCTCACAGATACTAAGTATAGTAAGTTTTCTCGAGTTCTACCGTTCGGCCTGGTTTACCGTACACGTGGAACCCGGTCGCGAGGTGCTTCTGGTCGCAAGCGCCTTGCGACTAGAAGAGACACATAGATGCTCGGTTTCGATCCCCGCCGTTGCACATTTGTATGTATGGGACCTGCCCTGCGAAAAAATACGAAAGCAATTCCGTGAATGCTAAATGCAGGCTGAGAGCCAGCCAACACCTAACTATTCGAATATCTAGTTATTACTATAAAGCAAATATTACTTTTTTTTTGTCAGCGAACCGATCAACTAGCCACCTAGCGAAGTCTAACTACCTAATCGACTAACCATACTGGTGTCAAACCTCACAGTCTAGTGGCGTTGATATTGTTTGTGACCCTGTAAACTACAACATGGTGACCGTGTTCCAAGAGTATGGCGCATTGGCGTTCGCTAAACACAGAAACAAAATAGTCATGGCGATCATGAGGCATCTAGGGAAAAATCGACAAATGTTTACGGACGTGACGTTACCCCCAAGACAGTCGGCGCCTAGCCGTAGTGACTATTTGGACTATGCAATATGCGTAATGCATAATAGAGCCAATTCTATGCGCAATGCGTATTAGAGCCAATTCTATGCGCAATGCGTAGTAGAGCCAATTCTATGCGCAATGCGTAATAGAGTCATGCTATGCGCAACACACTATCACCGATTCGATGCGCAATGCACTATAACCAATTCTAGACGCTATCATGCGGCGTACACTACACACGCAGGAGGCATGTCGTTGGCTACCACGTTCTAATTCATGTTCAAACTATTCTCGTGTAGGTTGTTGTTGTTGTTGTGGTGGTTGCCGCCATGCGTCGACTGGCGATGAACCACGACAGAACCACCGCCGGAGAACGAACTCACATACGTGAATACTCGCTGGGCCCACCCGGTGGCAGCGAATGAGAATGCAAGACATCTCATTTTGCGCTAGCGCGGCACGCGCTGGGCGCCGCGCAAAGCCTATTAGGTGTGGAGTGGAGCGAAATGGCCGACGGAGCAGCGAGGAATACACGATGGGGAGTTGGAAAAAGGGCTGTGGCTGTGCAAGACAGACTGACACTTCGTGGGAGAGTTTGATACCCCTTCCCCTCCGCTGCCAGTTGCTGTCGCCCTTTTCCCGGCCCAGGCCGGGATTGGGCCGTTCTCCAATCCTGTCGTCTTCAGCAGACTTCAGCAAGGGACATTAACCGCTCATGAAGGAAGACTCGATGTCCTATGCCCTGGGGAACGTGTTTCTTTCTTTCGTTCTCGCTGTCTCTCCTCCTTATTCTTTCTCACACCCTTTTCCCGCCTGCCTGCCTGCGTGTTTGTCTGTCAGCATTCCCCGGTCAGACCGGCGGCTCGTTTCGCATCATCCAGGTGGACGATGATTTATACGTAGCCTATCTTGACTATAGTGCGACGTACATATGAATAGTAGTAGTAGTACTAGTAGCAGTAGTAAACAGAAGTAATAGTAGCAATAGTAGTAGTAGTAGTGTCATGGAGAGCGTTGTCTGGGAGCTGGCAAGATAGGGGTTAAGGGAGCTAGCAATATAGGGGGGTAAGGGAGCAGGCCGACGAAAAGCTGACGCCGATCGACAGCCATGTTCCGAGAGCGGTAAAACGAAAAAGATCGACACATACAGACACCGACAGGTGCAGAAATATATATCGTGTGTCAACGAGGGAAAGAAATGAGAGATAGCGGGAAATAGATGAAGAGGAGGAAAAAGAGAAGGCGAGAGGTAATATATATTGGTGGGAGAACGGAAGAGTGGGGGGAGACGGAGAGTCGGGGAGAGAGCGGGGGAGAGAGCGGACAGAGAAGCACCCTGGAGACTCGACTGCCGCCTGCCATATGTCGCCATAGGGAATGGTGCTTGAGAGTTCGCTAGCGAGCCGGATGAGTGCGTAGACTCCGGGCAGGTAGTGAGGTAGGTAATCTACGACTGGAGGCTAGCCGAGCTATCCTCCGAGTCGCTAGCCGCCGCTAATCCGGGCTGTATATTATATAGCCGAATGTTAAGCCGACTTAATGTGGAGACATATTTTATGCGCGCACTGTACCCGAACTCGGCGGCGGCGGCAGCGACGGCAGCGGCGGAAGAAGAACCGACTCATCGCGCCTGAAAATAGCAGTGACAGCGCCTTGGCGGAAGATCGCTTCAGCCGCGCTGAAGTACAGCCGAGAGCAGCCGATGAGGGCCGCCGGCGTGCGCATATATATATATATATATATATATATATATATAAATATAGAAGGGCACATACACACCTATGTATATATATATAGAAGAGCACATACACACCTATGCATATATATATATATATATATTTATATATATATATATATATATATATATATATATAAATAATGGTACATACACACCTATGTGTAAGCGTATATGAATGTCTAAAGCACGTGTGTATGTGTGTGCGCATGATAATTTCGCAAGGTGGACGCCACATAGGATGCGCAGGCTTAGATTCAAATTACGCCGAATTACAGGTGTCGTCGTTGTCGTCGGCATCTGCAGGTGGCCTGCAGGAAGCCAGGACGAACGTCCATACACGAACGGGCACGATAATGTACCAGAGCAGCGAGGAACTCACCCAGTTCCTGTGCGCGCGTGGCAGTAGTCGAATGAATTCACTTAGATCATCACCGCCGCAGCATGCATGTCAGGTCGGCGGGCTCGCTTCCCTTTCGTTAAAACTCTCTGCCCATCATATCTTCGTTTCTCTCTCTCTCTCGTGAGGGCTTTTGAGGAATTTGGCCAGAAAAGAGCTGTAACTATTCTGCAACCTATGCGGTGCCTGGCAATCATCACGTAATGGAAGATAATACCCCGCCCGCCACGTTACCAGACTCTATATAGTATTTAGGAATATATCGCGTTACACATCTACCTCTAGAGTAGAATTTTGATTGAGTTTTGGTTTTACTATGATGTTTGGCTTGGATAGAAGATTTGCACATTTTACGTTTCTGCATTTGATTATTCGGTGGTAGAACCACAATTAAATAATTTGATTGCGTTTTGGTTTGACTGTGAGGTTTGGCTTGGCTGGAAGAGTTTCCAGGTTAAAAAAGAACAGATTTTTACGTTTCTGGATTTAATTCTTCGGTGGTAGAACCATTCCACGTTGAGTAATTTGATTGAGTTTTGGTTTTACTATGATGCTTGGCCCGAATGGAAGAGTTGTAGAGTTGTACGTTTCTGAATTTGATTCTTCGCTGGTAGAACTATTCCACGTTGAATAAACTGTGTAACCTATAGTATGGTTGAGATCGGAGCTCGATCTTATATGCGTATTGCAGTGGACGGTTTGGCATTCCTCATATCTCACATTCGAGATGCGACCAACGAAACCGCTGAAAGCAACGAGCTAATAGCTAGCTTTAAAGTGATTCTTAGTAATCTCAAATGCCTTGATCTTAGACTTAGTTCAGAACCTTGATGACCAATACGTATGTAGGCATTACACGGGTGTCAGCCATTTCACTCACTCACAGTTTGTAACCAACAGTTTTGGCGGGCGTCTACATCGAATCGACTAAATTTAAACGCTAGGTTCTCGATACCCTCTGCTACACTCCGGCTGCGCTGGCACTCCATAACGTCGATCACGGCCTCGATGGGATACGCTCTTCGTATACGTTCTAGTTTGGAGTATCGAGAAAGAAATGTCTATTCGATCGCGTCCTACTCTGCGACGGCGGTAGGCCAAATATCCACATCCATCTCATGTGACTTTCAATCGCAATGAACTGCCGCACCGATATCGCGCACGGAAATCTGGAAGCGCACTGCTGAGGTTTAACTAAGGAGGGAAGGTAGGCCTCATAGACTAAGCTAAGTGAAGTGTAAGACCAGACACGGATTACGATTGTCGATTTTAGACTCTATCTACTGAAATACGTTATCCCTTCTTCTTACCTATTTGTGCTAGGGCGACACATGTACGTAGTCGTCTTTGCAGTGAATAAACTGAACAGATGAGGCTGTCTCGACACTGCTTACGGCAATTGTTGCATATATCCGTTTTGAAGGAACGGCCGTTAGCAAAAAATCAGTGTCGCAAATTTCAGCCCGCGTCGACCATCCTGGACAAGCATTGGCCTTTCGCTTTGCGTCAATTTTGTTGTTCTTGGGTCCGCTATGAAACAGTCTTCTACTAATAAAGATATTTGCTTAGCGCCAACGAACCCGCTCGACGCACGCTTAAACGTATACATCGTCAGTTATGTGAACCTGCATTTTTTCACGGCCCTCAGTACAACAACACCGGGCGACCACGGACGGCGACAACGTAACATATGGAAAAGCTCACAAGATTCAAAACATCAACGACCATTCAGCTACAAGCATTAGGGCATAATGTCCAACACATTTCTGAGAAGGATCTTTCCAGAAGCATTAGTGGACATTCGAGTAACTACTAATACGCATCTAATACGACACAATGGAGCGCCTGTGTCATACAACCACGCTGCGTAACGAGTTGAACTCGGCGTCACTTTCGAGGAACGATAAATTGACTAATCCAGGCGACAGGCCCGTTGCTCAACCACCTCGATTGTTTGGCGTATTAAGTCTTAACTTCGTTCTTTAGGACCGCATATAGAGCTTCACCTTCAAAACCCCGTTGCTGATCAGTTGCTAACCTGTCCGCCGCTACATAAACCGGTCGCAATTTACCTAACATATCTAAAGGCGTTTGACCAAATATTAACAGTCTCTATAGAACGAGAACGTGTACAGAACGAGAACATAAACGCTTTTTCGAAACAACCTTATGATTCCAAAGCTAACACGAGCAGCACACGTGCCGATAGAGTAATGCAAAATCGTGGTCACTTCCGGCATCTCTACCGTTCTATGTTCAGTACTTTACAACGACCATCTAAATCGCGCCCACTTTAGGGTCAAAATAATCCCCATAACTCTCCTGGGAAATATTTTATATTTGTGATTTCGCAGTCGATCTACTCGTAACCCTAGATGTCTTAGTGCGTTATCTCAATACGGAATATTAAAACTTCTGTTGCGGGTTTACCTTTTCATTTGAACCCACCGTATATATAACTGAGCAAATGGAAACAGAGTACGTAAAGCATCTACTACTGACAAAGACGGCCGGCGATATCTTCGTTCTATGTTGTGAATCGAGTATTTCAGAATTATATATATGCGTTTCATTAAGATCAAGTAAGGTTACTTTAGGTAAAGTCACTGTTTTAGGGAAGAAACGTTGTGGAGGTCGAATGCAGAATGTTAGATATGGTCAATGTCAACCAAAAAAATGAGGAGCACAGATATCTTTATAAAGAAATGGTGCACAACTATTCCCTCACTAAAATAATAATAATAATAATAATAATATGTCGAAACCATTTTCAGATGGAACATGGAACACTTCGTAAACGTGCAAACCTCAAGTTGAACGTTACACAAGTCTAACACGCTATTAATCGATTGCATCGAACGAAACAACGGCGTCAGTTACAGCCGCTTGCCCGGTCGGTGAAGTTGCTTGCTTGATGGGTTGGCAGCACCTGCCAAAGCAGCACCTGTCTAATTGGCCAGCCTTCTGTCTATACGCCGGTCTCTCCCTAGAATAGCAAGCACTATTAGTAGTTAGCAACCACGATCCGCCGCAGCGGTCCGGTGAGTGAAGAGCGCGGCAATTTTTGAGCGGGGGTATGTTTCACGCTCGCACACGCCTCAACAAAGTGAAATGGCGGTCGGCCATCTTCACGGCGACTTCAAAGCGGCGCCTTCACACCTCATCCTTCCGGCGCGAGCGCAAACGTTGCCGCGCCACTTCATATACGTTGCATTTCAATATCCGCAGGGCCAGGTTTCCTCCAGATGAGGAAGTTGCTAAGGAAGGAACGCGTCGGATGGCGTGGGTCTTCATCGCTCGCCTTCAGTCGTCTGAGCTCACTGCCGGCGTACACATGGCAGTAGCTGCTGCTGATGATGATGATGATGGTAATGGTGATGCCCCGAGCGATCGGCGGTTTGCTTTCATGTCCACCGTCGCTGCCTCCCTCCCCCCCAACACCCCCCCCCCCCGACCGCCCGCCCGCCCGCCCGTCGTTTCCTATCGCTATCGCCGTAGTGACTTCAGCGACTTCAACGCGTCGGCCGTCTCCCGATCTCGTTCTCGTGGTGGGTGCGCCTAAGACTTCGACGCCGAGCGTGTTTCGGCGGCGTCTTCTCATCGGCAATTGTTCAACACCTGGCGTTCCCGGCGCCGCCGCCGCCGCCGCAGGGAATGCATGGAATTCGCCGTAGGCACTACACTACCCGAGGAGGATAGCAGCCGTCTCGAAACTTCACACGAGCACTGCATCGTACACGTCTTGAATTTTGAAGGCGTGACCCCGCCAATTTAAATATGCATGTATATTTGTGTGTATGTATATATATATATATATATATATACATGCATACGCATATGTATGTTGATATATGTGTATATAGATATACATACAGCTAGAATGACTCTGTATATGAGCAAAAAATACTTCATAGATTAGTTAACACTTCTAGAGGTAAAGTTTTCGGGCTGACTTCCAACCAAGATTTAACGTTATTGGGATTGCTTTTCGCATTGCTTCATAGACGGACCCCCATAAACACAAATGTGCAACGGTGAGGCTCGAACCTGCGCACCTATGTGTGTCCTCCGGTCGCGAGGCGCAGACGAATGCACCACGCCACCGGGCTCGACGGTAAACACCACTACTACTACTACTACTACTACTACCACGCTATTATATCACTCAGCTACTCAAGACCTCATCTCTACTTATAGACACAATTTTTCGTTGTTTTTTCCTTCATGAGGTTTGCATACGCAGGGTTACTATCGACGATGATAAATTGTGTACCCTTATATAATTCCCTTTTTTGAGCTCCTCAGGTATACTGAAAACTGATGGTGAAATGGTTCATGGGATTTTTTTTAAAACGGTAATTTTGAAAGTGTCTGCAAGTGACCTTGACTCAATTATGAATTTGTTTTCCGTTCCTAACCTTCCAACTATAACAATGTGATTTCTGTATTCATTTGCCAGCTATTTTTTTAGAGTTTACTGTAACTATAATTATAAATTTGACCTTCGTTGAATCCTACTAAGGCCACCTCTAGATTATTCAGTTAGATAATTGATTGAGCATTTCTGATCAATTGTAGGCGTTCCTCTATATAGCTGGCTACCAGCTAATTGTCCGCAGCCACCGCGCTCTCCCGTATGTTTCTTTCAGAGTCACATGTTTACATTTATCAAGAACCTGCAAGACATCGTCATGCACTAGACATGTGACACATAGCCGACTTTAAGCAATTTTCGTCTGAAACCTGGCAGTCATGCGACAGCCTCTAAGCGCAACGTAGCTTAGGGTTGGTGACAGCTTATCTTGCAGAACAGGAAATAATAATTGGCCCTTCTCGGTGTGATTTCGTGCAATGTCCGTAATGTTTCTTCAATGGTTGCATTTGCCTGCCTCCTTCAAGTCTTGCAGTAGTTTCTTAGTGCATGGCGTTTTTGGTTCAACCACATTCTGACTGAAGACTGTAGCTGCTTCTCCCCTTGCTTTACCGGCTAAATCTACATGCAGACCCCGCAGTTCCGCACCGCCGTGCATCAGCCAGCTTGTATCCGTAAATGCCTACATGAAAGGATACCCACTGCAGCTCCGTAGATTGCATATAGTCCCTACAGTACAGATAAGGTCCTAATGAATCCACATTGGTATAACAAATACTAGTAATTTCACTCTCACTTCTAATAAACAAAACACTCTCAATGTTTGCCCCGCATTCCAAAATATTTATGTACAAGTTCTACTGCCCCGAAAAGGAGCGTACCACATAATAGCCTTGTCGACTAAAGGAAAGAGTCGCTGATTCGCTCCCTTGGATTTCCGGTGTCCAGCGAATCCAAAGTAAAATCATTTTTAACACTGCTTATTGTTTTTTTCTGAATGCAAATATGGGTATTCTATTGGGCGAAGTAAATGCTTTACAATGTCTTTTACATACTATATACATAAACTTTTTGATATTGATCCTTAGTCACTACTTGTTAAATAGAATGGATAAAAAGAACAGTTGTTTAACCTCTACTCGTTAATTCAACATCGCTGAATGTATCACGCATATTAGCAAAAATATGTGGAATAAAAAAAAGGGATAAGATTATTTATCGTATTAATATTATTTATTAAGAAGCGTCGTCAACAATCAGGTTTAAATCTCGACATGAAATATTAGTACATGAGAATTAATCTAGCTTGAAAATTTGTCTGCTTTGGCGTTCGATAAGATCATAATATTACAGCGTGCAAACAAAGACATCTAATTAGCTTGTGAGTCAATCTGTCTGGGAGCTTGCACAGGTAAAGTGTGTCTAGCTCGGAGAGAAAAGGAAAATGATCTATGCTTCTCGACGGTCCGACTAACACACTACACATATAGTACGAGGTGTGTTCAAAAAGTATGGCGACTTTTGAATTTTCGCGGGTTACGTATATTCGAATTTCGATTTTTTGTGGCGTTATGTTGATACTCATGTCTCTCACTTATGCCGACAAGCTCGGCCATTTTGAATGTTCACTTAATTGTTGACAGCTGCTTTGCTTGCACGTGTTTTGGATCGTCTTCGATTTTTACCTATTCAAAAAAATGGATCAAAGAACCTGTATCAAATTTTGTGTGAAAAACGAAATTAAGTGCGCGGATGCATTCCGAATGTTGACTGTGGCATACGGAGAAGCTACCTTGGACCGAAGCAACGTTTATCGGTGGTACAAAATGTTCTCAGAAGGCCGAGAAGATGTGACGAAGAGCGTGCCGGACGCCCGAGCACTTCAACAACAGACGAAAAAATTAATGAAGTGGAGAAAATGGTATTGGCCAATCGTCGAATCACCGTTAGAGAAGTTGCTGAGGACCTAAACATATCGATTGGCTCGTGCCATTCGATTTTTATCAATGATTTGGGCATGAGACGGGTCGCCGCGAAATTCGTACCAAAATTGCTCAATTGCGACCAAAAACAGCATCGCATGAACATTGCTAATGAGATGTTGGACTCTGTCCGCGACGACCCAAATTTGCTCCAGAGGGTCATAACTGGTGACGAATCGTGGGTTTATGGTTATGACGTGGAAACCAAAGCTCAATCATCTCAATGGAAGCTGCCGCACGAACCAAGACCGAAAAAAGCGCGCCAAGTTCGGTCGAATGTGAAAGTTTTGCTGACAGTTTTCTTCGATTGCAGAGGGCGTGGTGCATCATGAGTTCTTGCCACAGGGTAGAACGGTCAATAAGGAATATTACCTGCAAGTTATGCGCAATTTGCGCGAAGCAATCCACCAGAAACGCCCGGATTTGTGGAAGAAAAAAAATTGGCTTTTGCACCACGATAACGCCCCTGCTCACACATCGTTGCTTGTGCGCGAGTTTTTGGCCAAAAACAACACACTAATGATGCCGCAGCCACCGTATTCCCCAGATCTGGCCCCCTGTGACTTTTTCTTGTTCCCTAAACTGAAGAGGCCCATGAAAGGACGACGTTACGCTACGCTTGACGAGATAAAGACGGCATCGAAGGAGGAGCTGAACAAGATAAAAAAAAATGGTTTTTTGAAGTGCTTCGAAGATTGGAAAAACCGTTGGCACAAGTGTATAATATCTCATGGGGATTACTTTGAAGGGGACAAAATAGATATTCATGAATAAATGAATAATTTTTGAAAAAACACAAAAGTCGCGATACTTTCACACCTCGTACACCTTTTGACCCTATCGCGAGAACGATAATGGGGAGGCGGTAACAAGGCAGTTATTTGTATTCAGTTGATTTTTATACAAACTTTTGAACACATGGCGTTAAGCGCTTTAGCCGGTTATCAATTGTCTACACTCTGAGCCGTGTACAGCCCGCACCACTGCTACCAATACAGAGTTCAGGGTCGTCATATAGTAAAGGTAGTCAAAAACCAAGACACTGTGCGAAGCACGCAATCTTAATGGAGCCTGATAGGTTAACGACGGCTCTCCAGATATAGACGATTTTTTTTCTTCTTTGCATAGGTCAGATTTCTGTTTATGCCAAGCATTGTCAACTATTCAATGAGCCAACTGAGCCGACAGAACGAAAGGCGGAAGCCAAGAAGGTTCAACACTAGAAGAACTAGTACACTAAGAATATGACTATAACGATTTGCTGAAACAGCCCGAGGAATAGACAAATGGGGAGCACCACCATCTGACCCTAATTGCGCATCCAAGGAGATAGCAAAAGCGGGTCTGATCCGGGTGGTTGAAATGGTGGTCACGATTGTTTTGCCACAAAACACAGATTTTAGCAGTCTAAACATTTCCGAGGAGGACAGCCAAATAGCACATACGCGTACATCCACATTGACGCATGTCAACGTTGTGCCAACATAGTCACAACGAGTACTAGGCATGATTGATTTATGTAGAATACAACATGCAGTTGACACGCAAGTAAAGCTCTGAGGCATGCGGCGACATGCCCAATGCGACAATTGTTGCAATACGTGTAGGCAGGTAGGACATATACGCGCCGGCGACTACAGCCGTACAGAGTTGTTAGTTGGATGAATCGCCGACTTTCCGCCGAGTGTGTAGGCCCCGGTGCTCGAATAATGATGACGATGATGTTGTTGTTGTTCTTGTCGTTGTCGTTGTTGTTGTTGGTCAGGCGTAAAAAAGTTGTTGCGCCTCGCTTTATTTGACCCGAACCTCATTTCCCCGATCTCTCCTTCACACACACGCACTCTGCTCTCTCTCTCTCTCTCTCTCTCGTATCTTTATCACTCTTGTGTTTTCTCTCGACACGGAGCGCGCGCGGGGGAGAAGGGAGGCTAGTCAGCAGTTCAGCTAAGGTATTGCTTCTAGGGCTGCCACTCCTGCTGCCACTGCAACACATGTAGTTGGTTGAACAGCTCCCGATGCTCCGAGCGCTCATCATGCGCTCGGGTGCCAGTCCAATATGAGCCCCCCCCCATAGCCCACGCGTTCACTCCACTTGCGGCTGCTGCTGCTGCCGCTGCTGCGGCCGCTGGTCAGACAGAACCACGCCGAGCATACGGGCAATACCACGAGCTTTACTTCCCAAGGGAAGTAAACCGACAAATCCACAGACAGACGAATCCGCGGACGACGGATAGAGCCAGACATAGACGGTCAAACAAATATACAGACACCAAGACGAACAGCACGACTTCGCTGCTACGACAACTGTACATAAATATGCATATGTACTAATTAACATTAAAATATTCCCTGAACATGTTCTTTTAGCGTTAGCCGCCCGGGCAGCATGCATGCCTTACTGGCGGCAAAACTGCATGCAAGCTGTCCACCCCTCGCTCTCTCTCTCTCCTACCCTCTATCGCCATATCTCTCTCTCTCTCACTCACTAATTTTTCTCTGACCCTTCTCTCTCTGTGTGTGTCTAGAGGATGACAACAACGAGGTTACGAGTGCGACCACGCTTACCGGTCTCTACGGTTCCGGGGGGTGTAAATATTATATATATATATATATATATATGTACTATCTGGGAGTGCGCGTGCTGACGATAGACTGGGGGAGGGGGGGGGGGGCTGTGGCCTTTGCTGAGACCGCAGGAATCCAAAAACCCGGTTGAGATTTGTATTATTGCCCAAAACGTGTCCTTGCCTGGATTTATTTGCAACTTGCACATGAAGGACGAGACAGCGCCTGGCAGAAGGTGCTACGGGCTGTGTGCTGTAATTAGGAGGCCCGCCATGCAATGCTACCCTGGTCCCGTTCCTGTTTCGCGCTTGAATGAGTATGCTTTACTGCGATACCCTGCTGTTGTGGGTGATGTTTGCTAATTTGTTGTTGCACAGAGGTTTGGTGCATGCACATGCACGCAAAGATCGTGCGCCGGCTAAAGCGGCGGCCAGACATTGGCTTAGATGTCTGACCGTATCCAATACAATGTACGTTCATACGCCATGCTTTGCTTGACCAACGAGAGAGCGTGCTCAGTCAGTAAAGTGTGAGCAAACACCAACCCTGGCCAATAGAGAAACTACGCGAGAAAGGAATTTCAGCAACAATCAGCCATTGTTCTTCGTTCTCGCGCCGCACGAATCCTAGTGCGATTATAAAGTTGCATCATTTGCCGAAAGTGGCAGTGTTTACAATATTTAGACTAAACAAGCGAATGCCGAATAAAAACACTAAGACGAGTTCTTACAGGGTACATCGAAACTTTTAAAAGTTCCTGAAAACGCAAAATTATTTCATTGATTATATCAATTAATTCATCTAAAAGCGAGACAAATAAATTGTGAACAATCCTTCCTAGGTATGTATCGCTTCTCTACACCGCACAAAAGTCACACACAAGGCACAAAAGGCGAGCAGATTTACTTAGTGTCGGGTACTCCTGGGTTCCGTCAAGCGCAAAGCAGCAGTAGACTACGGTCTGCTGCTTGCTTCAATTCTTCCCTGACAAGAAGATCTTCCCCGCAGATGAAAATATCTTCGGCCGGCAAAAGTACCGTTGGCTTGCTTAAGATCTATTGTAGAAGAAGATGGCCTATTTTGGGACAGAGTGCATTTCTAACTTATATATATATATATATATATGTGTGTGTGGTGTCCACTAGAGAAGCCGTAATGGCGCCATACTACAAAAGAGAGCTAAACAGAGACACATGACGTTTACTTGCATGTTCTGCACACTTTAATGAACCGTTTATATATACTGTGCTTACTGATTCCATTCGGCAGGCATTTGTAAACTTGATAGGCAGGTTTTGCAGATGGCTGTAACAGTTTAGGTCTCGGAATGAGAAAGCGGTGATTCAATCAAACAAAGGAGTTACATTGAATACACGTCTGTTAAAATGTCCCTACCGGCACGTGCAAGGCATGACATTAAATGAACGAATCACACAACTTTAAATATGAGTACTTGCAGATACGCTTGAATATGTACAGCATCTTTATTGAAACGGTTGCGCAAGAGCCATATCAGGTCGCCTGGTCCACGGCATACGTTCATTGAAGAGTAAACATTCAAATAATTATTTTTATTCGAATAGAGCAATATGATCTAGCAATATATATATATATATATATATATATATATATATATAATATAAGCAGTTCGGTTAGATTTGAGAGGTGTTGTATTAGGATGAAAGCAATATCTTAAGCTAAAGCTAAAGAAATAACTATATCGCATAATCCCAATGTTTGCGAACTTATTCAATACGGCTATGTGCGTTCCGTTAGCCGCTGTTGGAATGCTGTCACGAAAGCACGTCGGTATATTCAGTTTCTCTGTTCAAACAACTCGTTCTCTCGCAACTACATCATTTTGTGAAATAATGTACCGATGTACATGAGGGTGGGTTGGCAGGTTCCAGTACTTTGAATTTTGCCGCCAAACCAAAGCCACCAAAAATCCTGGTTTGTATTGCATAGAAGCGCCGTTTATCAGCTTTACACAGATTAAATATGGCCAATCACTGACGGTATTTGTTGTCAAGGTTTGGTTAGAAAAAAGTGAGTAAAATCAGGGTCGGCAATTTTTAAGAAGCCAATATAGAGGAACAACCATTCTGCATCAAGCTCTGTGTTAAAAAACAAATCATGTACTCTAAAGTAGTGGAAATGTTACGAAGTACTTATGGCGATCAAGCAGTGTCCCAAAACACTATGTATACGTAATACCGGCAGTTCCACGACGGTACACGAAAAGTCCTGAAGATGACCCACACTCGGAAAGGATCTAGAGAAGAATACGTTGAAAAAGTTTCAACTTTCAAAGTCATAAAACCAACCGAAACCTAGGGCACTACCTTAGAAGAACGTCGCCTAAGGTAGAAAATGTCAGACAGTTTTCGACGTTACGTTGCGCAGCATTTTAACTAACTCTAAAGGAGTCCGTTATCAGTGACTAGTTACCAAAGCTAGAATATTATGAAAACCTACTTTCCATGTGAACTGCGTTTGAAGCGTATTTTTGTTCGGGCGCATCATTTCAGCAGCAAGCGTCTAAGTGAAGGAGTGCAATGCATATATGCGGGCGGGTGGCCGACCACCTGCGCAACAGTACCTCAGCACATGTGCTCGGTTTTGACGAGGGGTAGGAGGTGATTTTTTGACGGACTTCTGATGGAAACGTTTTCGTCGATTTCAGCGTCGTATCCGAAATGCATTAAAACGCATACACGTGAACGAATAGCGCTGAGTTGAGTCTTACGAGCGCGAACACGCCAATCATTGAATGTCGTGCCCGCACAACGTCCCGCACAACGTCGCAGCGTGTCAAGAAGCATGTGGCACAGCACAGCCCATAAGCGTAGGCGGGCGTACAACGGCATGCAACGTGTTTTCTACTGATCCTTACTTAGTTGTGTCGCCTATCGATTCATGCGTGTCGTTTACGCTCTGTCGCATCAGCTACCTATATATATATATATATATAAATATATATACAGACGTGTAGACGCAGCACAGGTAGCACCTGCTAGGATACAATTATTTAGCGCCACTCCTGGCTGCGGTGCATCCTATTTCTAGACGGGAGACATTTCCTTCTCTCGCTCGCTTGCACGATTGCTCTCCCCCCTCTTCCTCTCTCTCTCTCTCTCTCTCTCTCTCTCTCTATATATATATATATATATATATATATATATCTCCTTGCTTTCGCTCTCCTATTCCCCCTTCACTCTATCAACTTATATCCTTGCTCTGCATTCCCTACACTACTAGCTGCGACACTATCCATTACCCCCCGGTACGGTTCTTATGGCCATGCGTGCCATCCTTCGCTTGCAGTCGATGATGATGATAATTATGCTTTTCTAGCTGCTCGTTAGCGCCAGCTTTGCAAGTGGCCTTAACAGTACACACACACATATATATATATATATATATATATAAAGTATGTGTCTGCTTCATCTGCAGCATGCTCCTGATGTCGGCAAGTTTTGCAGAAGGCTTTTGCAGTGCACATACAAAGAGTCACACATACACATATATGAACACCTAACCATGCTCCTGTAACCAGCAAGTTTGCTTTGCAAACCGTAGTTGATAGCTGCAATGCGGACGTGATTACGGCGAAGATAGCAACAACAACGACGACAACATTGGAAAGTATGACGATACCAGTGCTGGTGAATCGGTCACAGCAATATGGGTAAAATAAAAAAAAACATTTAAGAGGTTGTTTTTAATTCTAGACTATCCTCCGTCCCCTACGGGCTTGGAACTTAACCTGAGGTATATCTTCAACGAGGGCACCGAGGGCCGGACATGTTAAGATACCTAGGGTTTCCCGAACAGTGCTTGTGGCAGCATGGCCGCTAACTCTCAGCGGTTGGATGGTTTATCATCTATCCTAATGAGCGTCGCTCAAAGAAAATTCGATCAACAACAGGGATCGAACCGGCGTCACCCCGCTAGATGACAACCATGACTAGCGCACTAGTCCCCCACTAGAAAACGCCGCCACTACAGCAGTATGTCGCTCATGAGCTGACACTACCACACACTGTTGTGATCCGCCATGAGGTTAATCGTGTGTATGTATAGGCTGACGCTCGCAAGGTATTGTTGTAAAGCAAGAGATAAACTGGCCAAAGACAGGATGGCTGAATGTTTACCATCCTGGCCACTAGCACCACCGCTACAGTACCTACGAACGATGTCGTTACGTGACTACCACAACCACTATATTGTCACTATGTGAGAATGTCCGAGTGTAGCGGGCGCGGCTTGCTCCCGACTAAGGCACTACCGCTCTCACGAATCGGGCCATTGTCAAATCTGGCGACAAGCGCAAACACACGTAAGATGACGTAAAGTGTGTATAGTAGCCAACTGGCACCAGCTAAATACTATGGACGGATCAGGTTCAATCAACGAGCCTTGCTGAGCCCACTCCCCTCCTTGCTGACGAACCATGAAGCAATGGCCACCGCTGCCGTGCTAAGGGCAGTTGCATAGGAGTGGAGAGTAAGAGCTTTCAGCCGCAGCCGTAAACACTTAAAGCGATAATAAGCCTACAACATGTTTGTTGACAAGAACAAGGAGATGGCGAAGATCAACAACAGCAAGCAGAAGAAGAACCACAATAAAACGCAGAGGAATGACAACAACAATAAGCAGAAGAATAACAAAAACTGGTAGCAGAGGAAGAGGGACAACAGCAAGCAGAGGGAGGACATCAACAGCGAGCAGAGAGAGAGAGGACAACAACAAGCAAGCAGAGGGAGAAACACAACAGCGAGGAAAGGAACAACACCAAAAACAAAACAGAGGAAACACAACAACAAAAGGCAGAGATGATGAGAAACAACAACAGCAACAAAATAAAGAACAATAACAAAGAGCAGAGGAAAAACAATAACAACAACAACATTAACAACAACAACAGAGAGAAAGACTAATCACCACAAGATGAGACACAACAACAAAAAAGGGAAGGACAACAGGAAGGAAGAAGGAAACTTAACAACCCCAAGAAAAACAACAACAACAACAACAAGCTGAGGACGAAGAGGAATAACAACAACAAGAGTAACAATAACAACGACAAGAGGAGGAAGCACAACGACAACAACAAGAGAAGGAAGCACAACAACAACAAATATAAGGGGACGAACAACAACTAGAAAATATTGCTTGTTGTATTAACAACAGCAGCAGGGAGATGAAGAGGAACAACAGAAACGACAAGGATAAGAAAATGAAAACAGCAACAGCAACAACAATAACAACTCTGACAATGATATCTGCAAACGTGCCCGACAACGACGACGGCAACAATAACAACAACAACGACAACAACAACAACAACAACAAGAATAGTAACGATATTTTCTGTTGTGCTGTCGAACCAGCAGCGTCCCACTTAATTCTTCCTCGTCCGCTCGGCTCTAATCGCTGTGTTTTACGCACACATGGTGTATCTGACGTTGCGGCCGTTGTGTTCGTCGTCTTCATCATCATCATCGTCATCATCACCACCACCACCATCATCATCGTAGCCTGCCGGCAAGCCTCAGCATCGCCAACCCGGCTGTCGTTACCCCCGCAGTGTCCCAGCGTGTGTTTCTCCTCATCGTGTTTCATCGTACCCCACCACTCGCCCCCCCCCCTCCTCGCGTCTGGCGATCAAGAAGCGAGCAACAGACGCAATGTTCCTTCGTTGGTTCGAAGGAACGCGCAACAACCTGGTGACTTCGAGCGAAGAAACGAATCCGCGAATGAGTGAGTGAATGAATGAATTAACCAACGGACGATTACACGAACACCGCTAAACTCAAAATAGCCCAGGCCCGCATACCCGACGCACAACTCGAACAGAGTCGCCGATCTGCCGCCATCCATCGGTGGGTGGGTGGATGGGTGTGTGGATGGCTGATCGGTTGGGTGTTTGTTTCCGTCGTCGTTGAGTCCCTTGGGCAGGTGACGTTGTCGCTACACCCCCGCCCGCTAAATTAGCGGCCGTTTGCACCGACAACCCCCGCACCCCCGCCGCCGCCGCAGTCTATCTGCCACGAGCAGCGTGTCCGCCAGGCGCCATAGACCATGAGTCGGTCGGCGGCGGCGACGACAACAACAACAACAACAGCAGCAACGACAACAACAACAACGACAACAACATTAACAAAAACAGCAGCAGCTACGACGGCGAAACCGACGACACTACTTCAGTTGCTCGGAAAACTGAACTCACCTCAAACACACACCAAGCCGCCACAAATTTCCTCCTTCGTTGCAGTGCGCCGCCCGTGCTGGTATGGATGTTGCTGAAGCGTCTCATACTACTGCTAGTGCTGGTGCGGCTGCTGCTTCATCTGTGCCGCGCCCATCAGCACCCGCCGCACGACGACTCACGTGCCAACACAGCGTGCACGGCGTGCATGCACACTCCTTGTACATGCTGCTGGCTATGTGGAGACGACCGCCGCCGCCGCAATGGATCACGATGTGAGAGCGATACTCCCACACCTGCTTCGTCAGCTTTTCCCAGATAACGAGGAGGAGACCCAGCCGCGGCGCGGACGGTGGAAGAAGGGCTAGGGGAATAGAGAGAAAGGAGAGTGAGCTGAAAATACAGGGGGGGGGGGAAGTTGGCTAAGATATATATGTCTCTTTCTCTCTGTCCCTGAAGTGGCGACAGAGATCCCTTATATATATATATATATACATATATATGACGGAAGAGATTCACTTAACAACTTACTAAACGGAGAAACGCTATGTTGAGGCTGTCGGGGCGGATGATCGTTTGCGGCTGGCCTCGTGCAGAGAGCCCGATTTCGTTGTTCCTCGCCTCGTAATTTTCCTGGTTTGTTGTCATCATCTTCGTTGTCGACGATGACGATGATGACGGCAACGGCGGCAGCGGCGACGACGACGATGAGGGGCCTACTTCGTCTTACAACTTCAAGAAGCTTCCTTCCTACCTACAGGAACTCACACAACCACCCACGACTCCGCCTACCCAGCAGCCCCCTACATTGCCCATATGCACCCCCATACATCATATGCATACATGCGGCCATACATCATATGCCGGTGTATGTGTCTGCGTCGTATACTGGAGAGCCGTGTGCTGTGAGGGCGGGGGGGGGGGGGGGGTGTACACTACTAGTGTGTAAGGTGGCTAGGTGAGCGTCTGTATCTGACTGTGTATGTGTGATTTGCCACATCTGCGTTAAGACGCATAGCCAGTCAACCAACCGACCGTCCGACCGGCCAACAGAGAGACAGCTGCTGGTTACAGGTGGTCAGTCGAGCATCCGTACAGCCAGAGATGTATATCAACAAGCATACCTGCAAATACACGTACATCCATTCATACGTACATACATAGGTTTTAGCTTGTTTCCATAGTTGCAGATCTTAGACTGCCGCTGGAACCACCGCTCCCACTATTTATAGTACTACAAAGTAAAGTTTTCGAGCTGACCCTCAGCCAAGATTTAACGGAGTCCACGGAACTGTTTTTCACAGTGCTTCTCCTACGAATGAGCGGAGCCCCATAAATACAAATGTGCAACGGTGGGGCTCGAACCCGCGCACCTATGTGTCTCCTCCAGTTGTGAGGCGGAGACTTAATTCACCACGCCACCGGGCTCGACACTATACGAAGCACTACTAGTTCTACAACTACTACCACTTCTACGACGACGACGACAAATTCTGAACCACACAGCGAAGTAGAAAGTAGTGTCAATGGCCATAGTTGTATCACTTTACTACCACTCGTACCACCGCAGTGGCGGCAGTAGTGCTAAAGTAATACACAACCATTATTAGCTTAGGGTCCGCCACCACGGGCGCTTCGCTTCCCCCCGACCGGTCCGCCAGCCGCAGCCAACCATGTGCCCTTGGCACACAGCATGATAGATGCCCATTTTGGACACCGGTTGCAGTGACGACAGTGGCAACCTATTAAGGCTATCGCAGCCGGCTATAGCCGGGCAAACAGGGAGAGAGAGAGTGAAATAGGGAAACGAGGTGGTAGATAGGACGAGAGAGAGGCGACAGGTGGGGAAATAAAGACAGCTCTTAGAGCACATCTACTGTGAATGGCGCTGGAACAGCGAACAGCTAGCTAACAAGAAAAATAGAAGCGAAAAAAAGCAGCAGCAGTACAGTTAGACGAAGAAAAGTTCGGTATCGACGAAACTTGACAATGCAACAGCAAACGAGCCGAAGAAAAGCAGTTATGATTAAAACATACCGCCACTCTTCGGCGGGCCGCCGGAGAAAAGGAGTGTAGCCGATGACTGTGGTAACAACAGCTTCGATTTCGATGCGACACTTACAGTTGAACGCGATACCCCTTACGAATTACAGATTTAGTTTAAAGTTATTATCCTTCGGTCCGTCCTCTCTCTCTCTCCCTCCCATACTTTCGCCTTCTAATTATCTTTAGATATCAGTCTGTGTTTATCGCAATCCAACAAACATTTCCTCAATTGTACTACGTTTTGTGGATGATCTATACCTGTCATAAATGCTCATCGAAAGCCGCATCCCATTTACTCGCAAACCACTTAAAGCTTGCAAATTCACAAAAATGCCAATGCGTATTTTTTCGTCTGCATTACCTTAAGAGTAATGTCCACTTTTAGTAACTTGATTTTGTTTCTACACATTGGGCAAAGACGCGCAGACGCCTAATCTTAAATAAACTTAAGTTACATTAGCGCACCATCATTATTTGGCTATGAAGAGCCGTTAGGCGACGACGAAAGACTTAAGCTAAGCATGTGTTATTCGTTCGGATTGCTAGACCTGGGCTTGGTTTTACTTTCCATTTTCATTTTACTGATAAAAGTGTAAAAATTGCTTACAGTTTTCATCGATGCACAAAGATCGAGCACAAATAGATGAACATAGAAAAACCGCATTAGAGGCACAATTTGATCTAACAGTCGAAACAACGATTTGGCAACAAATCTACCATGAAAGCCACTACAAGAGCAACAACAACAAGGAACCCTCTGTTTGTGTGTCTGCTCTCGGCACGGCGTACATGCGTCCGTTGATGAGCAGGACAAAGTCCTACTAAAGGCGAGTAACCTATGATAACATGGTGCAGCAAATCTAGCACCTGCATAAAGGGCAAGAAGAATGGAAAAGCCTTTGGCAAATTAACATCTGCCTGAATTTCAGGCCAGAAAAAGACCGCGCAGAGAGGAGAGTCTCGGAAGCAGTGGGAGCGTGGAGATGGGCCTTCTCGATTTTGTTTCTTTAATTTTGTTTCCGCTGTTGCCGGTGGATACTCCGCTAGTGTTGCGAAGAGCACCATCGAATGGTCTTCACGAGTCGCCACGCACGACGACTTGGATGACGTGCCGCTAAAGTGCTCGCGATTATGTATAATCTGACCTTCATGAATGCGTTTATATACTGGTGATTGCGGTCGCTATGGCGCTGGCGATTAGCGCAAAGTCCGGCAGAACAGCTTTAACGCTACTAACGACGAAGACACCTCATCAAGTAGGCACACAAAAACGAGGTAGATTGAAGCTAGCTCTCTGTATCGCGCTTTCAGCCTGCATCATTGTGTACGTTGAAATATATGCGTATATATACTATAATTTGAATCCAAATCAGCAAATGAATTTCTCTCTGTCTATATATATATATATATATATATAGAGAGAGAGAGAGAGCAAATTGAGAGAACGTGCAAACGGAAAAGGGAAACAGAGAGATGGAATAAGAACCCCGTTCTGGTATTCCGGCAGAGTGCATTTGATCACCGTCGATGTCTGTGTTGTCGCTGCTGTTGCTGTTGTTGCTACTCCGACATAGTTCGGCCATGTCGGCAAATTGAGTAATTTGCGCGCCGCCCGCTGAGGATGACTTCTTAGGAGAAAAGAACATTTATTAATGTTCTTACGGCGACGGCGTGCTTCGACTTGAGGGCTGGGGCTGTTCCAGTCGGTGGTTGTGGCCGGGCGAGGCTGGGCTTCAATAAGCGGCGTTGTCGCTCCTTGGGGCGGTGGAGGGGGGGGGGGGGGGGGGAGGCGACTCATAGAGAGGGAGTCGGCAGTCCAGCGACAAGGAGAGGCTCTGCTACTGCAGCTTCCGCATCTGTTGCTGTCAGCTGCTGTAACTTTGGCCTCACTCACACGGCCTGGCCGCTAAAGGTAGCGTTTACTAGATACCGAGCACGGCTAACCGCTCCTTCTCCTGCTTCTAACAGCACAGTGTGCTGTTGCTGTTGGTGCTGTCACCGTTGTTGCTGCCGCATGTGATACTGTTGTTGTGTGTTGTTGTTATTGCTGTTGTTGTTTCTCTGGCTGTTTTTGTTGTCGTCGTGTTATTGATGTTTTCCCTTGTTGTTCGTTGATGTTGTTGTTGTTGTTGCTTTTGCTTCACTTGCTACCATGCTGATGATGGAACTTTTGGGGTGGGGGAAAGGGGGCACTCGTTCCTCGAGCCAGTTCATGTGGTTAATGTTGTTCTGGTTACTAATGTTGTTGTTGCTGGTGCTGTGGTTTTTGCTGCTGCTGCTGTAGTAGTAGTAGTTGTTGTTGCTGCTGTGTTTTTTGCTGCTGTATTTGTGATGATTATTGTGGCTGTTATGGTTGTTGTCGTCGTTATCGTTGTCGTTCGTATCGCCGACTTCTTCATCTTCGCCGCCGCCGTGAAACTTCGCTGTTGTGTTCGTCGCTGTCGATCCTGTAATTATTAGTGGACGTCACGAGCGTTGCTCGCGTTGACGCAACAGAAGCAAGCAGCAAAAAACGACAAGAACGACACAGAACACTATTATAGTGATGATCAACGGCAACAATGATGCTGATTCTGGCCATGATGATGGAGGTGGCAATAGTGGTGATGATGGAGGTGGTGAGGGTGGAGGTGGTGCTCATGGTTGGTTGTAGGGTAATTGTCGTGGTGTTGTTGGGGGGGGGGGGGGCTAATGATGATGCAGATGCTGATGGTTGGTCGTGGGGTAGTCGTAGTAGTAGCGTAGTGGCAGTATACAGAGGGGTGGGTGAAGTAGAAGACGAGGCTGTGGCACACAGGTAACGAGCGGTGTGCTGTCTACCGCAGATGCTCAAAAATAACTCGACAACAGCGGAACACAAGTCTTCGCCTTCGACAACCTACAGCAGCAGTCTCTCGCCTGCCGCCTCTGCTACTGGGGCAGCGGGCCGATCTGCGACTGCAAGCAGATCGGCCGTTGCGACAGCCGCACTGGCTCTTGTAGAAGCGACATTGGGCCAGCAGCAGCAGCGAAGCCGACCCGTCGTCCGCAGATCGGCCGGGCGGCGGTTAAAGCAGTCGTTGCGGGGGTTTCCTCACCATCTGCTGGGGGCGGACGCGGACGGGGGGGGGGGGTAGTGGAGAAGTGGACTCGTGGGAAAGGCGAAAAAATCTGAGAACCAAGGGAATAAGAGAGAGGGGGTAGATAGAGAGAGAGAGGGGGTAGCGAGAAGGGGGTAGAGAGAGAGAGAGAGGAGAGAGAGAGAGAGAGAGAGAGAAGGAGACACCCCCACACACACATACAGAACGAGAGAAAAATTAAGTAAAAAGCTTCTCGCTCCTAAACGTCCTTCTACCTCGAAGTTCCGCCGATGCCGCATGCTGACAGAGGCGTATAGAGTGAGCTTGTGGTATATATATATATATATATATAGGAGAGCTTCATATGGGAAACGCCACTAATAGCTCCTTGACACCACGTTCCGACGATACGCGATCTGGTTGCTGTTGTCCCGATTGTCGTAGTAATTAATGCGGTTGTTGTTGTCATCGTCATTGTTGCTGTGGTGGTTGTCGTTGTCATTGTTGTTGCTATTGCCATTGTTGCTGCGGTTGCTGTTGTTGATATCGCTATTGTTGTTCTTCTTGTTGTCGTCTCTGCTGCTGCTGCGTGCTCAATTGATCGGTCGGTGCCTTGATTCCGCTTGCTTCGTAAAGCTATTGTTTTGAAGCGGCGGTGCTGTTCAGGCAGGAGAACGCATAAGACGATGAGCAACAGAGCGAGCAAGGCGCTGCCGAGTGAGCTGGTGACCGAAGAAGTCAGCGCCCTAGAGAAGTCTGTCTAACAAGGGGGTGGGGATGGGCTAGATAACGGGGACAGGCAACGGCAACATCGGCGAGAGCGCTGAACGGGAACGTCACGACAGGTTCTTGTTTCTGTGCACGCGCTCCCGACAGGTGTGTGCACGACGTCCGTGTGCGTATCTATCTATCTATCTATCTATGTATGTGCGTGCATACATGCACGTATGCTCTCGCCCGAATATGTCTGATGAGCCTAGACTTAAAACCATGTTTTTAAGGAGGTTGTTTTTAATTCTAGACCATCCTCCGTCCCCTACGGGCTTGGAACTCACTGTGAGGTATATCGCCAATGCACGGACATGTTGAGATATCTAGGGTTTCCTCAACAGTCTTTGTGGCAGCATGGCCGCTGACTCTGAGCGGTATGGTGTATCATCTATTCTCCATGAGCATCGCTCAAAGAAAATTCGATCAACAACAGGGATCGAACTGGCGTTACCCCGGTAGATGACGGGCCATGACTAGCGCACTAGCAGTCCCCTAGACTACGCCGCCACTCTGTCTAATGAGCTTAGCACATACCCATACGTTTTGTTCAATAAACAGCCTAATAGCATAATGAAACAATAATGGCTTGCATTCAGGAAGTCGTGGGGTGAACCCCTCAACCGGCCAATTTAAAATTGGCTTCTTATTTAGGCAAGGCGAATGCTACGGGAGTACGGATTATAGTCGACCATGATCAGATAAACAAACAACGGAGACCGCAGCTGCCTTAATAAAAAGGGATAATGCATTACATATCCAGCCCCCATTTTCACTAAAGAAAAGAAAGAAGAAGACGAAATCCAAACCGGAAACGATGGAGACAGGGCGCTGGGCGGGGGAGGGGGTGCAAAACAAAAATATAGCGAGAAACTCTCGTAGAAGAACCATAAGATAATCAAGAAGCGCCAGAAACGCTTACAATAAATAAGACACACGAAATCAGTAGACAGTAGAAGGGCAATAATGGTTGGCATTCGACTAAAAGGGGCGATAGGCAAGCTATGGTACAGCGCATAGCGGGGTATGAGCCTAGTTTAGGTGTAGCAGTGGAGGACATAGGCCAGGACTTATGGCCCAGGAATGAATTATTCTATTATAAGTATTATTAATTTAATAACTCAAAATTAAAAATCCTAACTTCATGTACATCCTATCTATGTGTATACAGTCGTCTGTGTGCACAATATTAATTCTATTTTCACTTTATAGAAAAAAGACTGCAAGGTTCTTCAAACGGGCGATTCCCAGTGTTAAGTCTGCAAACAGCGGGGAGGGTATGCCAGGTTGAAGGTAAAATACTGCGTTTAAGCGGCGTTAAATGTGCAGGCGGACCGTACTTCTGAGTTCAAAAAACTTTGTCAGGACCTCAACTCCTGTAAGCAAATGTGAAGGGCCTTGCGTGCCCGGATATAGTTTGGTAAGTCAGGCATGAGGAACTGGTGAACTATATATGGAAACGTTCGATGAACTGTGTCGTCAGCACCTAGGCTTGACTTTTTTCTTCTGAGCACGGAAGTGCAGAAAGCATACCAACCCGGGTAGCCGCCTGTAATGTGGAGCGTCACCCGATCAAAAACAAAGTCTCACCTCGTTATGCCAGATTTTTAAAACGTTGGCTATGTCTGCCTCGAATATGGTGAAGTAGAGTGCACATTTTTCTGTTGATTGCGATCTTAATTCAATGACTTTTTTTGGGCTAAGTCTCAGCCATCATTTAACGTCCACTGAATCGCTTTGTAATTGCTTCAATTCGATGACAGAATTCATCTTCTGGTTTGGTCTGGCATTTTATCCCATAATCGATTTGCCAACTGGGGCAACTAGTAAAGCAAAACGTGAGAAAATAAATTGTATATACAGCTTTCCTCCGGCGCATGAAATCTCTGGCGTCCACGGAGCTTGTAATGGACGCCCTGAACATAGCATATCGCTTGACCAGGTGACTGTGGCGGCCATAAATACGTTTCTATTTGACTAATGTTGCTGCGACTCTTCTAGCGACCGACTAGTCAAATATAGATTGTGCTCTTGGTAAACCGTACAGATCAACCAATCAACCAGGATGCGAGGTGTGTTCGTAGGCAGCCCAATAAAGGACACCATGTTGACCTCATCTTACGCTTGTATAAACATATACACTGTATCTTCGTTGGCATTTGCGGGAACTAGAACCCTTTAGAGAAAGAATCAAGGTAACGACGTTACACTTGCCGCAGTTTCGAGTGGTGGTGTTGTTGTTGTTGTCGCTTCGGTAGCTGTCGTCGCCATCGTCGTCGTCAGGGACTTTGTTGAAGAGGCGTGTTTTACGAGATAAGCCGAGACCCTTGGGAGGTCGGAACAGCGCGCCCCGTTATTGTTGTTGTTGTTGCTGTTGTTGTTGTGTGTGTGTATACTGTCGTGGTTGCTGTTGTTGTTGTTGTTGTGTATTGCTATTGTCGTTGTTGATGCTGTTGTAATCGTTGTTGTTGTCGTTGTTGTTGCTGCTGCTGTTGTCGCCGTGCGTTGTAGCAGTGCTATTTGTTGTTATTGTTATTATTTTTGTTTGTTATTGTTATCACTACTGCTACTACAACAACTACTACTACTACTCGTCGTTGTTTTATAATTGAACGTTCCGACCCGGGTCACGAGGTTCGTCTCCTCGCGACGTCCGTCCAACGGCTTTTCGGGGGAGAGTTTTCTAGCTGGCACGCTGGAAGGCGTGCGCGTATCGTGCCCGCCGAACCGCCTACACATCAGGAGCAGGAGGAGGAGATGGAGGCACGTTCGTGTGCTGCTGTTCGACGCTGTGGCCCGTGCCGCGTGTGCCCTGGTTGGCTGCCTTGGCCTTCCGGTTGCCACGGTCGCACGCAGGGCAGCGACACCACCGCCATTGCGTGCCACACTTGCGCTCGGCTTTCGCGTCGTCTCTAGGGAGTGGCGCAGCTCGGGCCTTCGCTCGCGTCGGGCGGGCCGGGCCGGCCACGGACGGCTAAGCTACTATTGTTTGTGTGCTCCTCACCATCAGCGTCAGCGGCGTCGAGTCTCGCAGCTCGTTCAGCTCAGCTCAGCGGAGTGACTACTCGCTTGAGTAACTTCGGTTGCATCGCCGTTGTTCACTGCCCGCCGGGATCCTCCGCCCTCCTGCTTGCTCCTCCGTCTCGCTCCCGACCCCCGGCCTCTGCTGGCGGTAGCTAGCAAAAGCCAGCTGAGTGTACTGGTGGTGAAGGGTGGCACCCCAGAAAAATGTCTCCCGATTTCCTCACGATGTACATCGTAGTTACAATCACTGACGACACCACGGTCACCATCACCACCACCACAACCACGGATCGCGCGCGGATGCTGTGCATGCGACAACTAAGAAACGAATAGTATGATGATGATGAAGAAGAAGAAAAGATGATGCTGAAGAAGGAAACCCGACAATCAAGCAAGCGAGCAACGAAACGAAATACGAAAACAACGACGTTTACGGTTGTAGACGCCGACATGCGTTCATAAACATACATATACGCAGCAGACAATAATACAACGCCACCAGACGCTACGCTGCGCGCCACGGTCGAACAAGTAACAAAATTTAAGGCTGCTTGCTGGTCGAAGTCGACGCTGCTCGAAACATTGTTGTGTACACTTGTACAGTCATACATTTTGTAGTATCGAGAGTTTGATCTTTCCCATATTTTCTAAGAGAAAAACTAGAGGGGAGAACCCACGTGGGGTTGTCGAAGGCACAGTAAGGTAGATACGATGGAACCGATGGTGAACGAAGTGCGGGAAAGGACGTCAACCCGTGAACACTGTATAGTACAGCGGCAGAATACACAGGGGGGAGTAGAAAAGTGGCTCTCTGCAGCAGCTTGCATCGAAACGCCTCTGAAAAGACTGATTTTGTACAAATGTAGTTATCAGACCTCAGGTAAGCGCTAAAGTGAGAGCTCCTCAGGTAGGAGAATTACGTAGCGCGGTTCGCCTTCTGCGCGATATTATATATATATATATATATATATATATTCATATATATTTTTAAATAATTATTTATATATATATATATATATATTCACGTCAATCGGAGAGCGGCCGCACGGAACATCTAACGTCCACACGTAGCCTACCTTATGCGCACCGATTCGTGACGCAGCATATCAACATACCCGACGCTGATTCACCCCCTGGGTAGCTGAACGTACTGTACCGTGTGATGTTGCCACCCTCGGACGCGCCGCCGGGGCCAGACGATCGACTCTAAGCGATCCGGAAGAGACAAGGGCCACGACTCAAGAGGACTTCTAACATGGTAGCGGCCGTTTATATATCGCGTTCGATCACCCCGCCCCTCCGCGGCACACAACGCTACCACAACGACGTCAACTCACAATGTGTACTACCCTCTGTGCTTTCCCATCGTCTGCTTGTACCTTACGTTCGTAGAACGTTAGAACGTTAGGCCACTCAACGTGTCTAATCGTTTCAGGCTGGTGCCATTGTATGAATCGCGAGTTACAGCCAACGGAATATATTAGTAGCATGTAATTGTTAAGCCGGAGTAAAAGCCGTAACTCTTAGAATCACAATAGCGCCTAATTACCTCACTCCTCTTCATAGATAGAGCCACTACTTCTATTTATGTGTCAATGGCGTTACTTTCCCTCTAAAGACATATCGGAAGCGCCGTTTAGAAATGACAGCCTGGCACCTTTGATGGCTAATCGCAGTGTATGGCCCAGACGGATCACGCAATAAACCTGGCGGAAGCTAACAAATGCAGGAAAGGTTCGCGCATAAAATAGACAGCCAGTTGAATAGTGCCGTGTTTATCCTTACAGCCGATTTTTAGAGTTTGATTCGACTACTTCCTCAGTAGGGCCCTTACGCACTCTTTCACGATGTGCCTCAGGGTGACTGCGCTTCGTGGTTTAGTTCTGCTTTAGACATAAAGAGCTACTTGCCAGTAGAAGTAAAATATCTCCAATACGCAGACGACCTTAAATGTGGATTGCCCCGTCGAGCTCCGCCATGCTTACATTGACGCTGCAACAGACGGTCATTGACGATGTTGCACGTTTAGGTAGAAAGGACCAACTCTTCTTCAATGTGTCGTCGCAAAATATGCAGACAGTACTTTGATTATATGATTGACGCACACGTATATACTTCCCTTCAACACTGTAACTGTAAGCGATCGGGGGATCCGGGTCACAGCCCGTGTCAATTTGTCTAGGTATTATTATTATTATTCCTTATAGACCTTCGTTGACACGCTTCCAGACGAACACTTCTATCGATACGTCTGTGCGACCCCGCCTCACGCTGCCGGTCGATATCGGTGGTGATGGGCTTGAAGGCCCCCTCCTGCCTTGATCTACCTGGATTTGCCCCGTCGACGGTGTTCGAGCTCTTCTTTCTTAGACAGGACTCCTTAATGCGAAGCTGTTTAGGGGTGGCAGCTCAGCTTTGCAGACTTAGGGTTATTAAGACCGAATAAAAATCTTGGCGCCATGCGCATCTTCCGCCTTGGTATTAACGTTTTCGCCGCTTACCCATGCTCGCGTGGCACAAACAAGGCTTATGCGAAGGGTTACCATTAGCTGAGCTGCAAGGAAGCGGTATCCATAAAGCAGAAAGGCCACGGCGCCGTACATGATATGCTGGTTAGAGCCTTTGGAGACGAGGGTTAGAACGTCGAGCCGAAGATGTGAAGATAAAAATATTGGACAAGACAACATGATTGTGATCTCCACATCTATGGAAAAAACTCCTAATTTGGGACGTGTCGATTCGGAATACATATGTGGCAAGCGATACTGCGATCTCCCGCACGACGGCGCCGTTGCACTCAAACTGGTGAGGGGCAAGACTTGTCATTGCGATGTCTTGATGAACAAGCACACCATTTGTCCGTTTAGTACTGATACATCAAACATGTATAAAACGGGAAGTCATGGCCATACCACAGACAATGGGCCAGATCGAGACGTCGAACGGAGACGATTCATAGCGTTCCTATGCAGCGCCATCTGTTAATTCACCAGATGGCAATACTTTTGCAAAAAGTATTTTATTATTTCCAGGAAATATTATTTGGACGCGCTTTGTGGGTTTTCTTTATTTTCATTGATGTTGATCATTATTGGTAGATCCTCACAATAATTACGCGTTATACCGTGCAAGCACGTCAATTACATTCAGTTAGTGTTGAATTTTAACCATTTCATTACGTGATATCGGTCGATATAGATTTCATCAGAGTATTTAAAGCACATTCGTTGATTTGCAAGTATTTCCCTTTAGACAGAGATACTGGCGGTATCCGTGCCAGCTTATTTTGCTGATTACTGCTCTATTTTGTTGCAGATTTTCTTTCCATCTGTTGATAAGCAAAGCGAGGACTGTAACATTTAGGATCACAAGGTTGATGTTTTCATGTTTGACATATTTCTGTGTTGTTTGTACGCCTCGGGTGTATCGGGGTCAAATGGATAATTGTAGTGTTCTAGGTTTTCTATTAATGTGGGCTCGTTGCCAATTTGCACCACCAGCGTAGATGAGGCGGTTCTTGGTAAATCACTTTCAAGATACATAGTTGTAATCATGTCGAAATGTTTGAGCTTTTTAAACGTTGAGTTGGATAATATGGGTTTGAATTGCTTTTTATATTCACATTTCTACATGGTTTCTAAATGGTACTATTGGGCGTTATTTTAGGTTTTTGGCTTTGAGATACGTATATAAAAACTAACTACATTACCCCTATTGGAAGAACGTTATCTTTCGTCAATTGACTGTCTGCTCGAAACGTAACCTCTACTGGTAACTGCTATTTAATTGCTAATTAGTTTCAGTTAATGCTAAGCTTCATCTTATATAATCAATTAATTTTCTAATTCCAACTAACCCTAAAACTACTCCTCCTACTGTCCTACAATGTAATCTGCGTACAGTATAGTACATGCTCACTGTCGACTCCACCTCTGCCTTAACCGGTCAAGTAGGTCTCTCAATAGTTCCGGAAGAGGCAACGGGCTGAGTCCGTCGCCCTGAGCCGTGTGGTCCTGTGATTTGCTTTACCCGTCTCACAATTCCCATTTCATAGTTAATGAATATGGCTGCTTTTATAAGACCATGGCTAACTTCTCTATAATTGTAATTCTACAACGGCACCAGATCGAAGGCGGCCTTGAGATATATATTTTGCCTATAACGGCTTTCTCGGTTCGGATAAAGTTTTCCAAAGCTCTGCAACCAATGACGCGTTGCCTTGTGGGTTGACTTCGATCTCTCAAACACATATTTCTCTGGTACCGCCGTTTTATTTTCAGGGTAGTACGCGAGTCCATTGGACATTGTTCCCGATAATATCTTATAGGGGCAATTTTTAAGTGCTATTCTTCCCTAGCCCGCAGGTTCTGTTTCTATACAGATGGGCCTCCTTTTACTACGTCTTAGGCATTTCTCCGGGTTGCAGGGACTCGTAAAGTAGAGCTTCCCAGCGTGGCGCCAGTTCCAACGTTTTCTTCAATTGTTTGCTTTTATCGTATTGTTTCCGGCCGCTTTCAGTTTCCCTCACCAGGTATCGAAACTGCACAAGCCACCCATTCTAGTGCTGGTCCTGTGGCTTTGTCTCAAATGCATGGTAGATTATAAAATATTTTCGGGTTGTGTCGGCTCCTTGCAGAATACTAGCAAATTGTTTTCACTCTCCTAGCTTACACCTGGCCCTGTTTCTTTCGTATTAGTGCGTTGGTGGCAAATAAATGTAACGGGTCAATCGAGGGTCGAAGGAGCCACCTTCCGATGACCTTCAAACCAAGACCGTTGCCCGCACCGAGCACGAAATAGGAGTGTTCTCTAGTGACCAGAGTAGATCAACGCTAGCTTCTTGGATGCAAATTTACAGAGACGTTCCTCGCGTTTTAATGATAGTTACATTCTCGTCGCTGCAGTGGGATTGCTTGACAGACATACGTGCTTATGTGCACTATTTAAATTACACCCGTTTATCAGCACAACGACTAATAGATATAATAAATAATACACAATCGACTACGGAGTCAGTTATGGAGGCATGAGCTGTGCATGGACTATTTTAGATGTTCATACTTAAGTAATCTCCATTCCGTTTTGCCAAGAAACCGAGAACAGCCGAAAGAAGCGTCTGCTACTTCAATTCCTGCGTTTCTAGAACGACAATGCATGTCAAGTCATTCTACGGACCTCTAACCTCTAAATTGTCCGTTGCAGGAGAACCAATCCTTGCAGGAATACCTAGAAGCAAACCTTTAGAGTTAAATCATTAAGCAGATAAGACATAACATTTGGATTCCCGGCACAAAGCAAAAAAAGTTCCTGGATTCGAACTTCACCTCTTGTCTGTCCTATGTTTAGCACTGAATGGTGCCATGGTTAGCAAGGCAACGCATAACACTCTGGCCTGCAATGGCACCGTAGAAGGTAACAACTTACGCGAGCGGCAGAATATCAAGAGCCACCAGTATAGATATCAACGTGATGTGGCTGGGTGTGTCGCCTTTAGGAGTGAACCAGGTGAAACCTTTGAAGACCAGCACGACGGCGGTAACGCAACTCAGTTGGTTCTCAAGGGGATCGCAATGCACTGCGCTTATCGGTTGACAACACTCTCGCTGACAAGTCTTGCTCATAGAGCAGAGGCTAGCTACAGACCCGCTGGAGACGCTGAAGATCGTCAAGTAAAGTATCTTGACGTGTTGCGAAGACCCCGTTTATCGTTTCACGTACCGGTCACCTGAAATGACATGGACATCTTAGTACAGATTTGCAATTAAGCGACCGTCACTTTAAAACTTCCTGACTTCAACTGTCAACTGCCTCGCCCGGAGGCGTTCGGCTTCGGTCGCCTGAGTGGTGGCGTGTCTGTTTTCTGTGGTCACAGACTCAGAGACCTAACCACGCACGTTGCCGAAGACGACATAACAGTTCCACGAGGGCCGCGTATTTAGCCGGTTGCAACCCACGTGCGGCCCGGATGATGAAATCGTCACTGCTCCTCGTATAGCAAACGGTTGAAGGTTGTGTTGCCTTTCGCCTACATGTAGCAACACTTGGGTTAGTGAGGAACCTTAACGCTCAGCTCGATCGGCTCTGCTTTAGTCGCACTAAGGTCTTCTGCGACGCCCTGGAGGGACCTACCTAATCGGAAATGAGACCCAAGAGGGTACCAGCATTTGTGGAGAGTGCAACCAGCGGTGAAATTTTGGCAAAAAGGTCAAGTAGCGGCAAATAACAGCCTTTGCCGGACTGGTATTCTTCTGTCATAAACAGGTTATGTCACTTCTGCTTCTCATCATTGGTTTCAGCTTTACCGCACACCTGACAGATGAATGCGGAAAAGTTGCTTATTGTAGCAGGCCCAATCAAGTCCTGGCACTGACTGTTCCTAGCAGAATGATTAGCCCTCGTTGATGTGGAAGTGGTTCCAGTCGTCGCTCTTGGAGTTAAAGTAATCTGGGAGACCTCGGGAGCCTTCAGGTCGCTTAGGCTTGATTTTCAAAGAAACTCTAGGGCAAACGCAACTACGACTACTTGGACCACTGTCAGTAATTACAACGGTTACCACTGCAACACTATTGTAAGAACACAATATTAATTAGTTGTCAGCTCACAGTGCGCGCAGTCCTAAATTCGCTGACGATCAGTCATACGCAAGAGAGGCCACCCAAAAGCGCACACAACGCATCGCGAACACGTTCGACTACCGTACACATGATGACCACTGTGAGGTCTATGAGTAGGACTATCGCGAGTGCTTATGCTGTCCCTCGTTATTGAAACGAGATGGCATTGATCGAACATCGGCGTGGCAGGGCAAGCAGTGCAGGAACAGAATACGGGCGGGTGCGGCAAGAAGATGGGTTTAAAGACCAGGGACATCGCGTGCGATTTGTACCACACCAACATGTCGCGTCACGGCGAACGCCAACCTAGGCTGTTGTACACGGACGCCCTTAAGGCCCTTGGCGTCTCGCCAATAGGCGCGGGGGGAGGCGGGGGGAGTGTCGGCGCGTTTCTGCAATATCACGAGTGGCGCTCGCTGCCACGGTGCTGATCTGATCGGTAGTGGCGTTGTGGCGCTAGAGCCGCTGCTAATTTGAATATCTGTAAAAGGCAAGCGCTCAGGTGGAAAACCTGCTTATTTTGAGGTGGCCAGGCGAGTATGGGTATGGGCCCGATGGCCACTTTTAGTCGGGCTGTGACTTATAGCGCCGGACGACAAAACCGGCCGGCGACCGAGCGGCTACAGGCAGGCAGGCAGGTAGCTATAGGTACGTAGGTAGGTCGTCCGGCCGGAGACCCGCCGCGCATTATTCGCTTAATATCGTTACGGGGGAGAAGAAGGTGGCCAGAACCCCACGGAGGTTTCAGTTGTAGGGTCGAAGGCGGTGGGGGAGGCGGAGTGGGGGTGTGGTTATTGTAGTAGTAGTAGTGGTGATGGTGGTGGTGGTGGTGGTGGAGGGCGAGAATGAAGGCGAGTATTATTAACATGTGTACGCAGACGCCCGAGGAGCACTATGCTTGCAGCTCAACTGACGCTCGACGACGACGAAGACGAAGGCGACAGATTTGGTGGCTTAGAGAGAAGAGAGCGATTCGGTTCGTGGCGGTGAGGATAGAATCGGCAGCGAAAGCAGGCACCGCTCGAGTGAAGGATAACTTTAGCGCGACGCTAGGCAGTTTTTCGACCGCGCTGCTCAACTACAGAGCTCGTATTAGAAGCGGTAGTAATAGTGGTCGCTCGGTTGTCGTCAAGACTACTAATAGTAGTAGTACACACAAGGGCACAGACCCGCCGGGGCACAGAGCCGCGCTCGATCTGACTGACTGCGGGCGGACGAATCTATGGCGAGAACTAGATGTTTAGCTAGCCTTGTGGAGAGTATAGGATGAGGGGTTGAGTTGAGGACGTGCGGTGGAGGAAGGTGGTCGAAGCCCAACGTGTCGCGGCGAAGGACGTCGGCGCGCCTATACGCGGAGGCTGCTCCGGCTAGAGTTTGCTCATCAGACGGAGCCCTTCCCCCCGCTCCGGACTACCCCTCGGCGGGGCTCTAGGGCAACAACGGGGAAGCCTATGTATGTGTGTCTCACCATCTCAGTCACAAGCAACGAACGTGTGCCCTATCACCCTGCCCCCTGTGCAACTTGTGGAGCTTGCTTAATTGCCTATGAACGGCATATCTTGTCGTGTTGGAACTCTGCTTGACACGTTGCCGTAGACTCTAGTTGAATTCGCGGTCGTTGTTAACATTGCCACCACCCTGAACATTGCCAACACGCCGAACATTGCCGGCGCTCCCAACCGGACTATCAATAATTGCCTACGAAATGGTTGTATGTATTGTAGAATTTTACTTCGTCTCAGAATAGACGCTCAAATGACAATGCGTGATGCGAAATTGTGCTGCCAAGTGCTGCAGATTCAGAACATCGGCCCGTATTTTGACGAACACACGTTCTCCCCCAATGCGCATGTACTATGTTATAAAAAGACTCGTGCTCTTTGGTGGTCACGACAACATTCTTCCTCTATTCTGTCGTAATGCTTGCTCGTAATAATCGCTTTCTGTTCAGAAAAGTGGAAGCGAGCCCTACAAAAGACTTGATCACCTAGCATGGCTATGACCATTACAAGAGTTTAGCGTGACTATTATGGGATCGATGATTGTGTATGTAAGTTCTGTGAATAATGTAGCATTTGCTATCACACCTTGAAGTGCCCAGCGATTGGTAATCATTCTCATTGCACCCACGCAATAACGAAATGTTTGACTAACATTGTACACCTCCTGCTTGTACTAGTAGTAACCAGTAATGGGTGAATAAATATGTGTGTGTGAGTGTGTCTGTGTACAGTTTCTGCGAAAAATATAGGCTGCTCCAACTAAATCGAAATTGGATTATAAAAATAATCAGGCGTGAATATACCGTGAAATGCCGCACGCGCACCACCATTTAAATCTTTCTACATATTTGTGTACGCACGTGACGAAGTCTAAAAGCCAGGTTTGCTAATTGGGCTAATACTGTAGTCTTTTTTAGATATTCAGGTCCAAATAAAGGAACTAAGTAATATATATATATATATATATATATACATATATAGGATGCTGCACAACGCGTACCGCGGCCCGGTAACCAATTACTAGATTTCTACCTGTACATATGCAGCTTTCAGGCATAACGTATACCCTGAATTACCCCTCGTACATTGTGTGGGGGTTCTTAAGTTGGCTCTATATTAAGGCAGTATATCAATCAAATTACAGGGTTAGTTAGGTACGTGTCAATGAACATACTGTGTTAAAAGTCACACAGCTTCTGATTAGTGAGCATTCGTGCGTAAGATATAAAACTCTCGTAGTTAGCTTTGAATGAGTTGTGTCAAAATCACAAAACCCTTATTATCTTATGTTTCGCAACTGTGAAGAAGAAGACGGCCACTATTTTTAATGAAGGCAACCGCATCCTACGCGTTGTGTTGGAACTTGGATGACTGTTTGTATCAATAGGCAATATAGAACTACTAAAGGGAGGCTCTTCTGTTGCCGATCCATGGAAGAAAGGGTGATGTTACCGGTGATGTTCTGGAAGTCTACCGGGGTGTTGTGCTTTATGGGGCGTTAGAAATTGCACGTTACTCTGTATGAAGTTACTGATTTCTCACTACGCGTTTCTATTAGTTCAAAGCATTGCGGATCCCGTGCAGGACGCCTAACAAAACTTTAATATGATAACAATGCAAAGCTGACAAAGGTACCTAGACCCGGGCGTATTGGACAGTCTCGACTGAAGCTCTCCTGGTCCTTCAGTCGAGGACAATTTGGCAAAGTCCTAGCCAAGATGCTGCCATGGGACCTCCTAGTGGCTGAAAGAAGTAAAATGTATCTAGATGGAGATCTGGATCTCACCAGGGCCGGGAGTGCCACATTATCGGCCTGGCATAAGGAATGGGCACAGGTAAAACCCTGTGTGACCACAGGGAATTGGACCAAAAGTCTGATACCGGACCTCAGGGTGTGGTACGAGCGCCGACGCGGGGAACTGTCTTACTGGGCGACTCAGGTACCGGACACGGTTAGTCTCAGAATTACATGTCAAGGATTACGAAGGCCATCAGCGATACTTGCGTACTGTGTGACTTTGGCAAAGCGGACACCGTGGAGCATACTGTGCTGCGGTGTTCTGCACTTAGAGAAGCGCGGAGAGCAGGACCAACCGCTTTGAGAGGCGTGGCCATCAAGGAGGTAGACGCCCATATTATGACTTTGGCGGAGGCATGGAAGGAGGCGACAAACTTGTTCGACGCCGTTCTGACACTTAAGACAGCCAAGAAAACGGCCAGGCGGGAAAGGCTTGAACGGGCCTCTCTGGGAAGTGGTCGAGACGGGGAGCCGAGGGAGGGAGCAGCTGGACCCTCGTAGTCTTGACGCATCCTTACTGAACGATTTACAAAATTACAGAAGCCCTCAATCCAACCGCAGATAAACATGCGCGATGATAGACAGGGATAGAGCTGAGTAAAGGAGAACGGCAGAGACGCCCCTCCCACGACTTCGAAGTAATGACAAAGTAAACCAAGTCTGAGAGAGTGGGGAGAAATCCGGGTTTAGTGGGTATGTGAGTACCACACTAGTCACGCAGGCTGCTAGTGACGCATGCTCATTATGCACTCCCTGAACTTCCCATAAAAAAGTACCTATCGAAGGACTTATGTATTGTGCTCCCGATACTGCTGCTCCATATATCAGCGTGAAGCGTAGCAACGAATCGGTTAGCACTGGCCGGCGTAGTCCATTTCGTTGGCGTTTATTAAATGACAAGCATATCATGCGGCTAATCTAGTAAGTCATTTAAGGAAAAAAATCCTTGCAACACTACTTTAAAAAAGAAGAATGAGGCAAGGATCTAAAGCGCTCTAATTTATTATTATGGAAGCTATACTATATATACACTGTCGCGTCAATGTAAGATGTCAGGTCTGGAAATTGTGAATTAGTTTATGTACCTTAAAACCCTTATATGCCTAGCTATTTTTCAATAGATTTATAGAATTAATATAAAGGGTAGCCCGAAGCCCCAACCTTGTCACATTATGGCCCGATGATAAACGTTCAACTGTTTGATAGCTTTTCTAGGCAAAGTTGGTCGTCTGTGGTCAAAAATGGGACTAACGTGAATAACGCCGCGGTAAATTCTCATGAATTTGATGCAGTGACAAAGCGGACTAAGGCTAATTAAAGAAAGGTGTTGCCATCAATAGATATCGTCGTAGCTTTTGTACAAGGTTTGCTAAACAAAACCGTTCCTTGTGTCATAGAAGTGGTCCACGTAGCGGTGACCAGTATATTTGAAACGTCTTCTTCGTTTCTTGCTCCCTAGGGTTACCGGAAAAGAGATCGATAGCCATCGATAGAGATTGAGTAACGTCGCTGAATCTACAATCCTAGGAGAAACCCTTGCCAAAAAACTTTGCACGCTCTTACGTAACCATTTACTACGTTAGCTGAGCAGTATAACGTGTTGGTTCTTGCTGAAACATGGACCACGGTCGTCCCTAGCTGGTATAGTGTAAATGGATGCCTGAGCGTACAAACAGGAGGATCTGGAAGATAAAGTGAGGGAGCTGCTGTATTGTGAAATAGCTACTACGGAGACCATAAAAACATGCCTGCCTAGCCCTCACAAAAAACGTCACTGACGCTATTTAAAAGCAATAGCAACACTGCTAAAGTAATTAGTACTACGCGTCGCTATGATAGACGAAAAAGTGACTGTACTATGCGGTGATCTCGGAACTATCGGTTTGTCAAGCCAAAATAAGTAATAACGGTGTCACTAATCAACGTATTGATGTCCCTCAGTATGTGGGTTATATCCACAGCGATAGTCTCGAACTTCGTTGCGCCCCAGGGACAATTTTCAATAATTTACAACATATTTGCTATAAATGCTAGCCCTGTGTTACGTTAGATACAAGGGGTACAAGAGATGCTTCTGGCGTTTAGCGCAAGGTGGCATTTACCCGTTGCAGTGGATATCAACTCAGCCGAAATATACATGTCGCGGGCGGCTCTGTCTAAATCGCCAGCTTATCCTTGCCCGTCTAAACTTTACTTCTGAAAGTATACTACTCATATACTTTACTTCTGAACGTATACTACTATTCAGTGTCCACTGTAGACCAACCTGGAATCTTATGCTACTAGCATTCGAAATGTAATTTATCGTAGCGTTCGCCTGAGCGAACAAACCCAATGTAGGCACCATGGCTCAATCAGCAGAGCGCTTCTTGCAAACGTTATATGATTTAAGCACACATCTCGACAAAAACCTGTCCTGAGACGATGTCTATTAGTATTAAATTATGCCGTGACTACAAAAGAGTTGGAAAACGCCATAAACATCATAAAAGACGAAAGACAATGCAAGCTGTTCCTTGAATCGCAACAAGAACCTCATAAACGACTTCATGCAGATAGGCGCATTACTGCGTGTCCTATCTATATTAGATGCTCATATCCGTCAAATGTTTGCCAGTGCTATAGCCATTTTAAGATGTGATCATGTCGGTGTCTCACAAAAGCCCGTCAAACCCTAGGTATACATCTTAATAAAAGCACCGCCATGAAAGACCGCAGGGCCCGATATAGTCACAAGTGAACATCTCATACAAGCAATTCTCCTTGCACCCTGCTTCACTACGTTCTGACTAAAACGTTTGTACACCCATGGACTGGAAGACTAGTTTTCTTAGCATCATCCATCATGGAAAAAGGAATCCGTTAGTTCCGTTATACTACCAAGGTACTATGCTAACCCGTCGATTAGATCATTTCAAGCTAACAGAAAATAGCAACATGGGTTCAGAAGAGGCAGAGCAATAATGCCAGCATGCGGTGCTTTTCTATATTTTATACAGCGGGCACTTTGAATCAAAGTGACTTATTTGTTTACCGAATTCGTAGACTTAAAAGAGGCGTTTGACACGAACGATTATACTTAACAAACTAGCAATTTGCAGATTTGAACTAAATGCGACGAACTTTGTTTGGACTCAAGAAGATTCTCGAACATTTGGCTCACACTTCTCCTACCTGGAAGCCAGTGTTCTTGTCTCGAGGTACAAACTTTTCCAGAGAGAATTTGGAAAGAACTACGATCACTTCATAGTACTAAGATCTTTGTAAACTATCATTGAAGGTTGCAATAAGTTTCTTTAACTTGAAGACCACGCCAACCGCTTCTTACGGTATCTAAATGAAGTGTCTCTTTATCGATATTCTCCACTATCGAAGTTAAAATATAGGGCACTTGACTAAATTAAAGCTACTTTCCTGGAGAAGGTTCTAAAAGTCCATCTAAGAGTGTTGACGGGTTAATCTATTACCGGTGCCATCTTCGCTATTTGTTGAGAACAAGATATACAAGAAGGGGAGGATAGGATGTACATCCTATCGAAATTTGTATTTCTCAACGAACATATGTATGAATGCCACGGAGACTAAGGCTGTGAAAATCAATCCTTGGAATTCGTCAACTTTTTGCGGTATATGGGACTTTGGCTTCACTATACGGGGACGACTACCTCAAGATTGTTCCGTGATCTTTGGTCTTGACAGTGCATGAAATGAAACCCAAGCAGTGACGTGAAGTTTGTAGAAGTGTTTCCATCATGAGACTAGACAACGCACGATTTGCAGAACGTTGCTTTCATATGAATATCTATCTTCGAAAGAAGTTTCATAAATTTTCTGCGGTGTGCTTGTTGTGCAAACCCTGCAGGCGACAGTGTGATTTAGATCACCTCCAATGATTCGAAAAACAGTTCCGTTAACTCAATTTCTAAAACCGTAATGAATACACAGATATTTGAACGTGTATTTCCCTTTAGGTACAATATTTGTATCAATTAGCTAATAATAAATATAGAGTTTTTTTTAAATGACACCAATATATCTACTACACAGTTTCATCTCGACCAGTGTTACTATTTTTTCAATTTTTTTATTTTGCTAAAATCAGTAGGGGCTTCCCTTTTTGTGAAATAATGTAACCTACAGCGTAGAATATTTTTAACATAAAGGTTCTTCTGAAAGTTTGAAATTGCCATCAGAAAGTTGCAGTAACTAAATGCAGAACGAGCTGAAACGCACAACTGTATTTAAATATATATATATATATATATATATATATATATATATATATATATATATATATATATATATATTTCTGATTTTATAGTAGGGTTTTCTAAGCAAGGGTTTTAAAAGCGAGCGATCTTTCAAATAACCACCTTTTCTAGGGCGCTTTGTGTTCATGTGAGATTCCTGACGACGTCATACCAGCTAATTGTAACTGCTTGGTGACGTAACTGCAGGTTGCTGAAGTCAGGGCGATGCCGCCCCGGTGGTCTAACGTGGTACCGCAATTTTCTGACGCTATATTCCCGCACACACATGCATAACACTGCTTGCTGGACATTCTGCGCCTAGTATGATTCTTCTCTTGTCTATCAAACTCTTTTTCGATCCTTTTTGAGTGAAGAATTGCTGAGTCGCCCAAAAGAAAAAAAAAAACGATTTGATTTTTTTTTTCTTTCGGGCGACTCAGCAATTCTTCACTCAAAAGGGATCGAAAAAGAGTTTGATAGACAAGAGAAGAGTATGATTTTTCTCTTGTCTATCAAACTCTTCTTCGATCCTTTTTGAGTGAAGAATTGCTGAGTCGCCCGAAAAAAAAAAAAAAAAAACGATTAGAACATGTATGAGCCTCCATTAGCGGCGGAGGTAATACCAGCAGCTTATTCACTGACCACTGTGATTTATCAGCGCTATCTGGGACCCGCCCGCTCGCACTGTGCTGTTGTCGCTCTCTGACTCCCATCATTCTGGCTCTCTTTAAATCCGTGCCTTCTTATTGTCGTCCAATCCAATGAAAGGATTAAAACGCAATAACCACGCAGAGACGATATTGGGGACATGTGCGCATGAGTATTCGAGCGCGCACGTCGAATATTGTATATTTGTCTTCGCGTCTGTGTCCTGCCGGTCTGTTTATGCGTCATTTGCGATCCATTGCCAGCGTAACGAGAAATCGTATAGAGTCAAGCCAGCGAAGCTGCGTCTGTGGAGGAACGGGGTGTGGGGCGGGAATCGGGGTTCGCCTACAGCATAGTGCGTGCACCGCCATGTAAATGGTCGAGTTATTATGAAACGAAACGAGACCACGGGGCGAGAAAAAAACGAGGAATATTAAGAGCTTTAAGATTAAGTCGGCCTCATTAAATAATGGCTGTATGAGGTAGATGCTAAACATGAACAGGTATAGCAGTAGCAGCAACAGCAGCAGCCGCCGAACTACCCCGAATCTCGCACTGTCGTCGTTGTCGTCCTGAGCGAGCGCGTGTGTGTATGCTAGCCTGGCTCTCTCCCTGTTTCCCTCTATGTAAAACGGGCAATGGCTTGCAGCTATCTATGCTGATGGTGGAGCAGCCGGGCAAATTCGCCGATCGGAGGAGTTCCGCCCTCGTGTTGAAACACGTAGGCGCCGTGCCGGCTGCCCGACTACTGCTGAGAGATCGGCCGGCGGGTCGGCCTTTTTCCATGGGCAGCCACGGACCGTAATGGCACCCCAAGGAATCAGGGGATATCAGTTAGCAATTTTTAGTAGAAGGTAGAACGAAGCCCGAGATTCCACTGGAAGCTCGCGTCGCGTCGTTTCCTTCACTCTTGCAGGCGAGGGGGGGTGTCCATAGCATCCACGGGTCATTGTTACTTAGGTCCGAGCGGATTAGGCTGGCTGAAGCAAACCCCTAACTGCAGCAGCAGCAACAACAGCAGCTGCAACGGCAGCCATTAAGATGATCGCCAACAATGTAAACGCCAGCCAAAGTCTGCAAGACAGAGGACATTGGCGTTAAGGGGGTGAATCGGGGTTGGAACGCGATGGGCGGCGGAATAGCCCACAAACGAAAAAACTCTGCCTGAATCAGTCACAATGAAGGAAAGAATGACGAGGAGAAGGAGAAGATAAAAGAGGGGGAGGAAGAAGAAGAAGGAGAAGAGGGATACGCGTTTTTAATTAAACCCAAAAGCCAGCAAAGGGTAGCAAGACAAGCAGTGGTAACAGTAGTAGTAGTAGTAGCAGTAGTAAATAACTGAGTAAGATCACGGGTCATTTAAATCGGCTCTGCTGGTACGCGCCAAGTTAAGTAAGAAGATTAACAGCGCTATCTGCACCGCCGCCGCCACCGCCGACACTGCCACATACCCTACAGCCTTGATTTTAATAAGCATACGCATTCCTCATGCATGGTTACATTCAATGCTGGGCATATATATATATATATATAGATATATATATATATATATATATATACATTGCTATGGCGACTATGCCAATGGCGTCTTGCTTACCGACATTTTGGAGCTATTTAATCACGAAGTCAGAAAATGGCTCTCTGGTTCTTTTACTCATCAAGACCAAATTCTCATTTTTGTGCTCAGGTTCACATAGAACGAATGTGATGACGAAATTATATGATATGGTGCACAGCCCGACTTGTGATTTTCTGTAATCTAGTTAAGATAGTCTACTTTTACTGATAGCTAGTAGCTTAAAATTGAAAATCTGATTGTGTTATTTGTGAACTTAGGTCGGTATTGTGACCGTTCTTTATTTATTATGTTTACGGAGAATTTGAGCGTTGTAATTTGCGATTCCGTCTATATTTAATATATATATATATATATATATATATATATATATATATATATATATACTAATGTGCGTATATATATACAGGTAGTTCAATAAGTTCTTAGAATGAAAACCGAGCATTTTCCAAATCATGTTTTTAAACTTTTCTTAAACGATATACTCCCCGAGAAGCTCAATACACTTTTCCCACCGAGATTTCAGAGCTTTCATACCTCTTGAGTAGAATTCCGCGTCGTTAGACTGAAAATAGGCATTGACAGCAGCCTTAACCTCTTCATTGCTGGAAAAACGCTTTCCACCGAGACTATTCTTCAAATGTCCGAAGAGGAAATAATCAGAGGGGGCCAGGTCTGGAGAATAGGAGGGTTGTTCAATAAGTTTGAACCTCAGTTGGGCCAGTTTTGCCGATGCTTGCCGGGACTTGTGTGCAGGAGCATTGCTCTGGTGAAACGGGACTACCTTCTTCTGCAAAGCGGGCTGTTTCACGATGAGTTCTTGCTAACGGCAGTCCAACAGTCTTGCATAATATTCTCCTGTGCTCGTTTTACAGCTCTCAAGGTAGTCGACCAGCATTATTCTACGTTGGTCTTAAAAAACTGTAGCCATCACCTTTCCGGTCAATGCCGTTGTCCGCACTCTCTTCGGAGGTCCTTCATCAGGTGCACACCATTGGCAAGATGCTTCTTGGGTCTCGGGAGTGTAGTGATGAACCCGGCTTTCATCGACGGTCATGAATCTGCACCAAAAATCCGACAGATTGTTCGACATCTTGGACAAATTTCGCTGTAAAGCCAAAACAGGCGCGTCTTTTTGGCCTTGGTTGAGCAAATGCGGCAGCCATTTTGCTCTAAGCTCTTTCATCTTCAAGTTTTCGTGTAGGATAAAATGCACACTGCCTAAACTAATCCCTAATGCCTCCGCTATTTCCTTAATGTTCATTCGCTTATCTGTGCCAAGAATTTTTTGCACTTTCTCTACGTTTTCCTCATCAGTTGGCGTTTTTTGGCCTCCTGGACGTAGTTCATCCTCGGTGCTCCTGCGACCTCTTTTTAACACATTAATCCAGTTGGAAACAGTGGTAAAACATGGCGCAGAGTCACTGTACGTCTCGTCTAACTCAATTTTTACTTGGGTCGCATTCCAACCTTTGAAATAAAAATGCTTGATAACCATTCGAAACTCTTTTTTCTCCATTTTTTAAAATCACGCCGATACGTTGCACCGGAAAAGCTATCAAACGAAATCGCAACGGCCAATCACCATAATATATTAAGTGCTAGCAGTCGAAAAGTTGCAGTTCCTATTCGCGGTGAAAGCGTGCCAAAATTCGAATTCTAAAAAGCTCATTCTAAGAACTTATTGAACTACCTGTATATATATATATATATATACGCACATTAGTGAGCTGCCGGCGATTGTAAAGAAGAAGCATCCGTCAGTGCAACTCATTCAATACGTTAATGATAGTGCTATGTACTCTGAAAGTCGCTTCCATATTCGGCAAGCGTTGGTCACTCTTGCAAAGTTTGTGACAGATATTCTAGTGGAGATAAATGTTTTAAAAACAAAAGCAACGAAGTTCCGTCTTTTTGTTTGCATCTTCCATCGATAGTTGGCTTCCAGATGTACTACCAAGTGACCGTATATCCTCAACTTGGCCAACTGTTTTTTTATCTATCTTAACTACTACATGCTGTTCTTGACGCATATTGAAAGCTATTATTTTGGTTTTGGATGGTTTAATACCCAAGGCTAAGTTTCTCGAATGAAGATACGATTGCTTTGATGTCGCACTGAAGCCGAAAATTCAGCAATGAGGTTGACAGTTTTGCCGTTTAAGCGAATCCACATGGTCCCGTTATCCAAGCACTGGGATACGTGAAAGCCGTGTGGAACGCAATTCGCAACGTTAGATATTGCTAATACAAAAAAAAATGGAGGACGCGCTCCACCCTGAGGGACTCTACGATCTCCCTACACGACACACCTGGAAAAGCTTCCTCCGCACGTAATAGACAGCGAGCGCTCGTGCAGATAGCTTGATATAATTTTGTAGAAGGGCCAATTACCCGATCGATCCCCAGGTATTTCCGTCAGTAAACCTGAAGAATAAGTTTTGATTCTTAAATCTTGAAAATAATATGTATATATATATATATATATATATATATAGTGACGGCGTCGTCTATGGGTTGGTGCGTTAGTTATGGTTGTCATATACCGTAGTAGTGGTCCCTGTCGTTATCGAATTTTCTTTGAGCGTTCGCTGAGAATAGATGACAAGCCATACTAGTGAAAGTTAGAAAGGGGATATTTGAAAGCCTAGATATCTCGACATGTATGTAACCGCTCTAAGCGTCGCTGCTGGGAAAGGGTGGCATGTATATTTAAACTAATGCGCCAATCAAAAAATAAATGATGTAAACGATATATATATATATATATATATATATATATATATATATATAATGATGAAAAGGAAATTCGTTGAGGGAAGGCCGTTTCCTTCGAGCACATGTCCCCACTGCTCTAGAACTCAAGGTACATAACCGCTCTAAGCGTCGCTGCTGGGAAAGGGTGGCATGTATATTTAAACTAATGCGCCAATCAAAAAATAAATGATGTAAACGATATATATATATATATATATATATATATATAATGATGAAAAGGAAATTCGTTGAGGGAAGGCCGTTTCCTTCGAGCACATGTCCCCACTGCTCTAGAACTCAAGGTACATGACGATACGTCGAGAGCCTCCAGGCGAATTGCGGCTCTACTGGAACGTTTTCATGAGCTCCTGTCGATTCTTTATACGATTGACGTCGAGCAGTATGCTGGTCGCCTCGTGGAGATTTTTCAAATCGTCTCTTTGCTCCCCCAGGAAAAGGAGACATCCTTCCTGGTTCGACCACAACTGTCACGATGCTCGGGCAATTCAGAGAGCCCTCCATCTGTCGGCAAAGCTGTAACCTGCGGCTGGACCGCTGCTGCTGTTTTCTGAACGATCTGCCGGAAGGCATACACTCAGCAGATGAAGAGGTGCCTCGAACAACAAGAGGCTGGGCTAGTAGGCACACGCGAAGCGAGCGTCATACAAGTGGCTTGCACGAAGTGGACAGTCCTCTTGTCCTATTAGCTGCATCGCCCTCGTTGGACATTTTACCAAAATGTTTGCATCGAGTTGCACGATCCCTCGCGAATCACCACCGTTCGTCGCTGTCTGGAACGAGAAAACGACAGGGCACCAGAGCCAGCTCAAGGAAGGCTTTGCGGTTTGAGAATTTTTGCAGGCTCTTCAGGAGTTGTGCAACAACAAAGCATAAGGGCCGGATGGCGTTTAAAATAAACACTTCAAAAGCTCGCTCGCATTGTTAGATTAGCTAACTCCGTGTTAGACAGCATTGTTTAACAAATGCCTTAAGGCGGTTTTTCCCAACAAACTGGAAACCCTGCTAGCGATCCCGAAAGGCGAAGGTGACCTTACTCACCCACCCCTCTGCCTGGGGGAGGCATTGCAAAGAAGAGCGTGTGCTATAAGCTGCTGTCGTTCTTGATCACAAAAAGACTAAGCGAATTTTGGAGGCTAGGAACGTTATTCCTGAAGAACAACATGGTCTTCGGAACTGGCGCTTGACGAAAACATCGTGCAGGACTCTCCTGAATGACGTCAAAGAAAGCCTCTTCTGACCACGGCAGTCGGTGCGCGGTATTCGTCGGTTTCAAGGCCGCCTTTGACTCCGATCCCCGTGATCGAGTGCTCAACATTCTGGCAGAAGTCGGCGTTTTCTCGAATATGCTCAACCTCATAAGAAATGTCCTATAGGAAAACCGGTTGACAACCGACGATGAAGTCTCGATACTGCCGGCGTTCTCGCAAACAATTGAGTCCACTTCTTTTTTCCGCTTCCGTGAAGATCCTGCCAAAAAGAATTTGCGGGTGTAGATAGCTCGTTAAGATCCCGGTAAGCCCGACAATTCTTAGAGCCAGCCGGTTCTTAGAGCCAGCCGGTTCTTAGAGCCAGCCGGTTCTTAGAGCCAGCCGGTTCTCAGAACTCAACGGTTCTTAGAACCGGTCGGTTCTTAGAACCGGCTGGCTCTAAGAACCTGACGGTTCTTAGGCCAGCCGATTCTTAGAGCCAGCCGGTTTTTAGAGCCAGCCGGTTCTTAGAGCCAGCCGGTTCTTAGAGCCAGCCGGTTCTTAAAGCCAGCCGGTTCTTAAAGCCAGCCGGTTCTTAGAGCCAGCCGGTTCTAAGGGCCAGCCGGTTCTTAGAACCCGCCGGTTCTTAGAATCGGACGGTTCTTAGAACCCGCCGGTTCTTAGAATCGGACGGTTCTTAGAACCCGCCGGTTCTTAGAATCCGACGGTTCTTAGAATCCGACGATTCTTTGAATCCGACGGTTCTCAGAACTCAACGGTTCTTAGAGCCAGCCGGTTCTTAGAGCCAGCCGGTTCTTGGAGCCAGCCGGTTCTTAGAGCCAGCCGATTCTTAGAACCCGCCGGTTCTTAGAGCCAGCCGGTTCTTAGAGCCAGCTGGTTCTTAGAACTTAACGGTTCTTAGAACCCGCCGGTTCTTAGAGCCAGCCGGTTCTTAGAGCCAGCCGGTTCTTAAAACCCGACGGTTCTTAGAGCCAGCCGGTTCTTAGAGCCATCCTGTTTTTAAAACCCACCGGTTTTTAGAACCCGCCGGTTCTTAGAATCCAACGGTTCTTAAAACTCAACGGTTCTTAGAACCCGAGGGTTTTTAGAACTCAACGTTTTTTAGAGCCCGCCGGTTCTTTAAACCCACCGGCTCTTAAAACCCGACGGTTCTAAGAGCCAGCCGCTTTTTAGAACCCGCTGGTTCTTAGAGCCAGCCGGTTCTTAGAACCCGCCGGTTCTTAGAATCCGACGATTCTTAGAACCCGCCGGTTCTTAGAATCCGACGGTTCTTAGAACTCAACGGTTCTTAGAACGGTCGGTTCTTAGAACCCGACGGTTCTTAGAGCCAGCCGGTTCATAGGCCAGCCGGTTTTTAGAACTCAACGGTTCTTAGAACCCGCCGGTTCTTAGAGCCAGCCGGTTCTTAGAGCCAGCCGGTTCTTAGAGCCAGCCGGTTTTTGGAACCCGCCGGTTTTTGGAGCCGGCTGGTTCTTAGAGCCAGCCGGTTTTTAGAGCCGGCCGGTTCTTAAAGCCAGCCGGTTCTTAGAGCCAGCCGGTTCTAAGGGCCAGCCGGTTCTTAGAACCCGCCGGTTCTTAGAATCGGACTGTTCTTAGAACCCGCCGGTTCTTAGAATCGGACGGTTCTTAGAACCCGCCGGTTCTTAGAATCCGACGGTTCTTAGAATCCGACGATTCTTTGAATCCGACGGTTCTCAGAACTCAACGGTTCTTAGAGCCAGCCGGTTCTTAGAGCCAGCCGGTTCTTGGAGCCAGCCGGTTCTTAGAGCCAGCCGATTCTTAGAACCCGCCGGTTCTTAGAGCCAGCCGGTTCTTAGAGCCAGCTGGTTCTTAGAACTTAACGGTTCTTAGAACCCGCCGGTTCTTAGAGCCAGCCGGTTCGTAGAGCCAGCCGGTTCTTAAAACCCGACGGTTCTTAGAGCCAGCCGGTTCTTAGAGCCATCCTGTTTTTAAAACCCACCGGTTTTTAGAACCCGCCGGTTCTTAGAATCCAACGGTTCTTAAAACTCAACGGTTCTTAGAACCCGAGGGTTTTTAGAACTCAACGTTTTTTAGAGCCCGCCGGTTCTTTAAACCCACCGGCTCTTAAAACCCGACGGTTCTAAGAGCCAGCCGCTTTTTAGAACCCGCTGGTTCTTAGAGCCAGCCGGTTCTTAGAACCCGCCGGTTCTTAGAATCCGACGATTCTTAGAACCCGCCGGTTCTTAGAATCCGACGGTTCTTAGAACTCAACGGTTCTTAGAACGGTCGGTTCTTAGAACCCGACGGTTCTTAGAGCCAGCCGGTTCATAGGCCAGCCGGTTTTTAGAACTCAACGGTTCTTAGAACCCGCCGGTTCTTAAAGCCAGCCGGTTCTTAGAGCCAGCCGGTTCTTAGAGCCAGCCGGTTTTTGGAACCCGCCGGTTTTTGGAGCCGGCTGGTTCTTAGAGCCAGCCGGTTTTTAGAGCCGGCCGGTTCTTAGAGTCAGCCGGTTCTTAGAGCCAGCCGGTTCTTAAAGCCAGCCGGTTTTTAGAACCCGCCGGTTCTTAGAGCCAGTCGGTTCTAAGGGCCAGCCGGTTCTTAGAACCCGCCGGTTCTTAGAATCCGACGGTTCTTAGAATCCGACGATTCTTAGAATCTTACGGTTCTTAGAACTCAACGGTTCTTAAGGCCAGCCGGTTCTTAGAACTTAACGGTTCTTAGAGCCAGCCGGTTCTTAGAACCCGCCAGTTCTTAGAGCCAGCCGGTTCTTAGAGCCAGCCGGTTCTTAGAGCCAGCCGGTTCTTAGAACCAGCCGGTTCTAAGAGCCAGCCGGTTCTTAGAGCCAGCCGGTTCTTAGGACCCGCCGGTTTTAAGAACCAGCCGGTTTTTAGAACCCGACGGTTCTAAGAGCCAACCGATTCTTAGAGCCAGCCGGTTTTTAGAGCCAGCCGGTTCTTAGAGCCAGCTGGTTCTTAAAGCCAGCCGGTTCTTAGAGCCAGCTGGTTCTTAAAGCCAGCCGGTTCTTAAAGCCAGCCGGTTCTTAAAGCCAGCCGGTTCTTAAAGCCAGCCGGTTCTTAAAGCCAGCCGGTTCTTAAAGCCAGCCGGTTTTTAGAACCCGCCGGTTCTTAGAGCCAGCTGGTTCTTAGAGCCAGCCGGTTCTAAGGGCCAGCCGGTTCTTAGAACCCGCCGCTTCTTAGAATCGGACGGTTCTTAGAACCCGCCGGTTCTTAAAATCCGACGATTCTTAGAATCCGACGGTTCATAGAATCCGACGATTCTGTGAATCCGACGGTTCTTAGAACTCAACGGTTCTTAGAGCCAGCCGGTTCTTAGAACTTAACGGTTCTTAGAGCCAGCCGATTCTTAGAACCCGCCGGATCTTA